>VWZW01002957.1:5267505-5587119 GCA_013397115.1 Edolisoma coerulescens | reverse complement strand
TTCACCTTGGTCTTCTTGCGCTTGACCACAGGAGGCTCCAGGTCGGTCTCGGAGCCGATCCAGCGCTTCAGCTGCTCGTTCCGCTTCTGCTTGGCGTCCGCCATCTTCATACCCTGCTCGCGCCGGCCCCCTCAGCCACGGCCGCGCCGAGCGTACACTTTATACCGCCACTATCCCACAGCGCACCGCGGCCGCGCGCGCTCACCCGCCCAGGGAGAGCGCGGGGCGGGCGGGGAGCGGAGGGGCGGGGCGGGGGCGGCCTGGGTNGTTAGCATAACCCCGCGAGATTTCCGAGGGGCGGGGCCGCGGGCGGGGGGCAGGGCGCGAGCGGGGCCCGGCCGGGCCGGGAGTGGGAGGGCGGGGGCAGCCCCGCCTCCGTCGGGCCGCTTCGCTGAAGGCGCTGCCCGTCCCCGCCTGCGACCTTTGTCACCTGCGGCAACGTCGGTGTTTCTGCCTGTATTGGGCGTCGGGGCACATGCAGCCACTTGACGGGAAAAAAGGAAATAAATGGAGCAACTTGCTTAACGGTCCTTTGTTTTGGGAAGTTAGACATGACCACGTCAGACCAGCTGGATGTACAAAAGCACCATTTGCCTCTGCACTTTAAAGGGCCTTCAGGGAAGCTGGAGAGAGATTCTTTGTCAGGAACTGTAGTGATAGGACGAGGAGTAATGGGTACAAATTAGACTAGATATTAGAAGAAATTCTTTACTATGAGTGTGGTGAGACACTGGAACAGGTTGCCCGGGGAGGCTGTGGATGCCCCAGCCCTGGCAGTGTTTAAAGCCAGTTTGGATAAGGCCTTGACCAACCTGGTCTACTGGGAGGTGTTGAAACACCGCTGCCCATGGCAGGGGATTGGGATTAGATGATTTTTAAGATCCATTCCAACCCCTTAACATTCTATGATTCTATCATTCTACATGGCAGTGGACAAAGCCCTGTGCTTATTGTCCATTTCATTTACAGTTCACTTCCATGGTGTCAAAACCTGGGGTAGCACAGCCATCCTTTCTCTTGGGAGAAAACAAGTGGTTACAAACCACACAGCATTTGAAGATACAAAGACTAAAATGTTTTTGTTCAGAGTTGCAACTTCTAGGAACCAAGATATTACAGATAATAAAGATTTTTCTATGCACGGCATGTTTTCTTTAGCTAAAAGCAATATGTATTTTGCTTTAAATGGAATAATCTCTGGGGATAAAATGTGGTTTTGAACTTACTGGAAAATAAGTTTTATTTTCAACTAATTGTAGGAAACAAAGTATAGTTTCAGAGAGTCACCAAACCTCATACACTTCAAATTTTGCATGATTTGTGCTTTTCTAATTATAAGGTCTCCTTCTTATGGTGGGCAGTCTTGAAGCTGACTCAGGCTCTTATTTCCATTTTTATTGATAAAGATATCAGTGACATTTCACAAGAAGTAGTAGTTGCAAGGTACCTGCAGCAACGTGCTGTTCTTAATGTCTTTCAGAACAGATTTTCATCTGGAGATATTTGCATAATATCCATCAGACTTACTCATGCAGCGGTGCATGAGAAACATATACTGACAGTTTGCAGGCGTAATGTGATTGAGAACAAAAGACAACATCTGGTAGTCAAGATGAAAGATTTGCCAGAGAAAGATCTGCAGTCTAAGTAGGTGGATGAAAGATTACCTGGCACCTAATTTATACTTTCCCGTTGGCAGCCTGTGTGACTATCCAGGGGTACATTTTATATTTTTGAAAATATGGCTGACTGCAGAGTACACTTCAAAACCAGTCTTTGCAGTGTTTATTACTCGCACGAGTGATTTAGTTGTGCTTTGGCATAGCACTGGTACCACCAGCACGCAATGGACAGTTACCAGCCAGGAGCTTGGCT
Organism: Edolisoma coerulescens; assembly: GCA_013397115.1. Lineage (NCBI taxonomy): Eukaryota > Metazoa > Chordata > Aves > Passeriformes > Campephagidae > Edolisoma > Edolisoma coerulescens. Next base: position 5,585,244 of record VWZW01002957.1, on the reverse strand, counting down.
GCATCACCTGATTCATGTCTAAGGAGGGAATTTGCACAGGGCCAGCCCTCTGCTGTGGTCTTGTCCTTGTGGGCAAACTCCCTTGGGGACAGACTCTCAACCCAGTGCTGCTTCCTAAGGACCTGAAAACTATAACCCAGAAAAAGGTAAAGCAGGATAAAAGCTGCCTTCTCCTGCCCCAGATGTCTCCGATATTTTACAAGTCATCTCCCCAGCATGCTGCTTCTCTCTCAGTTGGCTGTCTGAAAATTTGACTCTTCAAGAAACCTCATAGCTGAAGAATCTAATACACTGATTCCAACAAACAATATTTAAACAGAGTGCTTTATTAGCAACAAAGTAATTCTAGGCAAATCGATAGGCGTGTGTTCAAAATGCACTGTCTCAGGAATTTCAATGTCATGGAGCATGTTTCTAAGTTTTCATCAGAGCTCTAGTCCCCTCTCCTTGATTTCAATTTTCCAGCTCAGCTTTTTCTTTCTGGTCATGGATCCTCTTTTAACTCCAACTTGCTCTTCTTGGCTTGTTAGTGAAATGCAGAGGTTCTACAGCTCAATTTTGTTCTTAAGTATCATACAGTTAGTTTGGTTTTAAAAACCAGATCTCATACTTTCCTTTTATTCTTCTTTCCAGGGAAGATTTTTCACTGATTCGGCTCCAGCTTTTCAGAGAACTTCAGCAAATATTTTTCCATACACTGCAGCTATTTTTATGTTCTACATTCTTGACATTATTTTCCTTGACTTTTTAATTTTTTTGGATTGCACCTCATGGTTGGGAGTTATGTTGTGTTTGAGGTTTTTTGCAGACACTATAGGCAAGATATAATTAATTTGTACAGTCAGCTGAAATATTGGATATTCCATATATATTGGATATTCCATATATATTGAATATGAATGTCTTTTGGAGATAGCCGTGTGCTCTGCTGGAAATTATATGTGGTTCTTAAATCTTGCAAAGCGTATGGTCTTCCTTAAGCAAAAAGTAGAGCTGTCATTCATGTAAACTAGTTAACCTTTGCAAGTGTTTACACTTCAAGAAGGGAATAATAATAATAATAATAATAATAATTTTTTAATTTCTAATTTTTTCCTATCTCATATCTCCCATAAATGATTGTAATTTCAATAACAAAGGCATATTGGGCCATATTCTTTACCCCATCCTAATGCCATTCTACCCCATGTCTAATGTTATTCCATTTCATTGTAAAATCAGTGTAGCTGAGGGAAGATGAGACTGTCTACAGCTTCTAATTCCATACTAATTGAGACAAACATATGTAAATACCAATAATAGTTTCTGTAGAAATATGGAATTATTTTCCAATTATCTGCCTAAGCATGTTAAATTCATTTGTGTAGAGGGTTAGAGCAAAGTTATATATTAAGGCTGTCTTTGAAGACCATATTAAAAGTGAGTATCAAATTAATTCTAAAAGAGTCACTATTGCAAGAGAGTATCACCTTAGTGAATAAGATAACTGTGTAAGTGTGCGTGTGTGTTTACAATAATCATTGTATGCTAACAAGAGACACTTAACCATTTGAGCTACATTATGAGTGCAACTTAAGGACACAATAAGCAGACCTAGTTTTATCAGGCTTTTTTGATGTATCGCTCCCAGACTAACCAACACATTAGGTGTGCTGTCAAATCCTTTGTTTGCATTATATGCATAGCACTGAAGGTGATTAGGTATGTAATTTTCCACATACAAATATTAGCACTGAATTCAGTAGGACTACTTTTCTGTAGAGGTAGCCATGTAAACATTTGCAGAGATAGCATCTATGTGTATACATATTTCCAGTTAATTTAATGACAAGTGATCAATTCAATGATTTAGCAATGAGATTGCTGTCAGTGTGCTCTCTGGTTTTCCATTTTTTCTAATAAGCATTACAACCATTGTTCAAAGCTACTTCACACAGGCTTCTAGATGACAGAAGTTCACAGATGAAGCTTTTGCACTACCCAAAATCATCATCTTTTGGGATGCAGAATTTTTGTTCTGACCTCCAACAGGATAATTGCTGTCTTGTCTTTCATCTTGAACAGCATTACACACAGTGTGGCTTCTAAAAATTTTGTCTTAACATTTTTCTCTCCCCACTGAAGGAAAACTAATGTATCAAAGTTAATGTTATCAATTCCAGCTCTGGGGAAAAAGGGTAATTTGAAGGATAGTGACAAGTATTGCATACATATATTGACACAAAACTTTCTAATAAATTTAACAGATTCATATAAAGAATCATGGATGGTAAAATGAGAGATAGGATAAGAAAATGTGAAAGTATCTTTTCACATGAAAAGGCCATGGCAGAGATACTTATAAGAATAAGGCATTTCTTTCATTGTTTTTCTTGATAGTTATAGTCTTTTCTATCTTTAAATCTGATGTATTCCCTATTCTGATTGTGTGACACACCCACACGTGTAACAGTGAAATGTCTGGTACAATCCTTATCCAGAAAAAAAGAGGTAAGAAGACTGTGCACAAATTGCTATCAAAATTTTCAAGTAAACTACATAAGAAGCAGACTTCTTGCTCTTTGATTTTGTCAGTTCTGAGTAAGATTCTTATGCAGAAACCCCACATTTCAAGGTGGGTTACTTTTTGATGCTGCATAATCCTGAGTCACCAAAACCAAAACTAAAACTACCATAGCAACCAGAGCACAGATTTATAAACTATGCAGTTCTCAGTTGGATTTGCAGTGGTGTATTCTCCCAGCATCTTCCATGAGCTTTACACAGAATGGTGTTTCTGTATTCCTGAATGGCAATGCAAGCTCACATTTAAACATGATTCACACTGAGATGCTCTCACATGTTTTTATGTGTACCCATCTGTTAAACCAGCATTTGTTCTAGGACTATTTCAACAGTACATGGGTTAAGCTAAAAATAGTTGTCTTGGCTAGTAAAAAGTAACACTGTGTCCTTTAGAAATAGGAAAATACACTTATTTATAAATTTGACTTTATAAAATCATTCTTACTTTCAATTAAATTTAAGTTTTGTCTAGTCATGTAGTGAAAAAAAAGAACTGAGCCATATGTTGTGTAACAGAAATATAGGTGCTCTGTTTCTATTCAGTCTTTGCAGTCCTGGGAACGCTGCATGTGTATGGATGCAGACACAGTGTTAGACACTGCTGTGACAGTTGTCCATTTTGCCCTCTTGCTATTGAGAACAAGTATCTTTGCTTTATTTTGCTGTCTAAAAGGCCACATAACCTTATAGTGGCTTTTACAAACCTCTGTTCAGCTTTCTGAAGGTAAAGTGTTTCCTTCCTACTCTTGTGTGTGCTTGAGTCAAGGAGCTGAAACATACAATTTAAATACTGAGGGGGGATGGAATGACCTGTGCCTCTGAAATGCATGCGAGTTGTTCCCTGTGAGCTGCATTCTGGACGTATCACAGCCGAGAAACATAGTTCCAGAGCTGCAGGAGAATGTTTTGGACAAACAGAAATAAAAGACATCCTATGCTAACTTCTCACTCACAATGCAAATACACATGCACTCAAGGGTTATTGACATCCGTGACACATTTCTGCCTTTCTGCTACCAGAAGGTATATGAATTTCCTTTTAAATATTTGTTTCGGTATATGAATGTGTTGTTTCTCTAAACTAAAAATTCTAAAATCTGTATGTGGCTGAACAATTGGCTTGGCTTGGATTTTGGGCATCTAGGAGTATGCCCTGCTGCTCATGGTGCCTACAGGCTCTATTTTTGTGAGCATATGCCATAACTGCACACTCACATCATGATTACTCTTAGCAATGTAGTAACACAAGTGACACGCTTATATCACTGCAAAAATAATGTCATCCTTTAGCCTATTCATACAGCCACTAAAATGAGGGTTTTTTTAAGAGAGAGAACTGGCTGTTAGAGTACAGCAATGTTTATTTATAAGAATATTCATAAAGACCTTTGTCTCTGAATACAATAGAAACAAGCAACTGAAAGTGGTTTTCTTGCTCAGAAATCACTTCTAGTAGTTCACTGTCCTAATAAACACTTCTACTGTTTTTCTCTCCCCTGTATTTGTTACAAGCCCTTTGTTTGCTATGGAAAGCTACTTTTGCAGATAACTTCTCAGGCTACAGCTCAGCTGATCAGACTTCACCCTACACCATCAAGTGACTTCTTATTTGGTGGCCTCCTATTTTTCCCTAGCACAAGGCCATAAAGAAATTGAATTACTTCATCTTGTCAGTTCAAAAGAAGAGTTACTTAGTTGAGACAATTACTCTGAGGCAAAATTATGGCAGCCACTAGTGTAACACTAAGGTACTCCAGAAACTTTAACATCTATATCATAAATGCAGAGATGTATGCATTAGAATCTTTTTAAATGGCTTCTGGTTTGATAGGCTTGTGACTTTCAACCCTCATCTGATGAAATTACATTTCCTAACCATTCCAATATTGGCATGGTGGCCTGCAACTCCCCCATTCATCACAGAAATTCAAAACACTTGAGAAGGGATTGGTAAAATTAATTTTCCTTTTAGTAGATGCTTATGTAACTCAAAACCATCTTCTTCTCACCAAAGCATTATTTAGCCACTTAGTGTAAGATGAGGAAAAGGCTGTAACCTCTAGATTTTAGCCAATTTTTTTTATTTCCCTAAACAATTTGGTTATATGACTTGGCCTTCTCTTTGCCTGAGAGAAAGACGTCTTACAGCATTTTTCTCGGAGACCTAGGCTATGGTTTCACTAGATAATGAAGACATTCAGGCAGGTTACTGCCACAGAAAGGTCCAGTCCTCCTTCTTTTGTACTGCCCATTCCCTACCTCAGGATGCACAAATGCCCTTCCCAATGTTTTCCTAGGCTTTGGTGTTCATTTAACACCTGAATGAGTTGGCTACATTGGCAGACTATTTACTTCTTGGCTCAGCTAGTTTTCTGCTGGTCTAGTGAACAGAACAAATGTATCAAAGTGTGACAGGAGGCTTCCAAAAGACTTGGGAGTATGTGACCAGGCCTGAGGAAGGACAGAGTCACTCTTCTCAGAAGCAGGAATACATTATGTAGGCTCAACCATCACAAGACATCTCACCTGTAGTCTTAGCTGTAACCATTAAATCATTACTTTTTCATGTCTGGGAAGGTGTTTTTTAATGCTTTGGTGTCCTTTGGACCTGTATTCTGGCATATGGAAAATAAATCTGCTAACTTGAGTAAGGCAAGCGAGCATTGCCTTTGTCTTCTCTGTGGAAGTAATGTATCTGTCTTCAAGTGACTTTCTCTTTGCTTCCATATGGCAGCCAGCAAAGAGGATTCTGTTCAAACATGGCAGTGAGTGGAGGGCTAGGTCATTTTCATGTTAAATTATAAAAACAACTTTCTCATTCTTGGCAGTCCTAATTTTAAAAACTGACAATATTGAGGTGGCACACTTAGCACACAGTCCTGAGTGTACAGCAACAGCAGCATGAAGTGAGCCAGGACCCCAGCAGAAACTCACCCCCCAGACACAATCAGGCAGTGCTGTTCTTTATCTCCCGTGCCCACCTGCCTCTTCCTCCCGGGTGTGTTTGGGTCGTGATCACTTCCCTGTGACAGCACTGGTATAGTGTATGTACTATATACTTCTTTATGACTGAAACAGTTGTGGTATACTTTTACTTCAAGCACTAACTGAGATCTAAAACACTGATTTTGCTGAGATCAGATACTTGGCTCCAGGTTTTATTAAGCATTCCTTGATTTCTAGTTATGTGCATTTTGTTGCTTTCTCTCTCTGTTGGAACTGGCTCAAGAAAGTAAAGGCTGGTCCTAGGAAAATTCTATATTATGCTCATTTTAAGACTGATGGGTGGATAGATAGATAGATGAGAAATAACCTTATTTCAACTAGATTAATAGTAGTAAAAATAACTACTTGTGTATACAATTATAGTTGAAAGATAAAATTTTAAAATGTAATTGTTTTAATTATTTTTATTATTAACATTTTGATTACTTCTTTAGGACTGTGGGCTGATAAGTAGAATAAATAATAGGAACTTGTAGTATTCCTGGCTGTGCACCTGAATGTTGATTTTACACAGGATAAATAACTTAAAATGCTTAATTTTACATTTCTGACCTCAGTTGGTATTTGAACCTCAGGAGCTGAATAAAGAATTTTGATCACATTAATTAGAATCTTTCCACTCCCAGTGTTCACAATTTAAGATCTAAAATATTTGAATTAAAGCCTTAATAAAGATACAATAATCTACTAGAGATACAGCACCCAATGCTGCATCTTCTCTTGCAGTGGGAATTTTGATTGAGCCAAGAATGCTCTGAAAAAACACATTCTTACACGCTAGATAACACAAAAGTGATTTCTGTGCTAAATGTCTGTGTTACAATTCTGTGGGGTCCCATATTTAAAAAAAAATTAGAGTTTGCATTATTTTGAATTTGTACATAATATTAAATCTTATGATCTTTATAAAATCACTGTGGTACTCCCCGTAAAATAAATGGCAAACAATTGCTTCAAAAGGAGAAGGATCTTGTCCTACTCCCTCATCACTTGCATTTAGATAAGATTATAAAAGAGGTCTAACTACTATAGAAAATGAAACTGTGTAAAAAAATAATGGCTTGAAGTACAATTACTGTGTCTTCTTTTCGTAAAAAAGGTAATCTATAATTAAAACTCAAAATTTATGTCACTGCTTTTCTGCATTGCATATTTCCAAAGATTCTTACTTATGAAGAGACGCCATGCCGTTCCCCACAAAACACAGAAATATCCTGCAAGTGTATCCTGTGTACAATCACCATTGTATGACACTTAGACTTCTCTGCAGCAGCAGTAAGCACAAAGGAAAATGTATTTTGTATTGTTTTATACCCCAAATATGTGCAGGAGTTTTAATGATGATTTCCTATTTGAAGTATAGGAATTGTATAGGTGATACATACAGGTCACATTAGGCACTTGCTCTGTCTAGAGAATGTCTAGATGTGTTAATTTGATTTTACTTAAAACAGTCAAGACTCAGTTTAGAAATTCCTACTTGTTTTAGTGACTTTGTATTAGCTCCCAATAATATCCCACTGAATCCCACTGGAGTCTTTATGCAAGTAAACGATTTCCAGTATAAGTTCCAAAATCTGCAATTTAATTATGTGTCAACTTATGAGGGGGTTATACAACACAGAGACAATTTCCAGCCTGACTGTTTATTCAGGTTAAACATATTATAGCAGAGCTGGAATCTCATTCCCCTGTTATATAATTTTCCCACAGATTCACACTTTAGTTTTAATAAAGAAATGAGGATCAGCCCTCAAAGAAGCAATTACCCCACGCAGTCCTCATAAGCAGGGAGATAAAGCTAAATATAATATAAAGCATGCCATTTGCCCATACAGTGTTTAACGAAGTCAATACCATAATCAAAACATAGCTAAACAAAACCAGGCAGTTACCTAGAAACAACAGCACAAAAGTCACTGTCTCTGTCACATGCCTGAAAGCATTTATGGCCAGATCCTGCCATTGTGTCCTTGCTCACATCGTACAGTACTCATGAGCAGACCCATTGAGGTACTCAGGTATTAAAAACAATTTGGAAGTTAATAAATGCTTCATTTGCTTTTAAAGCTGCCATAGAATAGGCAGCCTTTAGATTCAATATTTGCTTTAATGATTCCAGTGCACAGTGGCTTTGTTAGGTTTGTGTTGCCTGGGTTGGGTACAAGCTATGCAAGCACAGAGCTCAGCCTAAGCTACAAAATTCCAGTAGTCTAAATTAAATCTAGCCTAACTTAGTTTACACTTGAACTCTGCTTATATTACTACCAGTAGACAAACCAGTTAGCTTTAAGGTAGCTCAGGCACATCTTTCTGGCACCTTCTATATCTGTTGAGGTTTCATCTGCTGGTGTGGAAGTTACACGGGATCAAATCATCAGCTGGTGTAAACTTACTGTAACTACCCTGGATAAAGGCCTAAACTTCCAATTCTAGTACTTTAGAAATAAGGTTTGTGTTCCATTTATAGAAATGCAGGTTTTGAGAAAGTTTAGAGTAACTCTGCTGAAAACCTAATTCACGGTATTGGGTCTGGTTGAGATGGAGTTCATTTTCTCATATCAGCCCTCACAGTGCTGTGCTTTGCATTGGCAGCTAGAAAGGTCTTGATAACACCCCACTGTTTTGGCTGCTTCTGAGCAGTGCTGGCACAGCATCAGCGCTATTTTCTCCTACATTCTGCCCTCCATCAGTAGGCTGGGGTGGGCAAGAGGCTGGGAGGGGACACAACTACGCCAGCTGACCTAAATTGACCAAAGGGATATTCCGTACTGTATGATATCAGCTCAGATATAAAAGCTAGGGAAACAAGAAGGAGGAAGAGAGAGCATTCATTATTTACAACATTTTCCTTTTGGAGCAACCACTATGCGTGCCGAAGCCCTGCTTCCTGGAACATCACTTGCTGATGGGAAGTAGAGAATAAAATTTTTTTTCTCTTGCTTTCACACACACAAACTTTCACTTTTGCTTTAGTGAACTGCCTTATTTCAACCTATGAGTCATTTTCCATCTTATTATTTCTCCCCTGTCCTGCTGGGGGGGGGGGGGGATAGACAGACTTGGCATCCAGCCAAGGTCAACCCACCACATTCAAAAGGGGTGCTTCAGACTAGAATTTGCTTGATACCCAAATTAATGAAGTGCAGTTGCTATGCTTCATCTGAATAGCATGGTCAACATAGATAATGTTCACAGATAAACGATATCCAGTTTTTAGAAAGTTTAGTAGAAATCTTTCTGCCTTGGTCCTCTCCAACCCACACAGTAAATTTCGGTCTACCTATATGTCAAAGAGGATACCGCTCAATATCTGGGCAAATATTTGAGACACATGAACAGTGTGTCTCTACTTGGTATCTGAATTTAATCTGTACCCTGAAAGTTAGTACAGATTTACACAGTATGCCTAAGTGAGCAAGTATAGACAGAGATGGATGCAGTTTGTTTGTGATCCAAGTTGCTGCATATCTTGTCTGGTTATAAATGAGCTCTCCCTTTCAGGTGATGTTGGTGTACAGCTTCGAGACCAAAGCTGGCTCGTTTCTGCCCAGCTTGGAGCACCAGCAAAACCAGCTGCTGTCTGTCTGCACCTGTCTGTGAAGACTTATGACGGGACATGGGAGTTACACGACTCACAGTGAGGCCCTGGGGTTTGAGTCTGGGTGGAGGCAGGAGCCAGTTGATATAATTAAGGCAATCTGAAATCAAGAACCAGAGACATATAATGCTTATTAGCCTAACAGAGTAAGGCAGGCATACGGTTGGAAGTAGGGTTTGGCACCAGGAAGCTTGCATGCACTTTGAGAAGAGTATAGCTGAACTTCAGATGGTGCCAGAAAACCAGGGAGTGTAATTCATGAGGTGAGTCCAGGAGAAGGAGCAGACAGAGCAACAGCAAGGACAGATGGCTTGGGACAGAACTACAAATGAACAGGTGGTGAGTGCCAGCAGAATCCTGAACAGTGAAGCCAAAGACAACAACAGAGACCCCGAGGCAAGGCAGAGAACAGAGTTCAATCCACTGTACTTGTTCTCAGGACATCTTTTGTATACACCCTATCTGCCAACAACTAATGATCTCTGTCTGCTGGCTGTAACACCTGTTTTGGGAGCTGGGTCCATTTCCCAAGGGCACAGCACCCAATGGCTGGCTGCGTGAGGCAAGAGTCATCTTCCTTGGCTAGTCATTGCATAGTCATACCTAGAAGGGAATGCATTCATTAACTTTAGTGAAGTTAGAGTAGGACTGTAAAAAAATTTGTGGAACATTTGTTTTCACACAATATTAATCAATATAATGAGGTGTAGTCATATCATGGTCCCATTGAAACCCCAAAGGCCTAGTAGGTATGCATATGCTTACATGTACACTAATTAAGTAAGCATATACTTATTAAGGCCTCTACTTCAATATAAGCAGGAACCTTAATTTTTAAGGGGATAAAAAGATGTAATAAACTGGAATTGGGCATTTCAGTACCTGTAGGGCTGAAGGTGGTGCAAGAAGATGGGTTGGGTCTCTGGCATGTAGATCAGTCATTTAAATAACACCTTTTGCTGCACTTGTGTACAAATTTGCACACTGCCTGTGAAATTACTGCCGGGAGATTAATTACGATATTTGTATTAATCTAACCAAATGCATATAACTACAATTCTGTCTGTAGCAGCCATTGCTCTTGTGAAGTGCAGCAGAACTGGATGCAAGTCTTTTTCCCTTGGCACATCTGCTTCTAGATGGGAAGCTGAGAAGATTGCATATTTATATATATTTTTTTATATATATATATATATGCATATATATATTTTAAATATATATATGCACATATATATGTGTGTGTATGTATATATGAGAGAAGCTGGACTACTGCCAAAGTGCCATTTGACCCTGTGCCAACTTTCAGCTTTTCAAAACCACAAAGCTTTTGGCCTTTGCCATTTAGGCAGTGACCAGTTCATCCCTAGCTCACTTTTAGGCTTATAAACTATTAGTAAGACTAGTTATTTTCAGCAGTGAGATGGGTTTTTCAGGATGAGATGTTCTTACATAATTATAAATGTACATGGGAAAGTCTAAGTAAAGGGAATTAGCCTGCATGCTGAATTATTCCCATTTGCTTGTTTCTGTCAGACGCTTTCTTCAAACAGAATTTTTTTTTCTTTCAGTAACATACATAGGATTGTAAAATGCACTCACAGTAACGTCTTCTAAATTTATTGACAGTGATTTTTGTTTATTACAGGATAAAAAAAATGAAGTGCAACAATTGCAAATAATTCTCGTATTTTTTTCACATTAGATAAGGAAATGAAAAAAGGTAATGTCATGTCTTACATCATGTTTAGGATACGTATCCAAAGCAAATGTGAGGTTTCCAGAGCTTTTTGTTTTTTCAGATGACTTTATCATGTTCCATTAAACAGATTGTAATCATGTCTTATCCTTGCTCTCGCTGGAAGCTTTGCCAGGTCATTTCTTTTTAAAGCAAGGGCTCTCCTGTTTGCTGTTTATCAAGTAGTTTAAAAAGGAAATAATCATAAAGCTTTAGGATTACTTTCCTTTGGTTCTACAACCTAAAAATCTATGACATCAGATTTAAGAATTAAGGGTTTATCATGAAATAGCCATGTTTATTTTCAATCTCATGCTGTGCAAAACCAATTGATTTTCCATAACTTTTAATGCATTAAAATGTATAATTCTCTCTTTTATTGTACTTTTACATCATAGACATCCTAATTCTACTGACAGTAGGCTTGATTCTTTGTTGCTATGTGTTAGAGAGTGTTTACGCAGTCTGAGTTCAGTCATCAAAGGGAGATGATCAGTAGCCTTCCAGAAAGGTCTTTCTCTTTCCAGTGACCATAGAGTCCAAGGAGACTCTTCCCCTAAGATGAGTGTCTGAAGTCAGGCAGCATTAATATCCCCTACTTCACACTCATTAAAACCAACAAAATGCAAGTGCGAAGTGGAATGAAAGGTCTTGGCTTCTGGTGGGATTATTTTAAACATTCCTCTTACATTTTGTTTGCACACCTCTACATAGCTGGACAGTGAATCAAGCTCTTTCAATTACATGTCGGCCTGCATATGAGTAAAGGAAGCAGAATCCAAAGACCCACCTTGCAGAGAAGCACCTGAAAGAAATGATTATTATTCACAGCTTTAGCTACAGCCCTTGTATTTCCACAACTGTCACTGTTGATCACATGTTCTATAGATCTGTTTTGGAAATGTGTGTCATCAGAGAATCCGAGTTCCAGTTCGATATTCGGTAGTAGGCTGCATACATGTATGTTGGTCACATCTGCATCAACAGTTCAATGCAATAGGAGCAGATCAGCAGCTGGAAATGGCTGGTACTGAGTCCTCCATGTAAAGAACCATAGAATCATAGAATAATTAAGGTTGCAAAGGACTTCTAAGATCATTTAGTCTAACCATTAACCCAGCGTGGCCAACTCCACCACTAAACCATGTCCTGAAGTGCCACTTCCATAGTGACTCAACCTCTTCCCTGGGATACATACATATGTGCATGTTACCTTAGATCAGAATTACTTTGATGCTTGAACTATTCCTGGTTTATATTGTGGGTGGTGCCTACCATACATGTGGTTCAGAATCCTTCTGCTCTAATTACAGTGGCAGTGCAGCTGGTATACTTTTGGAGTGAAAGTTACAGTTTCGTTTCCCCCAGAAAGAATATCTGATGTATGCACCAAACCCACTCTGCAAACCAAACCAATACACAGTGAAGGAGGATGATCAGAGCATTCACTTCAAAACTTCATTATTTTTCTGAATAAAACCTGTGCTGGAGATGCAGCTTCTAGATACCAAAGATTGCCTACTGAGACTGTTCCTGCTCCACTGTACATCAGTGACCAGATCCTCGGCAGCATGAGGACTGCTGCCTTTATCTAAAATGCACATAATATTGCTGCATATCTGGGCCATGAACTACATCACTCTATCTCAGCACTGCTAAAACTTGCATTTCGAACGATGGAAAGCAGTTGGAAAATTTCAGTCTTTCCCTTTACTTTGGTATGTGACATTCATTTATGTATAGTGTGTATAGTATATATAGCTATCCTTAGGTATCACATTCAGGAAGAATTCACTTTTAAAGAACTGAAGATAGATGCTTGCTTTAATTTTTTAGAAGCAAATATGACATGACAGAAGTTACTGTGAAGATTGAATGACAATAATCTAAAAACTTGTATTTCATTAAATATGCTTCTAATAAATCACCCTTAATATTCTTACATTTGTAGTGTTTCAGAACAATCTGCTGCTGTCCCAAGGCATGAACTTTTTGGTCTGACAATGAGAGCATTTTGTTTCCAGCTCATTTAAAATAGATTCATCCAGCCATCTCTTTGGCACTGAGGCATTCAGGGACCTAGAGAAAGTCAGGAAAAAAAATTCTCTCTGATTAACACTGTTGAAGGAGATCCGTAAGACTGATAGTGAGCAGTGTCTATAGAAACTGAGATATGAAGACAGGTTTTCTGATAGATGGAATTAATGTATCAGAGTCTGTGGATTGTAGGCCACAAACAGTAGAAGCAGAAAGATATCTTTTCAATTTGATTGTCAGCAGCCTGTATGCATGCATAACTATAGTTTCTATGGTATGGTGATGAGTAGTAGAGATGGGCATGTTTTAAAAGGTGTCAGAATAACAATGAAGACTGCTAACATTTAATAAACCTGATGTGGCTGCTGTTACATATAGGTTGGTAAGGTCTAACCACCCTTATTTTACCAGTAGAACTACCCCTGGTTTGGCATTTACTTCCATGTTGCAATCTGAAGTCTCGTTGGCAAAATCTCAAATTTTTGCTGATTTAATAAAACTAGCTGACATGAATTACCTTTTAATCCTTTCCCATTAGTGCATGTTGGGATGCTGCATTAATTATCAGTGATTAACCCTTCACACACAATGCCTATGTTCCTATAACTAGGACTGTTCATGTTATTGACTTGAACTCTATGGCCCAAAGTCAAAGCAATTACATCTCAAAGCCCTACTTTCCCTCCATTAAAATTCCCAGTGTTTCAAAAATGCCTTGTTCCTGAAAACCCATTTGAAGTCTAGTTCCTTGACTTTCTCATGAAAGAAGCCCTGAACTTCTTCAGTCCATGTGGAGAAGAATCAGTAATAAACTTGTCTGCAAAACAACCCCAGGAATAATAATGGAATTCTGGCAATATTATCACTCTGAAATATCTCGTTGCACCGGTCCTTGGTCCATTTCAATTTATTCCACTGATCCTTTGGCATCCTGACAAGCCAAATATCAGTCAGAATCACAAGTATAGGCAGTTATCTCATCACTGTTGACATCCATCAGTCCATTGGTCATGTCCTTCATGTGTTCATTATACTGGGATTTGCTGACCTGTCCTGAATGAGCCATCTAAAGCAAATTAAATACTTCTAATTATATCCTTATGAAAAAACTTTAAAGAGTTTTCTCATTTAAAGAGTTTTCTCATTCTCATCTCTGTTTTCTTCTTGCTCATCAGATACTTCTCAGTGGCCTTCCTGTGTTATGCTTGAAAAACAGGTATAGAAACTTAACTGGAAGAAAGAAGAAATAGGAAAAACAGAGGATGATCTCTAACTTGGTCAAGAGTATGCAGAAGCTTAGAAGTGAAGGCAGTAACTTTTCAAAAGAGGGCAGAAGGACTAGAAGGTGATTCAGGAAGCATACAAGATGTTTGCAGCCTTCAAATACAAAAAGACTGTATTATAAAGTATAAGGACACAGAAGAACCTAAAACTTACTTGCCAGGCTCTACTGTATAGATGTTTTTGTGATCTAGGTTACAGCCATCTTCTGCCGCATGATAACATCTTATGGCCAAACTAGGTCTTCTCACTTGTGTGAACACTTTGTACTCACTGCCTACTGACCACATTGTACACTGAAGGTAATGATACTCTAATCTGTGATTTGTATAAGAATGGTCAACACCTTGAATCTTCTTTTTCAAGGATAAAAAGAGATGCCTATGTTTGCTGTGATTTCTTATGTAGATGGTGATTTACTCAGGCTTTCAAAACTGGCATATTTATTTCAAATCAGCAGTTCATTTAAAGTCTATATGCAAGCCAACTACACGGACACAAATTAGCACAAAGCAGACATTCCTCTGATTCTGACATAATATCAAAGCATGCCCTTAAGGCCTCCTTCGGGTGCACATCTCCACAGTCTGCTCTTGTAATTGCTTTACGTCTGGTAGTTCAAAATCAGCAGAGATATTTTGGTCCCTACCCTCTTTCCTGGTAACATTTTCTTTTTTGTTTTACAAATCATCTGTAAAATGTAACATTCAAATATCGCAACAAAAATATTTTGGCTTACTTAGACACAGTCTAATTATGAAGTGTTTCCAGCATCAGTCTACAAATACACATTAAACAGTCATTTTGCAAGGCAGTGCAAAATCTTAAAGCTATGCTCACATGCCTTTGCATCCCCGTGGCTCCATGAAGAACAGGAAAAATAGGTGGTTCCTCAAATACTTGTTAGTCTGGCAACAACACCAATCTGCATGTGCCAGTCTAGGAAGATGTTCCCTCTAAGACTTTCAAAAAGCTTAAAAAGATGGGGGGTTTTTAAAAAAGTTTTTTTAAAAGTTGGTTTTTTAAATGAGAAAAATATTTTGTTCTGAAGACTTATCATGGGTCTTCCTAACCAGTTGTGTTCACAGTAATGATGTGTCCCCATTGTTTCAATGACATTTTCCCAACCTTGGCAAATTAGCTCTTTCTCTACCAGTAGTAAAGTAGGGAGGAGGCTGTGGCTGGAAAAGTTGTGATATTATTTCCTTCTAAATCACAGGGAGGAAAAGGGAGGCAAATTCATTGTGTTCCTCTGTTACTTTCCCTGTTTTGCCTCATGGTCCCAATACCATGCAGACTTGGTAGCTTTGCAGTCTTAGATGAAATTCCTTAGGTCTTCCAGCTTCCACATAGTTACTGAAAAGCCAGATAACAGCCTTCATCAGTATCATCTCTTTCATCTTCATCCAAGCTCTCATCATTCAGTGGATGTCAAGTTGGAGGCTGGGGCTGAACTCTCCAAGAGTCGTCTCCCATAACCTCTCTTCTCCTGGTGATTGTTGAGGTTTATGAGAATGTTCAGCCTCATTTCTCATGACTTGTCTCACAATCCCTGTAGCTTTGCCTTACCAAGTATAGGTGTTACTTAAATGCTAGTAACATTCAGAAACTACTTTGTTGTCCACTGCAGTTATTCTCACTGCTTTCATAGAATTACAGAATATGCTGAGTTGGAAGGGACCCATCAGCATCATCAAGTCCAACTCCTGGTCGTGTGGAGGAAAAATCAACGATTTTCCTGTTGAAATGATGCAAATAATAAAAAAACCCAAAACAACACAACCCCCTGATGTTATACATCTCTGATACCAAAACATCTGTTGACCTGCGTACCCCCTATGCTAATTAATGAGGAGAATGAACTGTGACATGAAAAGCATTATGGACTTTACAGAGGAAATGCAAAATAAAAGAGAAGAGAAGATTATATGAAGCATGAGCAGGTATGTAAGAATTTTTCCCCATGAGTCCCACCGCGAACCTAAAGAAGGGATTTTGGACTGACAGCCCCCTGGTGCAGTGCCACACCAGGCTTTGTAGTGCAGAACCTGGGGCCTCTCATCCTGGGGAGGCACTGCCTGTTCACCTGATCTGGCCAGGCTGCAATGCCAGAAGTGACCACAGTGGGTAAATGCCCTCATGCCAACATCCCGAGTACTTGAAGATCAGCCAACTATATGTGTCCTGCTCACTGTGTCTGAGAAACTGATCTCTGCCATAGCAAAGAGAAGGTGTTACAGCAAGTATTTTACTGCAATGCTCATATGGTTTCTCTCCAAGATGCGTCTGCAACTGCAGCTTGCTGGTGCATGCAGAGCTGGCCAAGCTGGCCTCAGGGCAGAGCCAAGGCTGCATCTCAGAAGTGGATATATTTCACCTCTGTACTTCCTACAGTTTTGGAGAGCAAGCTTCTGCCATTTTAATTATTCATTTCCCACTCTTTAGAAACTCAATTCCTGCAAGGACAAAGCTGGTGGGTATTGTTCAGCTTGGAGAAGAGGGGATTGAGAGGAATCCTCCCAGCAGTCTACAGCTTTGTTACAAGGGCAAACAGAGGGGCAGGCACTGATCTCAAGCCTGCCAAAATCCAAGAAGCATTTGGACAAGTCTCTCAAGCACATGGTGTGACACCTTGGGGTGGTCCTATTCGGGGCCAGGAGTTTGACTTGGTGATCCTTGTGGTCCCTTCCAATACAGGATATTCTATGATCTCAGGAAGCATTCCTTTCCAGGAGCTGTACAGCTGCTGCTGACTGCCCCAAATGACTACCACAGTCCAACTTCACCACTTGGAAAAGTGAATTTTTCATGTGGCTTAGGAGACATTTTTATGGTGGCATTTGCTTCTAATGGAGTTTCTCTCTGTCCTAAGTCTGAAGCACACGTGATCGGTATGGGAACTGTCTGAGCCTCAGTCTGAGTTCGTATATGCTTGCTAGCAAAAACACAGTGATTTTCTAAGCACATAGTTTGGGAGAGAGTATAATTCTGAAAATAAAACTAAGCTTGGCCACTTAAGCTTCTCCAGCATCAAATTTCAAGAGCAATAGGAATGAGAAGAGCTTATTATTATGCTCAAAATGCCATATTTGAACGGTAAGTACCATTCTGTCTTTACAGAGATTATCGGAACAGTGGTGTTGAGTTTGAAGACAGTAAGTTCAGGCCACAGACTGCTGTCTTATTTAAGAGGAATGGAAATCTGAAAGTATTTAAATTACACCAATTTAAAATTGGCAGTGAAAACATATTCATAAACCAAGATAATCTTTGTAAAACGCTAGAGCACCAATCTATTTTACGATGCTTGTCCTGCAGTTAAAAAATTTTTGATTTTTAACTGGAATCAGAAAGAAAGAATAAAGAGCTTGTGTGCAAAAGACCTTCTGCTTGCAGAGGCAAATGTGGCAGCCATTATGTTCTTAGCATTAATCACACTCTATTTTGATGGTAGTTCTGCTGAAAACTGGGATGTTGGCCAAGGCATTGGGGTTATTCCCCTTTCTTTCCAAAATATTCCCTGAAATCTTGGACATCCAGAAGCCCCAGGTCAGAATCTTGTTCGAGAGATGAAGCCACTAATTGTTTAGACTTCTGTCCACAGCATCAGGAAATGAGATTTGAACATGACCTCAGCCTAGGAGTGAGAGGGCCGCAGTCTGAGCCACACTGGCACGTGTCCCCACTACCCTTGCTGCCCAACAGGCCCAGTGAGAGAGAGGCAGGGAGGGAGGGAGGGAGGGAGGGAGGGATGGATGGATGGATGGACGGATGGATGGACAGATGGATGGATGGATGGATGGATGGATGGATGGCAGGCTAGATACACACACACATGCGCACACACATAAAAACACCCCACAAGAATAACTGAAAAAGAATGAAGGATGAAGATGTTGGATGTGTCAGTAGACCTTAGCACACCCTTAGTATACACTTACATAGATTGAAAAAAAAATGTTGGAATTGTGAGACAGAACATGCATGATAAAAATTCCTTATAAACTCTTAGGCTTGCATGCTGGGACAAATGTTTTCCCTGGGGCAATATCTGAACAAACAGAAGATGTGCAGGTGTCAGGGTGGGGCTACAATAATAATCCCCAGAGGCTATTGCATGTCTGTTTCACAAATGCTATGTTTTTAGGATTAAATCTGGTTTAAAAACTCCCATCAAGATAAATTCCCTCCAAGAGAAAATGCCCCTGTGATAAAGGACTTCTTTGAGAATTATTCGTTTTCATTGATTTTTTTTTTTTAATATGGTTTCAAAGGTACTTTCAGCTAAAAAACATTTCCTGACAATCTTGACTCAGGAATTCACATTGCTGCCGGCTCCCTCTGCAAGGCAGAGTGACCTTTAGAGCAGCATAGTCCCAGCCTGAGCTTTTTCCCACCCTCTCCTGCTGCAAAAAACCTTGGCTAAGACAGTGACAGTGCAAGTCTGGTTTAGCTCTGCTTGGCATCTGGAGTTGAGATCTGCGGAAAATGCTGATCTGAACTCGAGCTATTATCCAGAGTTAGACCCCAAGCTACCTTGTTTTTCTTGCCATTTTAACCTCTTAGTTAAGTGAGCTTAACTGTTACCAAGGAACTTCTTTTTCCCCTGTAGATGTGTCATAAACAGAGGGTAGCAAGTTACTCAATGACTGCACAATGCTGTTACAGTCATGCAATGGCTTTCAAGGAAAATTAATTGAGGAAAGCACTTAATGTATTTACATGCATCTTTTAATACAGTTTTGACATGGAAACAAGGAGGGGCCAATATCTTATGACCAGTTCTTTGCTGACACAAAAAATCACTAAAAGATTGAGAACTCCCGCTCAGTATGCCACTGAATAGACTCCTACTGACCTTCCCATTTTGAAGCATAAACTTTTTTTGGAAACACATAGCAATATTTTTCTTTGTTACACAGCTGGTTCAAAGGCTTCCTTCTGCTGGAGGTTTTCTCCTGCCTGTAAACCCTCTTTCCTGAAGGACATCTGAGTGGACCTTCCACCATGAAGTTTATCTGAATAGCAGATAAAGTGGGGAGATAATTCCACTGAAAAAAGCCATGGAGTTATCCAATAAAGTAATGTAAGTAGTAGAATAAACTTTTAAGTAGCAACTCTCAACAAGCCAGACTTGCTTTTTCCTGTAGCATTACTGAGGTCAGTGGATTTACTTGAGATTTATGCTTATATGAAAGCAGATTCCTTTCACTTAGAAATGACTGTCATATCCCTGATAAATATGTAAAAACAAAGATGTTTCATTATCAAGGTCTCATGTAGCTAGCCCTACCTCTGTGGGAGAACACAGATCATGACTGAAGATGTAGAGGAATTCACAAAGTTATCTGTCTTGCTTGCAGTATTATAGGCCATCCTAGAGCAAGGTCAGACTCACAGTTATGCATTAGTATGATTTGTTATGAGAAGTGGCATTTAAATATTTAAATGTACCAGGTCCTATGTGTTTAATTTCATTGTTTAATCATTGCATAGTTTCCCAACTAAGTCGTAGTTGGCACAGGATGGTGGGTTGCTCTTTATTTATGCACTGCTGCAGCTTTTCAGAGCCTTTCAGTGCTGGTGAGGCATTTCAGTTATATGTTATTCCTTTTTTGCTCTTGAAGCTGTACATCAAGGTATGCAAACTTGCCAAGCTTTTCTTCCCTGGAACATGGTAAAAAACAAGATATCCCAGTATATATTCAGCAGTACCTATAGAGAAATTCTTGCTCTTTTAGAATGCAGTTATAAATTCCTAGTTAATGTATCATGCCAGAGTAGGGCACAGAGTAGATGTATATCCTACTGACAATAACAGGAGTTTCATATATAAAAATGTCTTGCACCACACTAAAGAAGCACTTTGAGGCACTTAAATGACATTCAGCATGTTGTAGCTATTGTGTAAGATAATAGGCTCCAACAAAAACCATAGATGGCATCCTAGCTGTCTCGTATACGCTAACAAACCTTTCTAACATCACATGCTTCATACAAAATAGGCATCCTCACTGGAGGAATGGGATCGCCTGCTAAGGACTGCAACCCTGCTGATGTCTAGTTTAAACAGCAGATTTAACAATTGAGATAAAAATGCAAAACCAGAAATGTATATACTAGTATTGCTGAGCACCAAAAGCTTAATAAAATGAAGTCATAGGTGCTCCCACATTAAAATTTACTACTGTGTTTACAAAAAAAAAGCTGGAGGGGTGTAAGGACCAAATAAATGGAGGCAGAGGGGAAAGACAGAACATGATACAAGACAGAGATGAGAAAAGAAAGTAAAACATTGTAATGCAAACATGTAAGTAGTATTTGGAAGTAAGCTACTTGAAAATCAGTGCTAAGCAGTGTGGCTTTGAACATTTATTCAAATATTTATATCTGCTCCTGCTTTCCCTACATATCAAGTGAAAGACCCCTTCAACAGGCCTTCTTCCGCTACAGCCAGACATCATGGCTCTGAGGCAATGTAGGGTGTATATATCTCTCTGTGTTCGCACGTGTGGGTTTGTATACGTGTATGGCTTGCCCTGGAAAAGGTTCTAAGTGACCCCTCCTTTTTCCCCAAGAGGATCATTCTATCTTTTCAGAGGAAAATCTGAAAAAACCCACCCCAAACAACAAAACAACCCTGAAATCCACTCTTTCTTGTGCCTTATGTTTTGGATAACTCTTCTTTAGCATAGTGTGGATGCTAAATTTACTCAGGCTGTACTGGCATTTGCTCGTCTTTGGACTGTTGCAAGCATTTGGCTAATAGGGATAGTTTAAAAATCAATTAATTAAGAATTTTAAATGTGCTCAGAAAACTTACATATATTTATATTGTAACTCTATCTCCATCTCCAACATTACCTCAGTTTGTGTCACCTCGAAAGCCCCCACAAGGAATTACAGGCATCTTATGCAGGGTTCACATGAGGACAAGTCCTTTTCTTTCCTTCTAGTGAATCCTTGATTGCACTGTAACTAATGCAGCCTGCTGCATAGTTTTCTATAAACTCCATGCAGAGAACAAGATTTGGGTAGGGCCAAGGCTTGTTTTCCAACAAAAGTTGTGGCTTTATTAGTTGATACAAGCCAGATTAAAGTAGGGGTTTGACTGTCCACAGATATGTCAATTAAAACAACAT
This sequence comes from Edolisoma coerulescens, assembly GCA_013397115.1. Taxonomy (NCBI): domain Eukaryota; kingdom Metazoa; phylum Chordata; class Aves; order Passeriformes; family Campephagidae; genus Edolisoma; species Edolisoma coerulescens. Next base: position 5,563,877 of record VWZW01002957.1, on the reverse strand, counting down.
CTTGAGTACAATTTGTTGTTAAACCAGTACATATCTTGACTGAACTGGCCTCCAGCTTTGGCTTTGCGAGAGTGTTTATGCAGAGGGAGAGCTCTTTGCAAAACCGTGCACACAGGCTTGTCCATCCCTATGCAAACTCAGATGGACTGAAATTTATTTTTATCCAGGAGGATGGAGCTGCCCTGTGAGTATACAACAACATGGTTCCAGCTGCATCAGGCACACATGCAGAGGGTACTAATGGGGTGCCACTCTCACCCTTTTTCTATTGAAAAGGCACCACTGTACACCTAATAAATTTACTGATATTTGCCACTGCATGGGTGACATTAATAGCATAAAATCTTTTTTTGTAACTAAAAAAACAGGCTGTTATTAAAAATCTCACAAACTATGTCAGCAACTGCTGTATTCAACTAGTGTGAAGACTACCTTCTTTCTGGCAGTGGCCTTTTCTCTGCCTAAACAATACAAAGAATTAAAAGTATATGGTCATAGAACACAATGTCTGTAAAATTTTAATAATATTTTCATAAAAATTTAATAATAAAGTTTCTTTATTATCCACATTCTCTTCTAAGACAAAACAAAAAGTACTAACAAAACCCAATCTGCCCAGTCCCTGGTGACCTAGTAGTCTGTCCTGCAAAGATCATCCCCAGAAACATTCTTTCGAAGACAGAGAGTTCTGCTTTAGATTAGACTGCCTAGTCCTGGAGCTCACACAACAGCCCTACTGAAAACAATTAAGTAATTTATACTTAGAAGCAACTGTGACCTTATCCAGACAAATACCTTCCCATTATTAGGACAAAAGAGACAGTATGTTGTTTTACTTTCTCTAATATTATCTGCTGTAGTGGTATTTTTTTAATTATGGGAAATCAACTAAAAAATAACATGTTGTCTAGCAACAAAGAAAACAGACACAAACAAAAGAGAAACAGAGTGACAGTTCTGCGTTTATATTGTATACTTCTACTTTCAGGTAAACTGAATAAAACTAAAACAACAAACAAGTTAAAATGAACTGGCTAATCAACCTCCCAACAGTGAATTGATACCAGGACTCTGGGTCAGTCCAGAAGTTGATTTGTTTTTTTGGTTTGTTTGCTTTGGGGTTTTTTTTTTTTTTTAATTTCAAAAGCATCTGAGATTCATTAAGTTATTCTAAGGATATATAACTTTATAATTCAATCTTTTAAATTTAATCATTAACTTACAGAACAAACATTCATTATTTTCCCCTTCAGCCACTTTTTGCTTTTGAATGAAAAGCCTTAAACTTTTCAATTTCATTAAAGCTACACAATAAAAAATGATCAATTCAGAATCTGGGATATTCTGATGAATTACATGGTTTAATTACTATTTGTATAGCAATTTATAAGTTATGTCTTGATAATACACTACACGGCACCATCAAGCTATTAGTAACAATGTTGATATAAACAAGTTCTGCATTTAACTTGCAAGACAGGAAAAGGAATAAAAGATAATGGAAGAGAGAAAAAAGTAGCAAGGGATATTACTTACCTCAATTTGTGATTGTAGGCAGAAGCACCTTGACATTTCTCTCATGGGCCTAGTCTGAGGAATACATTACTCTTAAAGAATTTAATGATATAGAATAAAACTATATTTTCACCATGATTTCATTAGTTTCACCTGTATTTTGTCAAGCCATATACTCATCCACATACAAACCTGGTGAAAATATGTAAGAAAGCTGCACAGATCTAGCTAGAGATTCAGAGAATTAAAAACTATGCAAAATTTTAAAATAAACTCTCATTGCCCATGACTTCTTTAAAATTTGTTTTCTCTCAAGGTGTTCTTAGAAGCTGCATAATTACCCTGTTAAGAGAAACAAAATTAGCAAGTTGTACCCAGCCTATAAAAAACATTACTGGTGGCTTATTTAAAACAGCCTTAAGAGATGTCTTAAAATCTTGTAGTTATCTAAACAATAGTGAATAGGAGGACTTTGCAGACCTAACGTTGTCTTTGAATGAGAAATATATTTGAGCTATGAAAGTGATTGAGTTGCAAGAAGGCCATGTCAGCAGTAACTGATGAACGGAGTATTTTGTTGTATCATTGCAGTGTGGGATTTGGCATCTCCATACAGTTGGAACTAAATGTTCTAACCTTTCAGTTAGAACTAAATCTGTGATTGTTGTACTATGTATGTCTTAAGATTCCTGATTTGCCTCTTCTGCAACTGTTAGGAAAGTTGGTGAAAGCAACATTTTTTAGAGTGCTGCAACTAACTGTGAAATGGAGGTCAAAGGATGGATTAAAAGATGGCAGCAACATTAGTAACTTTCTCTTCTGAAGCAAATGTCACAGTCTGCTCTGATACACCATGATCAAAGACACTGTACACATTTCTGCTGTATTATTTAGGTGTTCCAGTGTAACTCACACCATCATTTTCAGACAAACAACCCAAACAGGTCACTAAATGCAAAGGCCTCAGATCTATCTTTACTGAATTTAGCAATTCAAGAAATAATTTAGCACATTTTATCTAGAAGCTAAATAAGAATTATTGCAAAGAAAAGTCTACTGGCTTTTGCCATAGGAAAAAATGAGGACTCAACAAAAGCAAATGCAAATAAGAGGTATCCCAGCCTGTCTCTGCGCATCCTGAGAGGATAACAAAGCAAGGACTAAAGAGTAGTAGCCCTTGAGGAATTGTCAAGAATAATTTGTCTATCTGATTTCTTTTAAAAGAACGTAATGGGCCCTGCAGACTGGAGATTGAGTCAATGAAGCAGAAAATCAAGTCCTCAGAAGAATATAGGAGAAGAGGAATAATGAGTTTGGGTCAGACTAAAGAGTCCACTCAGGTCAGTATACCGTGTCTGACATGGCCATAGCAGTTGTTTATGTAAGAATGTAAAACCAGGGCAAATGCACAGTGATATGTCCTCAGTATGGCCTTGTATTGGGTTTGCATGGCAAGATTTTGGTTGCAGAGGGGCTACTGGATGGATTCTGTGAGAAGCTGCCAGAAGCTTCCCCCATGTCCCACAGAGCCAATCCCAGTCGGATCCAAGATAGACCCACTGCTGGCCAAGGCTGAGCCCAACAGCAACAGTGGTAGGACCTCTGGGATAACAGATTTCAGAATGGAAAAAAATCAAAATTGAACTCTGTCTTTCAGACACTATCGCACTGACTTTAGTAGCTGACTCTTTGCTGTTCATGGTAAAGTAAACAAGCATGGGAACTATCACTGCACATGTACAGGAACTCAGCATAGGCGAAGTTATCTATGTAGTGTCATTACAAACTTGCATGTATTCAAGAAAGAACCAGAAAATAAGACAAAAAAATGATCTTGTTCCCAGAAAAATTGAATGCATTGTCCATGGGAAATCCAGTGGAGTAGAATCGCCCAGCGACATTATTCAAATAGATTTTGAAAAAAACCCAAATGGAAATGTAGCAGGCTGACTGTGCCTAAAGTTCACAGACAACATTTTAGCCCTACAAGTCATGCTCCGTGTACGTCTGAATTTTAGGACCATGCCAGAAGAAGATGCAATTTCTTGGTCTCAGTTAATAATTTTGGCAGTGGGAAATTATATGAGTAGAAGATGCAAAAATATTTTTTACAAGTTGTTCCAGGGAACTTAAGAAACCAAACAATGTTTCTTGCTTTACTAGAGTATGTTTCTTGCACAGGAAAGGTCCTTTTATTATGGCAGGTTGTTTATCATCTCTATATTGAATGAGAAACCTAAAGGTTTAATTTTTTTCTTCAGTCATTTAATCCTAGAACAACACAAGTCTTTAAGCCAGTCTCATTGTCTCCCTCCTGAAGAGTGGCCTCACGGCTCCTGCTGTGACTCGTTAGATTTCATAGCTGATTCAGAGCCCACCGCTGCTCCTGCCCACTGTGACAGAGAACTTGCTGTTGTAAATGGATACAGCAGTGCAAAGATCATGGGAAGCTTATCCCTTTGTTTTTAATTTCCCCCTAAGGGCAATTTGTTCCAATTAGTGCCTCAGCTAGCAATTATTGCTGCACAGTGCTTTGACTTATTTCTGTTCGAACTGGCTGAATCAAAGTTAGAGAATCTCTTGTGTGACGTAACATATACCCTGTGCTAGTCCTCTTGCAACAAAGAAGATCTCTTGTCAGGGATTGTGGCCATGCTCTCTGGAAAAGGACTTTCCTCACCATCTGATTTGGTTCTCTCTTCCATGGTACACAGGAATAATTTTAAACAGTAGCTTTCCTTTGCTGTAAGGGTATGTGTACCTAATGCATATGAGCAAAACAACATGCACGAATGTGCATGAATGATTTTTTTGTTGCTGTTTTTGCTTTATCTTGTTTGGGTGCTGACCATTCCTCACAGACGGGTCTCTCACTGGATCCAGCAGCTAGCACTCCTGGAGGGAGCATTGCACCACACAGTACACACGCGTGAGAGTCTCCCTCACAGCATGTAACAGCTCCATTTGTTTTGTCCTGTTTTCCTAAGTGAGGACAAACCAAACCTAGAGAGTTACGGAATAGCTGGTTTTATCACATATCCAAAAATCAAGATACATCAGTACACATAGTGAACTATTTCACCCCAAAAATTTCGTTGGAACAGAAAATTTAAATGACATAATGTGGAAAGAATCTTGCCAGAACTTAGACATGTTTCATGTTTCTGACATTGAACAGTTTATCTAAAGGGAAAGACCATGTGATGATGAGACCAAATCATGGCTGGAAGGAAATGCAAATGAGAATTAGTCCTTTTTTTAATGAGAATTAATCTCTTTGGTTCCCTAGCAGTACAGCTCTTCTGATCACCTGGCTGAAAGTGAGAGAAGGCTCTCACATACAAAAATCAGATATGTTCCATAAATTCTGGGAGAAGCTTAGCATAGAAAGAGATAGGAGCAAACTTTACCTAAGAACCGTTTGGTACCACTCTGAGGAAGTAATACACCTTAAACTAGCTCCTTATCATTCCCTATTAACTTTCTCAAAGTTGAAACGTTGGATAAACATTAAAAAATTAAACCAGATTAGGCATATAATTTTCTTCAAAGAGGGTGGTGCTGTTCAAAATTAAGAAACCTGTTACCACTATTCACAAAGACAAAACAAAACAGATTTAAAAAAAAAACCATTTCCCTTTTGGAGCATGGGTCCCTGAGGACTGGCAGATAACATATATTCACACAACCCTCTAGGCTCATTTGTTTACTTATTTGTGTAGTTTGGCTTATGGCCATACAGCAAAAGCACTAAATAAAGAGCAACATATGTAGTCAATTATAGACAACATTAAAATCAAACAGATGTATACAAAATAGAGAAATTAAAAATACATAATTGTCTTTACCAAACACAACAAATAACTGGAGATACAATCCAGGCTACAATTATCCCAGTTAAATTATATCTTATAGCAGCTTCAGATCTCCTTAAACTAATTACAAATATAATGTGCCTCTGATGATACTGTCACTGAAGATTGCTCTTGCAATAATACAATTCTTACTTTTTTGCCTCTTTCATTTTATAGATGTGAAATAGGCAGGAGTAAATAGTTTTGCTAAGTAATACAGACTCTGTGGAAAAAACTGGGTTACTTTTCTGATGTCATCATTACATAATAAGAAGTAAAGGTTATTATGTCAAGTGTGTTGCTTAATGCCTAGATGCTTCTGTCATGAGAATTGTGATCTGTTTAAATGAGAGAAATATTACCTATTTTATTTTTTCTATAATGTGCAAAAATCTAAAAGGGTTTGGCTTGTCAATGTGACCACAAGACAAAAGTACTTGACGAAGAAGTAAAACACATACCTGTGAATACAGGTAGATGTCTAAATGAAATGCATTTTAGAGATCCGTATCCTTTAGACTATGGACATGCTTCCTTGGTGTTGTGATAGTGACTGCTTTGTGACTGCACAACAGTGCCTGTGAAGGTGAACAGAATTGCCTTGATTTGTATGGGACCAAGGTCATTTGCCTGGACGGTAAAATCTGCACAAAGCTACCTACATTTAAGATGCTTGCCTGGTTAGAAATGTAAACCCCTTATGAACATGTGTTCAGAAGGCATAAACCGTGCTAGAGCTGGTTATGCTTGTATCAGTACATTACCATATTAATCTGAACCAAGTTTTGATTTGGTTTTACCATCATATGAACTGCAGTAAAAGAGGAATTAAGAAAATTACCCTCCTTCCCCAAAGAGGTGATCCCTAACTGCATAGGTATTTCTTGTACAGAGGAAATCAGTAGTGATTTGCTTAAACAAATGCATTCTGCTTTGAAACAGATCAGGAATACATGGTTTCAGCCCTTCTCTTACTGACATGACCTAAATAATAAAACCCTACAAACTGCATTAAACAATCACAATCTTTTCAGTAATTCAGCAGTGTTTTGTCATTTGAGAACGTCCTGAGATGCAAGGCTGCCACCCAGATAGGTCTGAACGAGCTCACATCTAAGTTTTGATTTCATCCTCTAAAGTCAGGGTGAGGTCACAGAGTTCCCACTGGGATATGAAGTTTTCAAAATACGAGGCTGCCCACGAATGCCGTCAACATCCAGGCCCACAACACCATTTAACTTACCGTCAGGAACAAAGAAAACTCCATGAGGTGGTAGACTGAATATCCCTGCAGGATGATGACAGTTCAGAGGAAATCCAGATGCATTTGCATGGGGTAAACTTCTGTAAACAAGTTCTGCATTCCAGCAAAGAAATAAATGTCAAGGTAAGCTTGGCAAGCGACAAAAAAGGATGAGTCATATTTCTCCAATTTCATTCCAAAGATGCTATCTTTCACCTTCCTCAGTGCTGTAGTCACAAGACACAATGTTGCTGCTCCTTTATGGGAAACAGTATTCAAACATTGTGGATAAATGATTTAGCAGAGCCCTACAGTAATTTTTCACACATACTTTGTTTTTATTACCAAAATCTGGAAGGAATAAGTTTCCACAGGCAGCAATCAATGTGTAATTGCCTATCTAAAATGTTTGCAAATCACTCCCCTGCCATGCTTTGAGTTGATATTTTCACATTAAAATATATAGGATGAAGTCATTTTATGACAGGCTTCTTGTTAAGCAGTTAATGGAAAATGTTATGTCCATTTTGCAAAAGAAGAAATGGAGGCAGCATCACCGAGACCACATTTCCAAGCAATCATTTTCTTTGAGTTGTTTAACTTCTGATTAACCAAACTGACGCATCTTGGAAACTCATTTTTAAGACTGCTATGCATTTTAATTAAAGTCAATAGGATCTGTATGCACCTAGCAGGTCTGAAATTCAGGCCAACTACTCGGAAATCAAGGAATCAGAAATAAAAGGCCACTTTTTGCAAAGATTTGCACAAGATTACATGTCTGAGACAAAGCCCAGGACTAAACCCAGTTCCTTAGCTCTCAAGCCAGAGAATCAGCAGAGTAATTGTCATTCCTGCTAGTGCTATTGAGTAGTATTATTATTTTCCTATAAGAAACATAGAAAGTACTTCTGTCTAGCTCATCCCCATTCTCTATGTTTATTAATCTGACGGCACCTCATTAATACTTTTTTCTCTGAAATGACTAATTGTTTTTGCTTTAGTGAACAGAAGCCAGTCCCTGATACAACTATTGTGATATTAAATGGAGAACCCAGCAGTTTACAAAAGGTTTTCAGCTGAGTTCATCAGTAGTTTGTGCTAATTAGATCTCTAGGTGAAACTTTATGTATAATGGATTCTTTTCCTCTCATGACATAAAGTTTTGCCATTTCTGTTTTCAACTAATTTTTTTAAAAAATGAAATGCATAGAAGAGTTTAATGTTCACGAAAGCAATTAAGTTTGAATCTTTTAATGCCTAATATCCCAGGATAGTGATTTTTTCATACTACCCAGGTAAGGTTTTTAGATAAAGAGATTCCAGATAGTTGCTAATTAAAAATTACATTTATTCTTGTCCTTATTCTCCTATGATTACTCTTGCAAATACTTGTGCTTGAAAATGTAGTAAAGTGTTCTAATGACATGGTGTTATTCTGCATGATTAGTGTTGCAGAATACAGCTAGGTTCTTTTTTTATGTAGTAAATTTCTATCTTATCCAGATGATTTAATCCAAATTATATCCAGATTAGAAAAGCAATCGTGGTCTGTTGAATTCACCAGCAAGCTGGAGATTTCTAAGCATTTAAGACTATATAAGTATAAACAAAGCTCAGAATTTCCAAGGGATATGGCAGCTATGATTTAACACGTTGTTGATTCTTGCTTATGGACATCAGTATGCATGCTGCTGCACTGAGAAGGTGCTTAATCCCATGCCAATGAACAACTAAACCTATTTTGAAAAAGCCAAGTCACCACATTTTTATTCCGTTCTGCCTATTGTCAAAGCTAAGTGCAAGAAAGAGAAGTGTCCTGAAAAGCCATTCGGAAACCCTATGGTAAACAATCTCCAAGCTAGTGATAAAACCATTTCCAAGACATGCATCTTGGTGTAACTGGTTCAGAAATCTCCCCACACTGTGTTTCTGTATTTAGGAGTGATTTCTGGTTCCTCTTGGTTGTGAAGAAATCAAAAAGATTTCTTACAGCACTGGTCTTGGGAGCTTCAGTTTTACCATTCCCAGGCTCCCTAAGTAAGTAGAGATGTGCAAGTGAGAAATGCTAAAAGCCAGAGGTGTAATTTTGGTTCTGAGAAACTCTGATCTTATCTACATGGGTTCATTTAACCTTGCTTTCTCCATACTTAGCAATGTGATTCCTTCAGCTATGTCTCTGCATGTCTGTTGAAATGACTGGGGTGACAAGGCCCCATGAAACTATCAGCCCCTGTATGAAAACAGCCAAATAAGATCTTCCCTTACGTCTTCTGTCCCCCATCACCTTTTATCCCAGCCTACCTTTCATAGATCTCCTCCTCTGCATTTCCATATGTGGGTTTCTATCACTTCCCTTCTTCCTGACAGTCTCTCTCCTAGTATCTTTATCCTTGTTTTTTGAATGTTGGAAGAAACAGGTAAGTGAATTAGACCTGTCAAATCCATGCATATTGCATAGTCATGCCCTGTAACCATGAGAAGCATTTACTGTGCCCATCCTCTGTTCCTTTTGCCCACTTACTCAGTCTCAGATCAGACTTTCTGTCTGGTCTGGTGTGGAACTCACCTCTCCTGGCTTCAGACATGAATCCCTGAGCCAGCTTCCCATGGTTCTGCCTCACAGAAGAAAGAAATAGATATTTGAAGACCTGATTTATCTCACACTTTTTAAATGCCTACCTTGGATGAAACTACTTGAATCTTGTAAGACCTTCTTTCTCTCCACTGACTAGAAGGAGAACTCAGATAATCAGCTCAACAACTGAGAGTCCTATTTGAGGTACTTATGTTTGGCCAGAAAGATGTTTGGTAGCCCTGCCCCATGTAGACCAGTGGCAGACAATTGGCATTTGAAGTAGGAAGATGGTGAAAACCATAATTCCAGCTCTAAAAAAAGAAAAAACTTAAGAAATATTTAGAGCTGGCAGTACCAATAAACTATGTACTGCTGCATGGTTTTCAAGCATTTGACCTTTTTAAGATGTCAATTTGTAAGTTATACATAAAATAAAGTTTAAAAAAAATCCAAATCAACAAAAACTGTAATACACAAAATGATCTGGTAGAAAAAACTTTTACACTATGGGTTAGACTTGATGCTTTAGATGTTACAGCTGCCACTCTTCATCCAGTTTCTGAACAATAAAGATGGGATTTATGGCCTTACAAGCATGAAGGTGAGGAATCATAATAAAAATAAGCATACTGATTCACATGAAAAGTATGTGCCAAATAAAGCCTTAAATCATTTTATGCAGCCTGTCATTCAAACATATTTGACTGTCATCCAAATTGCTGGAATTGTCCTTCACACAGAAAAAAACCCCCTCTGTTTATTTTTAGGATAATTGGAAGAGCAACATATTATCTTCAAATTAATGAATAGGTCAAGTTGCTTTTATAAGCTTAATAATATTTTCCATTGTCCCTCCCTCCTTAACACCTATCTTCATTGCCTAATCATTCACATACAACAATTTTTTGAGTTTGGGTGAGTCATGAAGCGCACATTATGATGATAAATATATCATCTCTGCTTCCTTTTAACGTGAACTCACTGATGTGATTCATGCCATAAACCTATTTTACTCATTCCATCCTTTGTTCATAACCTTGACTCTGTTAATATCAACAGTACTGGTGGAATCACATGTTTCTACTTAAAAGCTAACATAAAGGTCTTATCTGCTTTACATTCTATAAATTCTGTCTGACACATTTTTTTCCTATGACTCCAGCTATTCATTTGAAATCACAAACGTTATTGTAACGCAAGCTGAAGAAACTCACCTGAAATATAAAGGTGATATTTTCCCTCTATGATGCCATTTAACTGATTTTTTTTGAGTCAATTAAATATTTTAAAGGATATTTAAGAAGTTCTTTCTTTCTTTTACAGCTTAGTTCACAATTTCAAGCTCTGCTGGGACTGTTTTCCAGTGCTATGTTAGAAAATCAATACACCCTGTGTGTGTTGCCCAAACAGAATCACACTTGGTGCTCTCATGCCTGGCCCCAAAGATTGTACCTATATTCACACCACCCCTGAAACCCAGAGTGTGTACTTTGCTTCTCCAATTTCATGTGAGTAACAAATGACTTTGCAGTAGTTCTGAGAGTGCAGTGGTTGGTGATCCTGAGTGAGAGCAATTACGTGTGTGTCATTAAAGCAACATGTAGCTGAGCCATAATAGTCTAAAGATAGTAACACATCATTATGTGTGCTTGTGTCTGAATAGTGAGGGAACATAAGATCTTCCTTAAGAGGAAGTTATTGGAAAGTTAAAGCAAAAAGCAACACAGTGTAAGATGTTTCCTATGCAATCCTTTCAGGAGGCTCCATTGTGACATTAAATCACTGATTGATTACATTTGTGTGCTCAGAGAAAGACAATGATTAGAAGTTGCTGGTTAATTATGAGGTGGAGAGAAAACAATGAGATCATTTGGAAGTGAACAGAAAAGCACATAGACATGCTGTGGGACATTCTGAAAGCAGAAAGATTAGTTCATCACCTTCTAGACTTAGAAAAGATAGGCAAGTGCAGAGACTGTTTCTTGTTGCTACAGGGGAAGTTTTGTTGATTTTTTTCCTGAAAACAAGTAACTTCAGATAAAATATTTTGTCCAGTGATAACCGATAACCAATAGCCTGCCTTTCCATTCAGGGCTGAATATATGCCAGATTTATTTGAAAGGTTCTTTGAAGGGAACAGATGTGACAGTATGTGCTGTGAAGCTGCGAAGAGATGAGAGGAGTGAGCAGCGGCAGGTGAGGAGTGGTGATGTAGGAAATTCGGAAGTTTCCTAAAATGGCTTCCCCCTGGTAAATCTTTATTTGGGGCTGCAACAGGACAAGACCCACTGAATGTAAATCTGCTAAGGCAACCAGATTGAATAGCTCTAGACCATGGTTCTTGGTCCATCCCTAGAACAGGAAATTGCATGGCAAATTGAGGAATGCGTTTTTCACTCGTGCAAATGGCAATCTTACTATTAACTTCCATGGGTCAAGACAAGTACATTAATTAAAGCACCTACTGGGACTTACTTTTTAAATATCTTATTTGACCACAGATCTTTGAACATCTTTGGTTGCCATTTCATTTGTGATATTTAAGCAGTGGTAAAACTTAATTTTCCATTTTCATTCAAGGCTGGAGTAAGTTTTGACACAACTCAAATTCCTACGGCTAATTTTAATGTTAAGATTAAACAAGGAAGTGTTGTTTTACTTAAAAAGCTCCTTTCTGTGGAAACCTGATTTATAGCATAATGTTGAAGAAAGAGACCGGGGTTATCTAAACACTCACTATCCTGTTTACTATGGTTATCAGCTGAGGACTAGTGTATATTTATTACAGAATGGCTAGTTGCTCTGGTACAGCTCACCTATCTGGACCTTTTATCTTCTTTTTTTCTTTCAGGATGACCACTGCCTGCTTATCCCGGCTTGAGAGGAGCACAGCACACAAAGTCGGCTATTTCTATACCTGTGAGAGCTAAACCACCCCCGCGATGCCTTGCCAGCCTGTCCCACACCCCTTACCTTCCATCCCTCCTGCTTTCCCTCTCCTGGTGGAGACACAGCATTCTCCCACCCCTGGCCCTGGCTCCTCTGGCACTCAGCCACCATTCTGCAGCAGGTCTGACTGGAACTGATGTCTGCCAGAAACTGTTCTTCAGCAGCCGGGCCCCGGAGGTAAGAGCAGTGACTGAGAAAGGCTTCTCCCAAGTAAAATATTACTTATTCATAACAGAGCACTTGGGCAGAAAAATGTTAATGTGAGATGAGCCAATGTCTCACCTGAGAGATTGACAGGCCTAAGACTTCCTTGGATCCCCCTTTCTGAATGGAAATGCCTCTGAAGGACATCACTTTTCTTAGATTCAGAGCAGAGATCTTCTTTATAACAAGGCAATGCCTCTGTTTTGTGTGTCTGTGAGCTCTTTTTGCCAAGCTCATCTGGTGAAGAAACTAATGGACACTGGAAACATTCCTGTGACTGCCCTGCTTCATGTACTGCATGCTGCACATCAGCACAAGAGGAATCCCTGCTTCTAAAATTGAACTCTCCTTCTTAACAACCTCATTTACCAGGACACTGAGCTGGCAAATCAGATGCACACGACTTGCCTGGCTGCACTGGGTCCAAGCTCTGCCTTCCTGCAACATATGTTCTCCCCTTGAAGTTCACTGCAGGTAATTTCATCTCTAAGTGTTTGTTGGTGTCTAGCTATCTACTATTTTTGTTGCTTATTGCACTTGGGAATCTGGGAAAACTCTTGAAATTATTTGTTTCCTTGCTGCCTTGACAGACCGTGCCATGAGAAAAGCACATGTAATATTCAAAAAGATAATGAAATGTCTCCCAATATATCTACAGATATCTATATATATCTACAATCGATTTTAAAACTGTTCAGAAATATCTTGGTTTGTGTTTCATTTAATTATTAGTTGGTAACAGATCAATTATTCTATAATTTGCACTCAAAGAGTAATCTGTAAGTATTCACAAGTGCAGAAAAATCTTTTTAAGTAGTGTGTGTACATATATATAATAAACAAAACTAAAATTCCTGCTTAATTTTGTGTGTTTTAGAATTCTGCACATTAAATATGAAGGGCACTATCTACAGATACAATCTAAGGAATTCTTTTTCTAAAAAGCAGTGACTATGATCTTGGTTCAGGAAGTAAATGAAATAGTTCAGAATAAAGGCTATCTTTCTGAAGAGAGAAAAAATTGGGCAGGACAAATATTTACTGCATCTTGTATTACTTGTAGGGAGTAGCTGGTTTCCTTGTGTCATTGGAAATGATACAAACATGTATTATTACTTGCTTGTTGGCATGCAGGCTAGAAATAAACTAATTATCTATTTAATGTACGCCCTTCCTTCTGGATCTCAGGTTTCAGTCCAGTGAGTTAAAGTTATTATCAGCTTTCAGGCTATGAGTTAAATCTCCGCCCCACAAATGTCAGTAGGAGGTTTGGCATTACATTAATTGGGACCAGGTTTTTACTCCATGAGTATTTTTTGGGGAAGATCTGAACTGCTGTGTTAAAAATTCAAATGAGAGAAATCTCAGTTTACAAGTACGTAAGGCATTCATTCCTATCTTTATGTAAAATGATTTGGTCAATACCCAGAGGCAGTTAAATTAGGACTGGTTGCAGCTTTTACTTGCTGCTAAAAATTCAGCAATTTGCATCTAGAATAGATTTTGTTTTTACGAAGAGAGAAACAGACTCCAGATATTTAGCTTGTGACACAGGTATGATTTATTTTAGACCATGCATCCAGCTTAAGCTGCCAAAGTCAACAGCTGGTTGTCTTAGAAGCCTTTCTAAGTGTACTAGAAAGTTATACATCAAGTTACACATCGCTGTGCATAAGGTTTTGTGGATGGCACAACACACAGGTGTTTTTCCTCACAAAACAGATTAATACATTAGCCAAGGATTTGGCAATGTGTTGCTTCAGTGCCAGCTGACCAGTAGTGCTCTTCAGCTGAAGAAATTCAGTTGTCTCTTGACAGCAAGAAGACTAGTAACTTCTTAATTCACCCAGCAACCTGGAGCTTACACCAAAAATATTATAGGCTATGTGCACTGCACATAGTATTTCACAGATGCTATGTCCCTCACCATTAGGCTTTCAACTGGAGCAGAAAGAAAATAATACAAGATCACTATGTAAAAATACATTCTTGCTATTTCTGCATAAACTTTTCAGCACAAAAGCAAACTCAGACCGTCTGACTGGTGAAGGGAGCTCCCAGTGCAGCACCCAGGCTGTACAAAACTGGCTTTAGGCCAACTTCATCTTCTCCTGGTTGTGGAACCCTGTTGGGGCTGGTGTATGGCAAAGAGTTTAAAGGCTAGTGTAGATGCCAGCAGTCTCAAAAGGGCTATTTTAGTAGCCAGGATTATTGGGACATAAAGGAACCACAAAGCCCTTGCTCTCTGACTGCCTCGTGCCAATAACACACAGCAAGGGAGTGACAGAAGATGCTTATAGCATAGGAGGTTTTCACTGTTTTTCGGGAATATCTTTGTGACAAATTCCTCTGGCATCCTAGACTCGCGGAGATCTGCCCTGGTTTGCTGGTGCAGTGGTGTTACAGCTTTGGGGAGACAACTGAAGTGCTGAAGATTACTTTTTAAAGACATGATGCTGACAAATTAAGTTCAAAGTCTAAACAGGGCCCTTCCAAGTGGCAACTCTCCAGGGCTGGACAGTTATAGCATTAACTTCTATAAATCTTTTCAGGAGCTTCTTGGGCTTCAAATACTTCTAACATTTCGTCATTCCTGTTAAACAGGGAAAATTGCTGAATCCTTTCTTGGAGGCCAGCATAATTATATTCTCAGAAAATAACAAGAAGTTAAAAAAAAAGTTGGAAAACATTCTATGTGTTGGAAAACAGACCATATGATAGAATTAGTTAAGTATCACAGTAAATACTGGCAAAAATGTTAGTACAATGGCTTTCTTAGATGCACTCCTGGAAAGTGATTTTGATACAAAAAGGTCCAAGAAGAACTTTCAAGAGATTTGTTTAGGACTCTTCTTTGTAGCTGGGGAATAGTGTAATTTCAGCTATAAAACCTCTGCCAAACTGTGTACATGTCTCACTGTATAGTGTGCACTTCTTTATTTGCATGTCCCAAACAAAACCAACTGGACCAAATGTTTTTGTTGCTTTTTAATTAGTGTCCTGGGATATTTGGGAGGAAAAAATGGGAAAACAAGTGTCAAAGAAGTCTCTTCAGCAATGAAACTGATCAAATAATTACAGTCAGAAGCTCACAAGACAACGTGAGCAGTGTGTTCATGCAGCTGGATACTTCCATGAATGATTCAATAAAGTATCATTTGTTTAAAAATGAAAACTCTCCAGTGAACTAACACTTTACAGTAAAGCCTCCAATGAAGGTATGCTTTCTTTTTTTATTAATGCTGTGACTAAAGTTATTGAGATAAAATTTGGTGTCCATCCTCACATCTCTACATAAGACAAAACAAAAGAAGTCAGATAGAATCCAGGACAATGTTATATGGATTCAGAGAAAGAAGAGACTCAAACTGATAAAGACGCCAACAGAAAATGAAAGGAAATATCAGTCTGGAAAACCAAATAAATGTGATGCACTGTGTTTGGACCCTGTTATGTTTCGGACTCAGAATACCTTCACTTGGCAAGGCACTACACTGCTTATCACTATTTTTTAAGCTGATGCATGACTTTGGTGTTCACACATGTCTTAAATCAATTCATCTGACACAGAGTCTTCTCTTTGCTACATGGATAAAAGGAAACAGATTTAGTGCTGTTTATACCACAGAAATTGAATACTCATATAAATGTGCTACTGCATTTATACTGAACTTTCAGAAAGCCACAAAAAGAGTAGATCCAAAGGACTACTGGATGCAAGAGACTTTTTCTAAAACACAAATTGTTGAAAGTTCATACTTTCAATTTGAGGAACATCTTTTGAATCCTGCATTTCCCAAGAAGAATTTTAATGTTAAATTTCAGTAGTCAGCTCTTGAGCTGGAAACAACTTGGAACAAGGACGCAGTTGAAGAATAAGAAAACCTTTTTATTTAATTTGCAGAAATTATAAATGCTTGGTATGCAGAAAAGCTAAAGTTGCTGGAAAATTGCAAATCTCACAAGAGCACAGAGGGAAATATGCTTCTGGAGATGGATTAAAGTGGAAAATTGAGACAAGGACCTCTCACTCAGCATGCCACTGGACGGTTCACAAAGAGTGAGACAGTGGGGTCTGGACGGATCATGGTATGGCTGATCATGAGGCCATACTGTCATACTCTTGCACTCATACAAGTTAGATAAAACAGGCTCCAGCTTGCAGGCTAGAAGTGTGCAGGCTCCAGGAGTTCATCTACAGGAAAGCTGGGTGCACAGGGGTGGCACCACAGGTGCTGCTGACAAGGTTCCAGCTGCCCCTGGAGCAAGGATTGCTCACCCTTAGCGTGGCTCATCCAGTTTCTCACGTGGTTATTTTTCTGTGTGTTAACATGCTGTGTGTGCAGGGAGGTGTCTCAGTGAAGGAAGATCAGCCTGTGTCAAGGAGAGCTGCTGCTGGCCCTGCTGGCACTGCTTTGTCCTTTCTGCACTGGTTGGACCCACAAGCGGGACCAGGCTGCACCCTCGGCATTCGGCTGTGCAGGGCCTCAAAATCAGCCCCAGCAGAGGGGGTGAGCTCAGCCACACCTACGCCAAGTGTGAGTGGCATACCTCGAGTTTCACACCAGGCTCCTGGACCAGAACAGGACTTTGTAATGTGTTCCAGAAACTTTCAGGAAGCGGAGGCACCTCACACCAGCAAATATATAAAAGGTCATTTTTTAAACTAGATTTATATATTTATATAAAATATTTANAATATAAATCTATTTTTAAAAAGGAGGTTTTTAATCCTAGGGACTTACATCCAAATTTAATTTAAAAACTTACTTAAGTTATTTTAGATAACATACTTGAATATGTATGATTAATATCTCATTTTTAAAATATGATTTAAATTAGTAAATCCAGGAGTAATGGGATATAGCAATTGGCATCCCTAAGCCATAGCTGAGTATGACTTATTTGTGATTTTGAAAGAAATCTGTCCCTAAAAATACTGAATACATTTTCATGTACATCTAGGAAGTTTAACAGAAGGAAAAAAAAAAAGGCATCAGTGGCAGGACCCGAGGGAATGGCCTGAAGTTGTGTCAGGGAAGAAAGGTTTTTCACCCAGAGGGTGGTTGGGCATTGGGACAGACTCCCCAGGGAAAAGATCACAGCTTGACAGAGTTCAAGAAGAGTTTGGACAACACTGTTGGGCACATGGTGTGACTCTTGGGGATGGTCCTGTGCAGGGCCAGGAGTTGGACTCGATGATCCTTGTGGATCCCTTCCAACTCGGCTTATTCTGTGATTATAAGGTATTTTTATAATGATCAGCATTTGCAAAAATGCCATGCTTGGAGGCTGTGTAAGGTTTCAGATATGTTCTAGTACTTCCATAAGCCTCAGTGGCCACAGGAACAGCTTAGAGGTGCTAAGTATTTTTCTATCATCAGTACTTCACCATCTGTTTCCTCCTGCAAACATCATTCTCGGCAGGAGCCAAGGAGGGTATGCAGCAAGCAGTGAGAAATGGCAGAACTATAAAATAGGAACACAGTATAGGAAAATATCTACTTCTAGGGTGGACCGTCACCAAGGGAAGCAATTTTTGGGAGTTCTTGACATAATTAGATTGGACAAAATTGTGATTAAATATAATACAGCACTGCAGATTCAGGAATTCTTTTCAAGATCAGTAAACTAAAAAAGAAATAAGTCATGACATTTTCACTCTTCTCCAGTTTCTATGGCTACTGAAAACCAAGCTTAGAAACTGAATGATGCATATATCTAACTTGGCAAATGAATAAAAGTCTAAATATCAGTGTAATAGTGTAATTCTGAACATTATTCTAGCTTCCTGAATTTGACTTTCCTTTACATGAGCTTGAGATGAGATAGAACATAATTACTTGTTAATTGCTTTTTAGAAAACAGGCTGCAAGAAGAGATTTACAGCACCAGGAAAAGTTAAGAGGCATGAGAATATTGGTTTCTATTCAAGCTGAACCTTCCATAGCACAATAATATATTTATGATCAGCTGTTGGGGATCAACCCAGTTACCCAAACATCACTTCACATGAGCTAAAGGTCCTGCATCTCTCCACCTGCCACTTGAAAACAGTGTAGGTCTCCCACAGATTCAGTGTTATCAGCTCTGATGAGTGGCTTAGATACTCCAGAGCTTCTCAAATTGCATCAGGCACCCAAGTTAAGCAACTGAAATGCTCTCTTCGTGACAGAAATAGCCTTCGGGCTACTAGAACAACAGTTAAACAAATTCTGGGTTTGTGCTCAGGCAGCAGATAGTGAAATAAAGGAATTATGCTGGGACATGCAGATTGCATCAAGGATTTAGTAGGCAATGAATAGAAAAATTCATCTGGGAAGGGAACATGAGAAAAGTAGTTTGGGAAATGATGCGCTGAACACAAAAAAAGAGACATGGGTTCTGTGTTCTGATAAGATCAAGACAAGTGATGTAACCTGCTTGCCTCTTGGTGTATCAGATCATACACGTACAACTTACATGCATTGGAATGATTACCTGGCACACAACACTGGAAATGATTCAGTATTTAAGTAATGTAGCAGGCAAAGCTCCTTTTTCCCCATGGGCCTTGCACCTTGGCTCTCTGAGTATTCTTTTACACACAGGCTTTGTTCTTTAAGGTGCTATGCAAGCCACACTGAGACTTTGTCAAACATGTGCAAGTTTTAGTTCATAGGAGCACATACAATTTCTGGACCCATGAAGAAGCCACCCCAATATATAATTAATTGTTTGTAAAAATTAAGGCAATTTGATCTCATCTGGTTTGGCCCTGCTCTTTGCTGCTCTTATCCCTAAAAGGCTGCCACCCACTATTTGCTGCACAGAGGTGTTCCTGCTGCTCAGCTCCATCTTTTGGTTCCCACGTGTTTTGCCTGGAAGGACCTCACCTTTACTGGCCTTATCCCTTCACCAGCCCTGATGAAGTACCACAGCTGCACATGGGGTTTCTTCCAGTTCGATTCTGTTTTCTCACGAATAGCACATTACTCTTTTTAGTAATTTCCAACTTTCTCATTTTTCTCTTAGTAAACAAAGATGTGACGTCGCCACATTTTCTCACTTATTCTCTCTCCTTCTCTTAGAGTTGTTTATTCATCATGTTGGAGACAGTTTCAAAGGCAAATAGATTGTCACATTAATTTTTATTTGGGATTCAAATTTACCTAAATGAGAAGTTCTGCCTGTGCTAAATAACTTTTAAATGAAGAAGTCAGTAAAATGCTAACTGTTTTGAGTTCTTTTGAGGGCAGCAGGATCTAGAAAAGACACATTTAGAGCAGTGACAATCTGGATCGGGAAAGACTGCCAGTCAAAAATCATATGAAAGTAGTGTGTTAAGGAAGCAAGAGAAGTCCTTTCAGAACAGCTAAAGAAATATAAATATCCTCCATCCTGCCAGCTTGTGCTTCTTACTCAGCCGCAGACTCGGAGAACTTGGGAAGCAGCTGAACTGGTACCAGTGCCTTCTTCCCTGCCTCAGGGGTAACAGGAGACCGAGATTGCAGTGGCTCTTCTGCAGTCGCCACTGCAGTCACTTTTGCTAAACAAGAAAAGCATTTGATGAGGGATTGGTACTTTTCCATTAAAAAACCCAAACCAATCACAGTTCCCTCTCCACTGTCACAGCAATCAGCACCTCTCTAATCAAGCTTTCCACCAATGAATACTCTTGTTTGGGTATCTTTCACTAGCAATACAAAGCTAAAAGTGGAAAGAGAGTTTAACTAGGACACAACCAGCCAATCGGGCAGTGGATATTTTTCTAAGGATTTTTGTCCATATGAGTTCTGAGCACAAATGCCAAATGACATTCAGAAGAAAAAAGATTAAGCTGATAAAACTGTGCAGCAGTTTTTCCTACTATTTTGGCTGCCTGTGGTACACAAATTACATCACACTTTTTGCTTGATTAAAAGGAAAGGAAGTAAAAGTAAGTACTAACCTTCCTTTTTAATTAAACAGATTAAAAAGGATCATCAGCGTGTTTGTCCTTTCATTTCATATTCCACTAGCCTAATGGGTTCTCAAACAGAGCTGTGCTGCAAGATAGATCTCTAATGAGGTAGAAACTTCTTTTTGCAGGTTTCTACTTACTTTATCTGGATGCCTCATTGTTAACAGTCTCCTCTGCCCAAGCAGCTGTGCCTGTGATA
Source organism: Edolisoma coerulescens (assembly GCA_013397115.1). NCBI lineage: Eukaryota > Metazoa > Chordata > Aves > Passeriformes > Campephagidae > Edolisoma > Edolisoma coerulescens. The sequence goes on along the minus strand of VWZW01002957.1, from coordinate 5,543,393 downwards.
TTAGAACAACATGTTCCCTCCAGTACAGTGTGTGGAGTTATTTCATGTCCAATCAGAGATAAAATGTAAGCTACTCAAAAGGAACTTCCAAATCACCCTGTAAAAGGAAACTGCTGGTAAGAAGAGAGATGAAAGGGTTATGTTAAGCACTTACTGACCATATTTCTCTTTCACAGAGCCACATTATGCAACCTGTCAGGTGCAGAATACTTGCAGTTTCTAAGAGTTGAACAAGCATTGCAGATATGTGCAGAGCAAATACCTTTATTTAAATGACATGCTAGGAAAACAAGGTCATTTTGCATGGAAGTCAGGATGTAGAGGGAACAGGTGGCAGGTACAGATATTTTGGAAAGGTCTCTCTGCATGAGAACAGATTTAATCTGCATTGTTACAGGGGTCAGTGGACATTTCCCTTCCTTATTTACACATATTTACTGAAAAGGGAGTGAGACCACATGGTAATATATTTTTAATCTCAAGTATTCCTGCAGGGCAGGTCTGTGAGGAGCTGGAGACCGGCTGCAGTGTCACTAGAGCAGGAACTGGTAGTCCCAGGGGGTTGAAATGGCATCCTGGACTGTGGGCAGCACAGGGAGAGCCCTGGGGAGGGATCAGGGACCACTAAAATTAAGGAATGGATGCAGTGGGTGCCAAACTTTTCGTTGGCTACATTTAAATGAGGTAATCCTCCATAGCAGATCTAGGCTTACTGTGCCTAAATGTTCAGGATGAAATTTATTGGGAGAGGTTCTCACTAGCTAATTTGGGAATCTTAAACTTACTCAAGGGCTCATGTTTTCTTTACCCTAGTCCTCTGTCACTTGGGTGATTTGTGCCAGGTATCTGGTAGCAGATGTCCTCTGCAGGGGGCTCTCCAGCAAAAGGGCATTAAACACTTTAGCCGTTTCAGCATCATCTGTTTAGATCTTTTCTCCCCTCAATGCAGCAGACCAAAGCTTTCTCAGCCTTCCTCTTACCATTAGTGCAATTACAGAAGGATTTCCTGTTACTCCTTACAGGCACGACCTTTCTGCTGCTCCCTCCCTAACAGTGTTTTTCTCTCTTGCTGTTGCAGCCGTGCTGGGGTTTTTAGTGTTCTCCTTCTGAACCCAGCTGGGTAATAGAGCCTTCCACAGCAGTAGCTTGCACTCCCATCCTCTGGTCTCCCAGCTTACTTGTTTCCCTCTGACTTTACCTATCACCCTCTGAGGCTCGTGAAATCTGCTTATTTTGGGTATCTATTGCCTCACACTGTTTCTCTTTATAGAAAATAGGGAACTCCACAACTTCAGAAATAGCCCAGGCTGTCCTCATCATGATCTCTGAAGTTGTTGAATAGTTAATCCTCGTGTATTATTTTCCCAAGTAGTTAAAGCACTTCATTACCAGTCCTGTGCTTTGAACGCAGAAATGTAAAAGCATTCAGATATAAAAATAAACTTCACATCTCTTGCTTTTGTGTGCTGAAACAGTTGCTCACTGATACGTTAGCATATGAAGAGGTCAGAAAAATGTCTTTTATTTTTAAAAAATATAAGTCACCCTTGATACAATATCCTCACAGTTCAAAGATAAAGATAAACACAACTCTCAGGTCTTGCAGTGTAATTGAGAAACCTGTTGGAAACATGAAAACTGCAGACAGCTTTTAAAGAAATTGTTTGTAGTTTCATTTTGATTTATTCCAAAACCACAGAATAATTTAATACTAAAGGATCTCATCCATATTACAATGAAATCAAGAGAGAATTTCTTGTACTCATTGGTGGATTTTAGCTACAACTGCAAGTATGGAGCAAAATAAGATGTTCAATGTTTTATGTTAAATTTGAATAACTAAAATTGGGAGGAATATTTTTAATTGTTTATATCCATAATATTATTATGCTTCAGATTCCCATGTCTTATTTTATTGGTTTTATAAGAAGTAGAGAGTGTTCTTAAAAAGCCCCATTATTAATGATCATGTGCAGGGATCTTGCAAAACACAGACTATCTAAAATATCCCTTTAAACCACAAATAATAGTATTTTAGCATTAGCTTTGTTTAGCTTTACTGCCTTTTTGAGTAATCCATACTGCTTTAAAAGCTTAACTATCAAATAAAAAAATATGATAATCAACAAAATACTGAACTATTGGTGTAAACAAACCTGTGCAAGCATGGTTCGGATCTAGAGAAAGGTGAAATACAATCAAGGAAGTAGTGCACCATTATGTCTTATTTATTTTTCTCTCTTAATGGGCAAGGTAGATAACCACAAAAGATGTTTAGAGGAGAAGAAAAAGCAGTAGTTTTATCCCCTGCTCTTCATTTTCTTGGCTGAAAAAGAATTACAATCAAAGCATGGACTGACAGCTCCAAAACTGAGCAAACCTTGGGTGAATATTTCTAAGTGCAAAAGCACACTTTTCATAATCGCTAATTGGATGAAAATGAAACTACATCAGTATTTTTATGAAAGGAAGATACTTGACATCACAACACCGAGTGGAAGCAACAGTTATTTCTAATACACCATAAACTGTTTGCATGTGTGTATGCGCAGTGGCAGGATGTGCAGTAAATATTTTCAGATTTTTGCTTGTTTATTTTTGGGAGCACTTTGCAAATGAAAATTGCACCATTCTCAGAAAAAATAAGGCAGAGTATGGTCCTGGGGTGCTGTACAAAACCATTCTTCCTTCATTGGAAAGAGACACAGCATTTTTAAAAGGCAAAGTGACAGCTTGATAAGGGTTTTGTTCAGAAATCACAGAGTGATGAAGCATGTCAGAGAGGTGTGCTTATTTCAACAGGTTTGATTTAAAGCAGAGGGAAGCGGGGGGCTGAGCAGCCTGGCACCTATTCCTGTGGGGCACGACAGTGCCGTGTGTTGGCATTCCAGCTCTTGTTCCCGGACGAAAGGAGCTGTCACTTAAACCGAGAGGTATTGAGTAACGAGCCCCTGCACAGCACAACAAACGGAACACAACTGTCTCAGCAAGGCTCTATCAAAGCATGGGAAATTTGCCATGGCCCCATGATTTATCATTTTAACTGGAATAAGACAGATTCCATCAACAATTACAGAGCAGAGCAGCAAGAAATCTATGTTTTTCTTTAGCAGCTGTTATTGCGCAGGATAGACAAAGAGCTAAGGTAGGAACAAAGCCCCTTTTCAGTGTAAACAGGTATCTAATCTGGAGGGGAAGATAAAACACAGAATCAAGATCTTTCAGATACAAAATATACTGAAGAAACAAAATCATGCCTTTTCCACAGCCCTAATATGGCTACAGCCAGTCTTCCTTACCTCTTACAAATGCCTCTGCTAGTGCTACAGCAACTTTCCCTGCTTCTTGGGATATTTGAACAAGGGCTTTCAAAGAGTCAGTCTTTGACCCTCCCAGGTGCTGCTCATTTAGAGTTTCATTTTATAGGCAGTAAGTCCAGTAGGGGCCAATGAGGACCACAGGCATTAAACAACAGAATGCAGCTTAGTATGCCTTATTATAGATCTGGAATTTTCACTATGTTAAATTAAGCATTTAAATATTATGCCTCAAAGGTGGTATAAAAGGCCATAATAATTAATTTTAAAGTTACAATTTTAATTAATACATATCGTAGCCTACCAGCTATGTTTTCCAATGTCTCATAGCCTTTGTGAAAATGACACATTACTAAGCAGAGGAGCACAAGACTCAGGGCAGGTTACCTTAGTGCAAGTGGGTTTTTGCTGCCAGAAAGACTATTAATGATCCACTGTTTCCTAAACTGAAGAGCACTATTCTATCCTCTGAATGCATACTGATTTCAGAGCAGGCAGTGTAAGATTTGGGACCTGGTCATCAGTGTGCAATACAAACCTATGTCTGGAAGACAGGTGTCCACTTTACGACACAGGGAGATGCATGTATCTCGAAAGGTAATCTAAAAAATACCTAGCAGATATTCAGCTAGAAATGCCTGCAATGGTCAAAAGCCAAATTAAATAAAAAGTTATGACTGTGCCACAGCAATCCAAATGTGAATACTGTAAATAGTGGTAGGAATGTCCTAGAAGTAAGCAACAAATACTGGCCAGCTCCTTTGTGGGAACATGATATGGATCAAATTTTTCACATTGGGAAGGATGCATGTGAAAAAGATATGCTGGGGACCTACAAAAAAACCCCTTGTTTGGGATCAAAAAGGTGAATAGAATTATTTCTTACAATAAGGACCATGAATTAAATGAAATTAGTAGAGAGCAAACTTTCCATGGAAACAAATAGATTTACTCCTTTTTCTTAATGCAGAATTAACTGAACTGCAGACTTTGGATGTAAAAGTTCAAATGAGCTAATAAAAATAGGTGAGATAAAATCACAGAGCGTAGGTCCAATGCTGCCTATTAAACAGGATAATCTATGTGCAGTTTATATTGGAGGAGGAGTTAATTGCTATTTTTTTTTTCCTATTGTTGGAAAGAGCATTCTGAGACATTTCATTAGCTATACATGAGTTAAAAATAAGAAGTTAAATATATTGATTTAAACCACTACAGAAAGAGCACATTTGTATTTTCATTACAGTTAAGAGCGCTCATACCACGCAGCTGATGAGCTGTTTTGAGTGATGAACCAGGTCTATTTTGATTGTCATCCCACACCCTTCTCTGTTGTAGCACAAGAAAGAATAAATTCTAATTCTCAAAGCTGAACTTGTTGCCTAGTCCACATTAATAGTGAAAAACATAATCAAGACTAATTTGATGAAACAAATGGCTTTTGATTAAATAATGTCATGCAGAAACACCAAACAAACTAAAAAACTGTTTCCTAGAGTTGCATTCTTCTCTAGTCCTGGTAGAGACTGAACCTGAGTGTGCAATATATCATATTTAAATTAATTTCTATTAATGATTTCATCAAAAATACACATTTATCACAGAGAGTGATAAATAGTAGGCTAAAGGGTAAGGACACTGACAGTGGCTGTCATGGGGTTGCTAAGTAGGAAAGCAGGAAATCGCCAGACCTCCCTTCTTTCACATTTCTCCCATGCACAAGGGACAGAGAAGAGGTATCTTTTTCCCATGGAAAAAACCCAACAAAACAACTAATTCTAAACACCTCCTACACTTTCCTGAGAGTTTAAATCCTAGTTGCATGCTGACCAGCTCTTGGCTCCTCACAGTTACCCACTGTCAACTCAGAAATCTGTAGCACATTAAGAAAGCACAAGTTGAGGACAGCCCAAAGTAAAGTGGATTAAAATTATGACAAATATTGCAGAGAATATAATTCCCTTTTTATTCAGTGCTTTGGCAGGGTTTCCATTCTGAGATGCCAGAAGAACAGAGAAAAAAACAGAAGAGTCAGGGAGAACTCATGTTAAAATACAGGGCACCTTGATTTGAGCCTTTATGATCTTCTTTTCAAAACCCAACCCTGAAAACAGCATGCAAGTGTGGTTTGAGAAAAAAACCTGAATAAAAACAAGAACATATCACATCAGTCAATCTCTATTTCAGGAAGTGATGCAAGCAAAGTCCGCAGTGAAGTGGGCCTCCCAGAAATACTCTGCCACCCACAGCATTGTGTAACCTTCTTTTGGTGTGAAACACGGCTGGGCTTAGCTCCTGCTAGCAGCAGTTAGCTGGACCCCATGCAACCTTGCTAAAGTTAAAGAAACAAATGCTGTTACTTCCCTCCCTCTGCAAAAGTGTGCCTGATTAAACTCCTGTTACAAAGCCCTATGATAGCACAAGTGAGTCCTGCAGTTTCTGATAGGAAAACTGCCTGTTCCACATCCCACCAGAGGGAATGGAAAGCCTGGTTTGCTTGACAGCTGTTCATGTTTTGGATCTTGCCTCTTTCACCCCACTGGAGCTCTTGACTTTCAACTTTATTGTTTGGGGATTTTTTTTCCATTTCTCTCATTTTCTCTGCCATCAGCTAATTTTGTTTCTACTCACAGTTTCCAAAACAGAATAAACAAGGAAAATACATAGTCAGGTAACAAAACTCAACACCTGACAATTACACTTAGGCAAAACTCATGCAACAATTACATCTGATAAGTTACTATACCACATTATTTTTAATTTGGCTGCCACCATAATAAGTCTTGCATATAGAATATCCCACTGCATTAATTCAGACCTGATACTTTCTATGCCTACCTACATGGACTATTTCCTGGCAGAGTAACAGCTGCCTTAAAACTATTGACTAAGCAAAGCAGGACTAGAAGAGAGCATGTTATTTGACATTATTTATCCTGCTCGCAGGATATTTGGTTGGATTTTTTTCTCCCCTATTCCTTTGAGGCCACAGCTTCCCACTGCTGCCGCAGCAACGGTTCATCTGCTATTGCTTTCTTGCTTTCTGAGCAGGGCTGGTGGCAGGAAGCCACAACTGCTCCCTGTGTTTATCTCTCCCCATCTCGCAGCCCTGACAGAGTGAGTCTATTTGGATAGCAAGAAGCTGTGGTAACTAAGCAGCCACAAAATTTAAAAGGGACATTTCCAGCCACTTGCACTGCTAAGAGTAAGTGCAAAGCAAGTCTTTTATAACAGAACAAGCATATTTTATAATGTGAATGGAATGAGAAAAACAAATAGCAGGTTTTGTGTGGGTGCTTTACTTACATAATCTTAAATTAAGTCTTCCTGCTTAAGAAAAAAAGCTCTTCATCCTAGAGATGGTTTTTTGCTGACAAACATATTAGCAATAACTTCATATTCCAGTTACAGTCTCTACATATTTAAACTTGAGCCTTTCTGTGAGAAGTTCAGAACCATGCACAGACCATGTTCCTTCTTTCTCTAGAATGTAGCTCCCATTTCCTTAGGGAATCAAACAGCCAGACTCACTTAACCCCTCTCTGGAATACTTAACACCCTGCCTCTGGAAGAACTATTTCAAACAAATAGTTACAGAAAACATTTGAAGAGGCAGGTCTAAAATGCAAGTTTCAAACCCAGACCTCAGCCTTCCCAAATGAGGTAGTGCTCAGATCTAGGACTCGGGTTCAAGGCCAGCCAGCAAGTCAGGAGTAGACTCAGAGCACATACTGGGATCAGCAATGCTCCCTGTCCTGCCTCCTGTGCTTGGACTGCTTCTGTCATTTTCATATAGAAAATAATGACTGCAACGGTCTCCAAGAAAGACTAATAGAATGGTGATGAGACTGCTAGCAGTAGTTATTCTTCTAGATGGGTTACTAGAACCAAAGACAAAATTTTACATCAGTGGTGCTTCTGAAAAGTAAGATTTCATCCTGTAAACATCACCACAGATTCCAGGTCTTCTGCTCATGCACAGTCCAAGGGTTTGATGAGACCAAGGTGTAATTTTTACATCTCAAGCACCATTATCTTTAGTGAACTTGCATTATAAACAATGAGAAGTACATTTTAAAGAAGGGGCTATGCCTGCATTTTTGCAAAGGTAAAACTCTACCTAATCTCTGTACATGCCTGTCTTCTGGACACTCTGCTACCAGCTCAGCCCCGCAGGACCAGAGGTGATGCTCAGTGTTTCCGCATGGGATGAGGGCTGGTTTGAGGAGGTTTGTGCTTCCTTAGTTTTTCCAAATGACTGGCAAGATTTCACAGTGCACTCTGCCTGCCTTTTACTGCTTCAGGGATGCAGAGCGGTCATAAAGTTTAATTGCCCAATTAAGCAGGCTTTACAGTTGCTCTGTGTTGCTGGAGTGCCACAAACCAGATTGAGCAAACTAGTGAAGCTGGATCATTACTGTGTTGAAACCAAGACACATGCATTTGTGTGTGTGTCTGAGAAAAACATTCAATACATTGGCTAAAGTATCCCAAATACAGAAGTGGGTACAGATTTTACAGGCAGGCACATGTTTCAGTGTCATGGAGCGAGTTACAAGCAATAACCCTAATCCCCCCTGTTCTCTTTACAGGATGGTGGAGGGAGCCCCCAGTGTGCAAGTCAAGCTGGCACAGCCAGGGTTCTGTCAGGGCTGCAAGATGGAGGGGAAACGCAGCAGCTGGGGCTTCCTTCCACTCTCTTGGGGTAGCAGAAATAACCATCTGTGAACGAAGCACAGGAAAAGTTAAAAAAAAGCACATAAGCGTCCATGACAATTTGCAAATGGAGGAATCTAAACTCTCATGGGGAGCGGAGCTCAGTGAAGGTGGCAGTAGGTGAGGGCTCAGACCAGCTCTGCTTCTCATCGCCTGCTTGTCCTTTACCAGGTCCCTTTGCCAGCCCCACAGCTTTTTTCCCCACCCACCAGTGGCGGGTTCCTGTTTCTTTTCAAGCCTCTTGGTTGTGGGTGATGCCGGATGCATGTGCCTAAGGAGAGGACAGCAAACACTTTAGGGTGGTGGAGGCCTCTAGAGACAATTTCACTACAAATAAATTCTTTGGTTATCTTAATGCCAGCAAGCATCTCAGTAAAAGTGGTTTCATGTTTAAGAGAAACGCCTACTTACTTCCAGGTTAATAATTTTTTTTTTATTAACAAAGCATTTTGCTATATATAAACTACAGGCTAGAGCAGTGCTGCTCAAACTGCCAGATGCAGCTACTGAAGGAGCCATGGAACAGTTCAAAAGGGCTGTAGCTCACAAAGAGTTAATCAATCCATAATACTTTTATACTAAACTGTCAACAGTCCAAGGCAGTAAGTATTTCTCTTGGTAAGTGGGTGTTGTGCAGGGCTTGCAGGATTTTCAGAAACAGACAAATCAAAAAGCAAGCCATGCTTGCAAAACCAAAATAATATAAAATTGTGAAATGCACAACAACACCCAACCCCAGCTCAGACCCCATAGGACGGTGCCCATTTGGTGAGGCACTGCCTGTGCTGGGGTCACTCTCAGCTCCTGGCTCTTCCCACATCAAGGAGCTGCCCCACTCCCGCTCCCTGACAAAGTCAGATTGAAAAGTGTTGCTTTTGGGATCCACGTCAAACTTTATTGCAATATTTTTTCACGCATTATTTTTGAGTCCATGACAGTAATATAAATCAGCTGATTTCTAGTCGTTCTTTAGTACAGATAAGTAGTGACAAATTTGAGTTAGTGCAAAGACACTTCACTGTAGCTTGTCTACTATGTTTGAGGTGCAGGTCTTGCTTGGTGGTTATGGAAAAGCTATGGGAACATGAACATTCACCCCCATGGCAGCTGGCGTTAATGCCCACCCAGTGTGATCCCACCTTCCATGTCACGAGGACATTCACAGCTACATTGGGCTGCACGCTAGCTGGCTTTGCCCTCCCCATCTCCTGCCACCCACATGCATTTAGATCAGCACTGAGTTTGTTCCAGGCTTGTTGCAACCCTCTGACAAAGCAAAGAGAGGCAAAGGGATAAAGGGTAAGGAGAGAATTAGCTAGGAGGGAAGAGATGGAAGGATACGTACGTGGAGTGGAAAAGGCTTGAAGAGACCATTGACCATGGTTTTCAGTTGTGTTTGAGGAAGCCTTCAGTAACAAGCATTCTACATGACAGATGTTGCAAAGATCACTTTAAGTGAACTGATTTCAAATCTAGATCAGATTAGAACAACTGGAGGTCTGATCACTAGATGGTTATGCAAGAGTCACATGTGAAATCATCAACTGGTCCTTATAGTGCAGCTCAAGGGAAACCCTCTGCCCAGCCTTTCCTCTGGAGAGTTAATCCAGGAATAGCTGAAAGAAAATGCATTTCAGAACATCCCATAAAGTGGTTGTTTCTTTTGGAGGTTTGGGAAAGAATAACTGCATAAATTCTTTAGAGCAGTGTTATATTGTTTGGATCAGAGCTACCTATTGAACAGTTGTCACATCATTACTTAGGGACGTATGCCAACAAATTTGAAATCCAAACTTGCAGACATTAACAGGAACATGGAGAATTTAGATAAAATGCGCATTTCAAGCTCTAAGCAGGCAAGTTTGCATTGACACTGCTCTATATAAAGCAAGATTTCTGTTGCTACGGTTTCCAAATGGCCTCATTGTGAGCAATCAATAAAGGCACTGAATTAAATTATTAAATTAAAACTGCAGCTCCTGATGCTGAAGGCAAGGACTCAGTGCACATTCAGTCACAACTATAGGTTAGTTTGCTTCAGTCTTTGTATTCAGAGGATTTGATCACTGCATAGAGGAAATTCATGCATGCACAGCCTGAGATCACACAGAGATGGTCTCTTTTTCTTTTTGCACAAATGATGGTTTGACTTTTTGTGCTGTTGAAAGGCAAATATCTGTCAGGATCATGACATACAACTAACTGCAGAATATCATGTTCAAAATGATAAATCACTGTATCACATTTTAGTATTTTATTAAAGCATTATTAATATTATTTCTATTACATATGAACTGTATGAATAACATTTTAAAAATTAATACAATACAGAAAATGTCACGTTTTCTATGATTTTAGTGAAAAAGGTAAAAACACCAAATACATTCAAATTGAACATCAACATATCTGAAACTGGATGCTGTCTGTGGATACAAAAGTATTTATATCAGCTCCATATGAAGACGCAAAAATATATAATTACAATTAAACAGATTTTGGGATGATGGAAGATCGTGAAAAATTTTGTTTGGGGCTTACCTATCTAAAATGCTGCTGACCATGGAATGGAGTTACATGGTGGAGATTACATGGGACCTTTTTTCAAAATACTTTAACTCTTAAAATAAACTACTAGCAACTGAGTTCAGAATGCATAATAAAGAGACTTGAAGAGCTTTTAACCCCAATCTTTAAAAAAAAAAAAAAGGAAAAGTGCTTATATAAGAATAACAGTTCAGAGCATCTTTAAATCCAATTGAATACATTCTTTAAACCCTTAATACTCTGACATATTTGTCCCAAGAACAATCCCAAGACAACCCTGGTGTGTCTGTGAGATACTTGACCTGTTTCCTTTCAAACCCCTCAAAATAATGGAATTGGTAAAACAGAAAGGTTTACTCCCCTTGATACAGACAGCATGCTAGATGGAAAAGAAATGTTTCAAAGACTTCCAGTGATAATGAACAGAAGTCCTAATTACAAAAGGTAGAGGTACTTCAAAAAGCTTAATCTAATTAACTTTCAGTTAGATATAAACTATGAATCTATGTCATTCTGCAAACAGAACTCAGGCTCCAAAGTTACCTAAAGGCAGAGGTTTTGTATTCCTTGGAGATTTAGCATCTAAATCTCATATACATTTAAACCTTTTTGAAATCTGGCATTCATTTCCAATTTAACCACCTGATTTTTGTGTGGCATAAAATCACCAGAGTTTGTATTTCTATACTTACATTGCTCTCCAAACTCCTTTATTTGACAAGACTTTGTAAGCTTGCATCAACAGTGCCTTTCATGTGTAAAACTAGAGGCACCAATCATAAAATCACAGAATCATCTATGTCAGAAAGGATCTTGAAGATCATCGAATCCACCTATAAACCCAATACTGCCAAATCCAACTAAACCATTTCCCAAGTACCACATCTACACCTCTTCCAAACACCTCCAGGGATAGTGACTCTGCCACTTCCCTGGGCAGCCTGTTCCAGTGCCCAACCACCCTCTGGGTGAAAAATCTTCTTGAAACATCCAACTTAAACCTCCCCTGACACAACTTCAGGCCATTCCTTTGGGTCCTGAAAGAACAACGGACTACTGCATGAGACTTCATTTGTATGAATGTTCCAGTCCATAGGACACATATATAATTCTTTTACTTGGTGTGTGAAACCTTCTCTAGAAGAACAAAGTACCTTACAAAATGTGAACTTTGTCTTCATAAATAAAAGCATCTGGTTTGCTGTCTAACCATCTGGTTTGCCTAAAGTTTATAGTTTCCTGAGTGTTATTCACAGGCCCACATATGATCAAGCCTCCACAGACATTTTTATTTGGTAAAAGCTTTCCCACAGCCCTTCATTTTTTTCTATCTGTTTTTGATCTTGTAAAAAATGTCATTTTAATACGTATGTTGTAATACTGCGTGTGTTTGTGTTTCTGTGAACTGTGCAGATCTCCTAGTGTGTAGATATTATGGGCTAGATTCTCTAGGGAACCGTGCAGGGAAGAACTACAGAAGAGTCATTTGGAGATACCAGGTTCTACGACTTCTTCTCTGTGGTCCCTGAACAAAGGGCTAGGTGAGGGTGGATAGATTACTTTAAAATGCATCAACTATTAACATCTAACAAGGCACTGAGAACTGTTTCGGTTCAAGAGCTACAGCTGGTAATAGGTAACAACCACTCTGTCAATCCTACAGCAGACAGGTACTCTGCTGTGTTTCACAATTCCATAATTCCTGACAGCAAGCAGTGTCCAGATAACCTAGCAGTGTTCAGCTGTGTATGAATAAAATCTGTTATTATTTTCCCTTAATTCTACAAGCTGAACAGTCACTATGTTTCTGCTTGCTCTGCCTCATAAACACAAGATTTTCCATCCGGAGCCCTTACAAAGCCTTGCCAAAAGGGTTCATTCTCCTTTAGAGTTCAACTGCTCCAGTTTCTGGAGAAAACGGCTCAGTTTTCTGGTAGGTCAGTAAGTACACAACAGTTCATGAGCTCTGATACTTCTGCCTAATCTGCTCTCTTACCACAGGCAATGGAAAATGTTTCACTTGAAACAACAAACATTCAAAATCAGAAATAGAAATTACCTCAGTAGATATTAATATAACTTCACAGAAGCCTATCTCTTTCTGCTCTAAACCATGACTGATGTTTCAGCAAAGTAAGTGTGTGCATATTTAAGTCTTTTTCTGCAGTCAATAACAATAATTGCACCTTTGCATCTACTAAAAGTCAGCAACTGTCTGTATGTGTTATGTCAAAAGTGTGGTTTAAAGAGAAGTGTAGACCTATGGATCATGGAGTGCAGTACTGTATTTGCAATCTGAACATAACTAAGCCACCTGGACCAAAAGCCCGTATTTTAAGTGTGAAATAGGTGTCTATTTCTACTGTCACTTTTCCCCATGTTTCTTTAATACAAGAAAGTAGAAAAGATCCCAATAGTCCTGCAGAAGCTAAGACCCAGGATTTCTCTTTCTGCAGAAGAGTTGAGAGAGGGCAGCTGGATCCCACTGGACCCTGCTGTGTTTAGTTTCTAAAAATGGGAACTAAATTGAGAAGCAGCCTCCAGGGGCAGCAAAATACAGCAGGAAGCTTGGAGATGCCGTTCTGTTCTAAAAAAATAAATTGTTTCATGTACGTGATTCTATTTACTTCTTTGCTTATTTATGTAGCTTGGGGGTACTGGGCTGTTGCCAGGTCGGCTTCTTACAGCTTTGATTCCTGTTGACATACAAAAGTGTGAGTGTGTGAGCTCACGCACACATACTTAAAAGCAGCTTCTCTGAATGCAGAGGAGAAGAGTTTTAAGTAATTCTAATTTGCTGTCAATAGATTTCACTAAAGCCTTGTATGCTGCAAGAGATCGACCATATATTCCAAGTCTAAAGTCTAGATCATTAAATTTTAGTCTTTCAGATACAGAGAGATTCTAAACTGAGCCATAACTTTCCATCTGGAAAGTTAGTATGTTAACTGATAACACAAACTTCCAGCCATTGTAAATAGGATGCATGTTGCAAATTTAGGTCACAACTTTTTTCAGATTTCAGCAACAAGCCAGATAACAGAGCTGAATCAATGAGCCTTAATCTTTGTCTATATGTTCAGATACAAGATGGGCTTTGTATTTCTTTTGTTTATTGTACTGAAAGAGCTAGCCTATTCATTCAAAATGAAAGTGAAGACAATCATTAATTGTGATTTTTCCCAAGCAGCAATGCTAAGCCTGGTCCTAAGTACACTATTGTATTGCTAATTATTTACATGCATTGAATTTCAGTGTGAATGAGCCTATCACTGTGTCAATTTCTACATTACAAATTGGCTCAAGTTTTCAATCTCAATGCGACATTAACATTTTTAACCTGCAAATGGGAGCCAGTATTCACACCAATCAGGATAACCCGTATCCTTATGTTCCAGAGCTTATGCTACAGAGCTTCATTTGAGAAGGATAATTAAACCAAAAATTTTGCTTTAGATTTTAAATGTATTTTTAGGAAAAAAAATATTTATTGCTATGAAAATCTTGTGTGATCCATATTTGTTTTCAGAACATATTTCCAAGAGCTGGGAAGACTTGTTTTCTGGCATGCATCAAACATTTTTCCATTGGCCACAGCATTCTTGCACTAATTGAGTTTAGAAAACTCTTCAGCTGCTGCCTGGATGAATATGATCTGTGAAAAGCAAGCCTCAGAAATAATGGGATCCATTAGCTAATTACACTTTATCACCAAACATGCATCAGTTGCAAAACGTAATATGAGAACTATATTCTGGTATCCCAGACCTTTCAGATTATAAGAGCTGCCACTAAAAAGGAACGCCAGTATCTTCTTTCCTGAAATACTTCATACTTCCTAGTGAAGGTATCCACTAATTTTTGAAAGATACAAAATGGTTACAAGACCAACATTGTCTTCTGAAGAGATGATTTTGGCGTCTGAAATAAAAACTTCACAGAATTTGCTTTGTTTATTGTGCATGAAATCTGAACAAATCTGTTCCCAGGTTAAAATTATCCACTCTGCTAAAAAAACCACACAAAATCCCACAAATTACAATCAATTTCAAATCAGGACATTTTGGCAGAAGGCGTGGATTTTTTTAAATGTGATTATGGACTCTGTAGAAGAATGATTCTTTGTATTTCCCCTAAATGCTCCTTTGCTTTCACAGTAATTTTATTTCCTATGACAATATATGTAGAAGTAACTGACTGTATTTTGCCATAGCTCTTACATTTCTATTAATGTTTCAGATAATACATAAGGAAGATAATCTCACTATTTCTGCCATTATTTTTCCGCTGAGAGCATTTTCTCTCCTTTTTAAACAGGAGGAAATTTAGAGTCACATTACAGCTGGCCTTGTTAACATATTGACCTTGACTCTTTGTTGCCTTACACTCTTGGCAGCTACATAATTCTGTGCTAAGCGGAAGCTAAAATGCTGTCCTCTTTAAATGTTTACCTTCTGAACATACATGTGAATTTGATTTCAAAGACGACAAGATCCAAGTGGAGAACCAAACATCATGATTTCACATGGAAGTCCAGTCACTTGCTGTTTTAAATTCCAAACTATATAAAATCCCAGAAAAAACCAAACCCCACACAAGCACGTAAGTCACAAAAATCTTCAACATATTTGACTCCTGTGTTGCCAAAAAAATTGTGAGCATTCAAGTAACAAATTAGTATAAATTTAAAGTTCATGGGTTGCACTACATCAGCTTGACAGTCTTGGTGGGCAGTGGACTGACGCACAGGTTTTGTGCTGCAGTTTTCCAGATGCTCTGCACCAGCAAATTTCCAAACAGATTCAATGCTGCTCTCCGCAGCCCAACTCGCTGACTGCTTAGCTCACCTTTGTCCACCTCCTGCCATTCCCTTTCAGCCCTCCTCCCTGTGGAGCCATTATACACACAAGGTTTGTGTTCCTGTCACAAAGTGAAGAAACAACTGGAGACGTTGTTGGAGACCTTCCTTACAGTGCTATATCCTGCTGCCATGCCCTCGCTGTTTCCAGAAAACTGAGAGAGCAGCACTGCATGTGGCTGGTCTGTGGCACATGAGTAGGTCACAGCAGCACCTTACATCACAGCCTGCAATGAGGTCAAAGCAGCTCCAGTGGAGGAGGTCAGGCAGTGAGACTCAATCCCCTAGATCCTCACTAAATGCTCATGGAAAAGATTTAGTAGCTGTAAGAATCTTGTTGCTACAAAGATACACAATATATCACCTGTTCGTAGAATGCAGAATGACTGCGAAATCGAGTACTTACATTTGAGTAAAATCCAAATAGTTTTCCTTCTATTAGGAAATAATAAAATGCCCTATCTAGATGAGTACAAACCTGCCAGCTTTTAAGTGAGATGCTCTTTCTGCTAAGAGTGGTTTACCAGCAAACACACCTTAATTTCTCTGGGTATGATTATTCCCCATGAAAGTCCTCACACTGGTGCAAAATCAGGTTAACAAAAAAAAGAAGGCCACCAAACAAATGCCTTACATTCCACAGATGCAATTATTTCACAAATAAAAATGAAGCAAACACAAGATTTTGTAGGTGGTGCTTGGAGACTCTCACCATGTATTCCTTTTGAAATCTGAGATACATTACCATTTTAAAGTACTCTGAGCTCAGTAAAACTAAATAGGGATATTGTTAGTGCTGGGACCTTTTGTAAAAGTATAGTATCTTACCTGAGCGGTTTCTTTTCCATTCTGCCATCATTTTTTTTTTGCTTGTTTTGTATATGGTGATATTCATGTTCCAATTAACTCTTAAAATGTTACAGCCTACAACCTCTTAGCTCTTATTCCTGTTTTTATGCTAGAAAGGAAAGGGAACAAGCAGCACAAAGCCTTTAACCTTATCTTCCAGGCGAACTTATTACTATATGTTGGTTATTGTCTTCTTTTCCTAATAGAAGGCAGACAGATACATGTACATAAGCATATCCCTGGTTTTCACACAGGCTCCTCTAGGATGACTGTTTTTAGTTCCAGGAAGAGCATGCAGCAGACAAACACCCAAATGAGGATAAATTTTAAAGGACCTAAGAAAGCATGCTCCCAAAATGTAAGTTTTATACATTTGAAAAATACCTATTTAATGGTATACTTCATATTAAAACATAGGTCTTCAGTAGCAGAGCTCAGATAATACCCACATAAACAATAGATTTAGATTTGCTTTCTTTTACTTTAAAAGTTCCCTGGACACCCAACAAAACTGAATTACTAATGGCTCACCTTTGGGCTGATCACAAGTCTTAGCTGAACTTTTTTGCCTAATTGGGTTAATTAGGTATTATCTTTTCTCTTTTTCACCTAAATAAAGGTTTTATAATGTCTTAATATTTCAGCTCCTGCAGCTGCTTTCATTGCGCAAGTTAAAGGTCTCTGTTATGCAGAGCCACCTATTTTCACAAAATATGTAAAACCTAAATTGGTTCTGAAATTTCCACTCATCTGCAAAAACTAACTGAAACTGGCCAACAAGGGGGCGACCATTCCCCTTCCTCCGATGATAGAGAAAAACTGGATGATAGATGTGTGTGACTGCATAAACACTGCTCCTTAGGAAACAGCCTTAAAAAAATAAATCACTTTTCAGATCACATGTTAAAGCTTTGTACAATTGAGGGTTTGAGATGTGCTAAATCTTACACGTTCTGCACAGTCCTATTCACTTGAACAGAACTAATCACTCAAATTGCATAAAGCTAAGTGCTTGTTTAAATCCTCACATGACTGATGACTAACGTTCAGTATTTAAAATCCTGTCCAAAGACAAAGGAACTGATTGTTTCATTTGAGTAGTCAACTTTCTAATTCATCACAGTAATTTAAATCCTTATCATTTAAAATATCTAAGAAGCGTGACCTCACTTCATCAACAGATTCTCCTTTTGTCCTTCTGGATAATTTTGCACACTAAATACTACAGCATTGGAAGTAAAATATTTTCAGTCTGAAAGTGATTTAAATTCCGTGTTTTATGACAAGTATTGAACGAGAAAAAAACGCAGACAGAGGCTAAATTTGATGAGGTTCCCTGAATGCACTAAATCTAAAGAGAACTCTGAGTTGATCTAAAATATAACAATCACTGAGTACTTAAGCGGGTATAAAGCATTGCCTGAATATGTCTCAGTGTACAGTGCAAAGTGTACAGTACAAGACAGGGTCTAATGCTTCATCTTCTCCAGTTTGCCAAACCTTTAAAATTATAAAAGCTATGCAGTTTGTATTGTTGCATCTCAAGGAAGTTCAGAGTGACTGTAAACAGTCTTTGAGGCACGGCATCATTATGTTCTCTTTACAGCAGAAGCCCATCTAGGTTCTGCTTTGTGACCGGGACCCACGGAAGAGCACTGCGGTGCCAGCAACGGACAGAGCCCCTGGCGGGCTGCACACGCTCCGGCCCCGAGCCCTGCACAGGCTCCCGCCCCGAGCCCTGCACACGCTCCGGCCCCGAGGCCTGCACACGCCCCGGCCCCGAGGCCTGCACACGCTCCGGCCCCGACCCCCTCCCGCAGCCGCCAGCGCCCGGCCCGGCCCGGGCTGTGCCCGACGCGGNCTCCGTCGCGCTGCCGGAAGTGCTGGCGTTGTGCTTTGCGGCCCGGCGCCCCTGATCCGAGGCCGGGAAGCCCCGTACGGCCTTTCCGCGGAGCCGCCGCCGAGGGCAGGTGGGTGCTGGGGCGCTCCGGCCGCGCCCGCCCGCGACCCCGCCTGCGACCCCGCCTGCCCGCGCTGACGCCGCTCCCTCTCTCTTGCAGGAACAGCCATGCCGGCCAAGGGCCCCCTGCAGAGCGTCCAGGTCTTCGGACGAAAGGTGAGGCGTGGGCATGGCGGCCTGCACCACCTGCTTCTCGCTCCCGGGCTGGGCCGCGCCTTTTGGCCGTTCGCGCTCGGGGTGTCTCGGCCGCAGCTCCTCGCCAGGGCCGTGCGGCGGGACTTGGCCGCGGGACGGCCGGCGGAGTGAGTCCCCCTGGTAGCCCGCGTGTCCCCCTCCGTGGCTGCCAGAGCACGCCGTGTCCCTGCGGACCTGGGGGGAAGGGTTTGCTCTGCTCCGGAGTGGGTCTGGGTTGCCTCTCACCGGAGTCTTCGGGAGTGGCCGCCGCTGTCGCCTCAGTCCACAGCGGCATGGCTTACCATTGCTGGTGTTCGAGGGCCACGTTGTGAGGTGGTGGCGGGAAGGTAAAGTTGGCACTGCTGGAATTCAGAGACTCGCATAATTCGTAGTACCAATCTTTTGCGTCAAAACGAGCCATAAAAATACGGTGTTGTAGAAGGGAGGGGTCTTTTCCGTCGTGTATGACTAAATCTTGTAACCGTAAGTCAAACACTGAAATTTTTATTAAGATTCTGCCTTGATACTCTGAATATACCTGAAGGTGTAAGGGGAGATACTGTTTTGTTTAGTGCAAAATGTTAGTCTTGGGCATAAGACCAAGACGGCTAGATGGTTAAAATGAAATAGAAGTTTTGCTGCTTGTGCATAAATGGAACGCTGTATTAATATGCATTTGGCATTTTAGAAAACTGCAACGGCTGTTGCCCACTGCAAGAGAGGGAATGGCCTCATTAAAGTTAATGGAAGACCTCTGGAAATGATTGAGCCCAGAACTCTGCAGTATAAGGTAAGCATTCAGCCAGCCTCCACCCTGCTTCCCCTTTATATATGTAATTGCTTGACACTGGAGACGAGTTGCTTGTCTTACTGAAAGTACCAAATTTTTGATTGTTAACTGATTAACTAAAATACAGATGCCGTTATGAAAATTAAGTAAACTGCACTTCTGTGATGGGGTGTTTTGCTTAACAGGTTTCACTTAATGCGAAGTATTTTCTGCATTTCCTATACACTTTATAAGCTGAAATGGGTGACTTAGAGCCCTCATTTTAAAAAGGTTGTTTAAAACTTTATACAATAGCTGCTGAAAAATGCTGAGAGAATCTAAAACTGTCTAAATAGCTATAAAGTGGAGAAAACTACCTACAAATTACTTCAGGTCTTCGGTTTCAATGAACTTATTTTTTGCATGTAGTTATGGCATTCTAGTTAAACTGTTCCCTTGCTCTTAATTCACATGTGCATGTGCTTTGCTATTAAGGTATTTGAACTTAAATTTACTGAAGTCTTTGGTTTATTTGTCTTATGATAGCACTAGTAAATGTTAAAGAACTCTGCAGGAGGTGTACTTGACCTTGATGTGTGCTTTTAAAATCAAGGCTCTATTTTTTCAGAGTATTCAGTAACATCGCATTTGGTAAACCTATTACAAGCTCTAATCCTCATTACAAGTTAATTTCCTTTGTGTTTTGTTTTGCAGCTGCTTGAACCTGTCCTCCTCCTGGGGAAGGAACGGTTTGCTGGTGTTGACATCAGAGTCCGTGTGAAGGGTGGTGGCCACGTAGCACAAATCTATGGTATGGTTTTTGGTGTGGGCTGGAATGGGTAAAGCCATTGTAGTGAGTTGACCCTGGCTGGATGCCTGGCACCCACCAAGGTACTATGTCACTCCTCTCCTTATCTTGATGGGGAGGGGGAGAAAATAAGATGGAAAAACTTTGTGGGTCAAGATGAAGGCAGATGGCAGGTGAAAAAAGCAAAAGCAAAGGCTGTGCCCTGAAGCAAAGGAAAACAACAGGCTTCCATCAGCAGGCGATGTTCAGCCACTTCCTGGGAAGTGGGATCTCAATACCTGTAGCAGGTGCTCTTCCTTTGCTTTTACTGCTGAGCAGACATCCTCTGGTGTGGAATATCCCCTCTGGTCAGTTTGAATATCAGCTGTCTTGGCCATGTTTCCTCCGAGATCTTGACTACTGCCAGCCTAATGGTGACGGAGAAATGTTGTAGGCGCAGCCTTGGTGCTGTGCAAGCACTGCTCAGCTGTAGCCAGAACACAAACCATGTGAGAGCTGTCATGGGAAAAATCTCAGGCAGCCCTAATGCAGCCATGTATTTAAGAGGCTTGAGTTCGGGATAGTGACTTGCCAAACTTGATTCAGTTTCTTTCTCCACTGTGCAAATGTAGTTTTTCATAAGGGCTTATTAATTACATTTTATGTGCAAAGCTGTAACAGAGTAAGCTGAATGAAGCAAAATGATGAAGTTTTGAGGAAATGTAAGGAACCACCTTTACATTGTGCTGTGTGACTGGATGGTTCAAATGCAGCTGAACACAAGGATTTTGGGAGGGGTGTAGCATTAGAAATTATATCCTTGGTTGTGTATTTCCATGTTGTTCAGAAGCATCTTTCAGGTGATGAGCAAAGCAGGGCAGTTTTCTCCTTGAAGAGAAGGCTGGGAATATATTTGCATTAGCTGTTGATAAGAGTTCATCTTGAAAAAAGATAGATTTGTTCTGTTCCTAATTTGAATGTAGTTTGTGAAGTAGAGCTGAGGCTGCGTAAAAAGCAGAGGCAAATTTCAGGCTCAGACTGAAATTTAGCATTTGTTTTTCAGAACACTCATATTTTCATCAAAATCCTGATGTTAATGTTTTGACAGATAAGTGTAACAACATCCTGACAGTTACTCCCATTCTCCTGGTTTGAGTTGTGATTGCTGTGGTACTGTGCTAATTTTTCTGTTCTAGCAAACAGACTATCCTGTTGACCCCCTTGTCTCCTTAGTTTTTCAACACACAATCAATCTTATCTTTGTTGAAAAGTACAGACATTTCAGAGAACTGTTGTCTAAGGATTTTGAAAGTTGACTGCTTGTAGATAAAAGATGAACCTACACTAGTACTCGGGAGAGAAGGTGATCAGACAGCCCTTGTGCAATTTCTTGGCTAGCTGGCAGTTGTCTAATCGACAAATGAACTGTGGGTGGCCTCCTGGCACAGATTTCTTAAGATTTGCCAAAGTAAAGGTCACGTGGAGTATATGGGAGGGGATATTAAGGAGAGAAAGGACAATTTGGCAGTGAATAAAATAGCACATTTCTCAGATAATTGGCACTTTGTGTTTAAATTTTAAATAGATTTTCAATCCTTACTGATCTTTTTATCTTTTTTAATAGCTATCCGTCAAGCTATTTCCAAAGCTTTGGTGGCTTACTATCAAAAATGTAAGTAACTTTGATTGTTGTATTAGCTTTAAGTGGAAATATGTGGCTTTTGGTTGTTTTATTGCAAAATTTGTTCCATGTGCAACTGCTTAAACTAAAGATTTTTTTTTTTTTTAACAGATGTTGATGAAGCTTCCAAGAAAGAGATCAAGGATATTCTAATCCAGTATGATAGGACTCTGCTTGTTGCAGATCCTCGCCGTTGTGAATCCAAGAAATTTGGAGGACCTGGTGCTCGTGCACGCTACCAGAAGTCTTACCGTTAAAATTGGTCTCTAATCATGTGGCAGTCAATAAACAGAAAGAATTTGATAATTTTCATGTTTCTAAATTGAATTTTCTTGGGTGGATAAATAGACTTTTTTCACTGTGTGTTGAGATGGATCCATGAGGGGATTTGTATTAAGTAAAATCAAGAGGGCTGATGGCAGTTCTTTTTTATCTTTTCATAGTAATTCTGGGCAGTTAGGGTCTTAAGAATAGAGAAGAGCTTTCTTTTGATGAATGTGTGTGATGAACCCAAACATAAAGAAGGCTCACATCATGGATTTTGTGGGTACATGCAACAACACAGTGGTTCGTTGAAGATTTCCATCCTTCCCTTTCTGGTAGTCGATGTTGTCAAAACCAAAGTAATTATGGGGGCAGGGGAGGGGGGTGTACTGAACTCTTGCATTACCAGATAATGCAGAGACAGAGTCCTGGACTAGTATGTCTAAATGTAGGAAACTTAAAATAACTCACTTAAAAATAGTATTTTGTAAAAAAATCAAGGATTTTGTGTTTTAAGATTAGGTCTGAGTGATTAATCCTTCAACCACATGTTCGCACAGTACAAGCACAGAGGAGTAACTGCTTATGTTAGGAGCTGGGTGAGGCAATTTGAAAGCCTTGGAGGAAGAAAGTGTGCAAAAAAGTGAGTTGAAAACTAATTTCCAAAAATTTAGCTGGAAGGATGTGGGTATTAAATGTTGGAGAAGTTTCAGTTCCTATCCATTGACTCATGGACAAAACGTAGATCCTGAGTAAATGTGGGATGGGCCAGCAAGAGTCTGTTGAAAAGACTCATTCTGTCCTTTGGAAGAGTTGCAAGTAATAGAGTGAGGCCTTGGATAGGAGCTGACCCAACCGGTGTGAGTACAGCCCTGAGCTGTTTCCTGTGTTAGTAAGCCAGTTTGGAGTGTAACTGGAAGAAACACTGGAGACTAAGACACTGAGAGCCCGGCTACTGCTGTGTTGCTCTCCAAGCCTGGTATTTTAATGTCATATGCTTGTATGCCAGTACTGGAATTGTTAGAGGAGCACCTTGGTACTTGAGATTTTTGTTGGGCTTTCTCATAGCATGGTATTCTCATTTGCTTAATGGGAGATTTTTTTCAGTATACTCAGTCAACACAAAGTTAAACCAGCTTCCCTTGTGAGTTAAGGAATTGGAATGAATAGTAAAATTCCACCCTTTTGCTCAGGTTTAATAAAACAGGTGCTTACAGCTTTTTATTAATGTTAAGCATTTGTCATGATGCCTCTGCTATTTCAGTAGAAAAGTATTAAAGGTATATTCACAGTTATTCAAGAGTTAAACATGTAGCAAGCAAATTCCTTCTAAAAAAGGAATTCTGTATCCATCTCTCCATTTTAGCTGTCACTTTCTGCCACAAAATAACTGCATTCAATGATTTGACTAGAAGAGGAATGCTCGTATTCAAACCTCTCATGCTCCTATTGAAGCAAAGGGGACTGTTCTATCTTCTATCACCAATTTACATACTAGGATTTTTTGGTTTTACATAAAGCAAAGGGGACACTCCATCCCAGACTCCTGCTATCTTTGGCAAGATGCATGGTCTGCTATCCTCAGTCCCACTTTCCTGCACTCTGAGCTCTTGGGCTGCTGAAAACTGCCATGCTCAGCCTCCTAGTCTGGCTTTCCAAGGAAAAAATGTTATGCAGAGCTAACTTTGAGTTTGATTGCTTGAATTCCTGTGAGTTTTGTGAAAACTTGTGTCTTGATGATAATTAGCTCCAGCTGAGGGAAAATAAAGCCTTTGAGTTGTTTGGCTCGTGTGACTGAAAAGCAATGGCTCACTCATTGCTTAGGAAATGCACCCTGGCCTGCCAGTTGGCACATACATACCCTATGCTGTGGCTTGTCCAAAACCGATTCTTGCCTAGCTGCTAGATGAGTGGGATGGAGGGGAAAAGAGGTGATGCACAATTGCAGTGGTGTGGAACTTAATGAGGCAGGGGGAGATGCAATACCTGATGCCAGTAACCTTAGGGGTGGATTTCACAGTTACGAGGAAGCCTGATGGATCTGTTTTCCTGCTCACAGAACAGCTTGTAACAATTGGGGATCATTGTTTTGCTGTTCTTTTGTGGAAAGGCTGAAAATAAAACTTGAATTGCTACTAATGTGTTCAGAGATGATATCTGCATGTCATTTCTTCAACCCAAAGACTCTTAGCATAATAAAAATGTTTTCTGAACTGAACTCTGTTCCTATAAAAATGCCCCATTAATCCTGTAGAGTGATGTCATTCCCACACACTTGCTTTCTAAATGAGAAATGTTTGTAGAATTGGGCTGCTGTCTGCCTGGATGGCTGAAGGTTTTTATTCTGAGAGGTTGCTTACTGATCACCCACTAGAGGGCTTAACTTCATTGGGGAACTGTAACCACTGTAAGTAAAGTTTGAAGGTGTTTGTAAAAATGTCTCCTTTCCTCATGTCCTCATTCTGCAGGGATGGTAATCAAGCACTTGTCACTGAGCATCCACTCTGGCCAGAGACACACGCATCCACAGAGAAATTGTAAGAGTTTGATCTTCAAACCATTAGGAAGGTTCTTGACCTGCTGTGGAGATGGTTCTCAGAAAAAAGGGAAATGCCCCTAACCTTGTATTGTCCAGCTCTTTCATTAACGTCACCAGTGCTAATCCTTAGGAAGATCATCTGTGCACAACAAAATGTGGCCTCACTTGAATTCTTCATTGAAAATACCATGTTTCGTTAACAGCGACAGTGGACCTGGTTCCAAACCAGGGTAAGCTTGTGTCCCTGGCACGGAAGGCAGTTATTTCCTTATCCATTGTTTATAATCCTGATAAACATTGTAACCTGTATATAAATTTAAGTCCTCTCAAATGTTATGTTGGAAAACTTGGAGAAAATTGATTTTGACTGCAATATACAAATATATTAACATTGAAATGTTTAAATTTTATTTTTGAAGAAAAATCTGTAACTTAAAAATCTAACGCTGGCATATTTAAAGTGTGTACAAGTGTGTTCTGTGTTATGCTTGTTTTCTTACAAAAGCAATTATTTTCTAGTGCATTTTTTTCTGTTCAAAATTTTCAGAAGAGCCAGTCTAGGAGTATTCTAATACTTGCGTAGGTAACGTGTGTTGTTGCCTTGATATAATTTGACTTAATTTTTTTAATCTCTTAATATAGTCCTCTGAATTCCAGTTCAGAGTACTTGGCTGAATAATTCTTTTTCCTTAGCTGACATCATTAATACGCTTGGGACTTTGCTGTTTCCTACCTTGCCTTTGGCAGAGATGTCTAAACTTTATGAAGCCTATTGCTTTAACTCTTACAAAGTTCCTTTGCAGCTAATAAGGCTTGGCCTATTTTTAAATATTAGAAGTTAAACAACTGTGAAATACTACATATACCAACATAGCTATAGAAAAGTTATTAAAAAAACCCTCCAAACCAAACAAAACTCACAAAAAAGCTATTTTGGATAGCTTTTTTTCCCCTGTTAAACCAAAGAGTTCATTTCTATTAATATTACATTAATTTAGTTGTGAAACTGCATATGAAGCATGGTGAGAAATACAGTCTTGAGAAAAGGAATCCCAGATCAGATTTCTCAGAGGAGCTTGAAACAGTTTCTAAACCAGACGTAGCTTGACAGTAAAAAACCACAGAGACTGGTGATGGAATTTGGAAGGTGTCATGCTTGGTTTCATCTCGAGAGCAGCCTTTAGAGTAGGTTTATGAGATGGTGAAAGTCTGTTTCCTATAAGTTCTCACATAAGAGTTAAAAGTCTGTGAGTGACTATGTCAATGTGTCCATGTGGCCTAGGAATTCACTTCTTTTGCTTCTTTTTGTGGTGTGGAGTGGTTTGGACCACATGCAGCAGGTGCAACTGAGCTGGGAGATGCAGTCTAGCTGCAGATAAGCAGCTAGTACATGGAACCAGCCCATAACTAGTCCGAAGTAAAAACAAAGCAAAAAAACCTCTTGAAATGCAATTATGGAAATGTCAGCTTCTCAGCTCCAACAGCAATAAAAATAGTCCTCAAGAAATACTTCCCAAAGAGCGTAGTGTTATGTATCGGTTTGCAGTAAGTACCCTTGTGCCAGCAGTGATCCCAAACCTTCGCCAGTACTGTTGGCTGCTGTGTGGACACATGGTTTTGTTCTTGTCTGTGCTTTAAGAAGCTGTGTTTTCATTTGCTTTCTCTTGTCCATCTAGGGAGCAGGAAAGAGTAAGGGCTAGAAGAAAGGATGGGAGAACTTGTTACCCAAGAGAGGCCATCAACTTCTAAATTTTATTTGGGTCCAAACCCACCTCACGTAGCATGCTCAGAGGGTCTCACGAAGCACCTCCTAGGAAGAATGGAGGGTTAGGCAAAAGATAGGCTTTGCAAAATAAAATGAGCAGCAGCAAAGTAGCGTTTTATGTGTCTTTAAAGCTGTCCTTTTTAATGATTCTGTTTACATTATGGTAAAGCAGGTAAGAGTCTTTTATTTTAAAACATGATCATTTTAAATTTTGGTAAAATTATGATTTTATATTTTTATGAAAACTAGAAATTAAACCCTCTGGTCCTGTTGACTTCTTTCTCCTTTCTCCTAATACGAAGTTTTCGTAACATGATTTATTAAAATATAATTATCCCTTGAGAAGCCTTCTTTTGTGCTATAAGCAAACTATACCCAGAAATGCATCCAGAATATTCTTAAAATCCAGGTGTATTATTTAATAGAAGTTCATCTATCTCATTTTAGGACAGAGAAAAAACATTAATATGTTAATTTCTAAAACCATCTGGTTATAATTTACATGGTAGTATTATTTCAGGGTCTTGCAAAAACATTTTGCCGTACTAAGAACAGCACTCAGCTCAAGCCTCAATGCACACAAAGGTGTGCGACGACTGAAGGATCTCTCAAACCACCATGACATGGCAACATTTCTGTCATTGTCTGCTATGTTATAAAGGGCCGATTCAATTCAAGAGGGGAGTAATACTTGCAGGTCTGGTGGAAGTGTAACTAATACAGGCTGTGCTGAGGAGCTACCATGCATTGCTAATGAGAGACATGCAGCCAGGAAGTTGTACGCAACGCTCGCATAGCTCCTGAAGCTGTATGTAGCTACCAAGCTTGATGTTTCCTGCTCTTTTCCTTTTCTGCATTGTGTTATTTTAAAAAATGAGTCCAATTATCTAACCTCTAAAGGATTTAAACACACTGTAGAAATACATAGTTGTAAGATGCCATTTAATCAAAGCCATTAATTTGGATAAATTCCCTTTTTCTAACTTATACTGAAATGAACATTGTAGGAAAGCTCAGTTTAATGATCCCGTGGAGTATATTCTTGCTTCCTTCACTGCTGTCCTCTTTGCAAGGTAAGAATTTTATTCCATTTTTTGCAGTAATACTAAGTTTCAGAAAATTTTTTCTAAATGTTTTAGTATTACAGCTACTTCTTTTTCTATCATTATATTTTTTGACCTTGCTGGAATTTGTAAATGCAATTTAAACAAGTATATGTCACCATTCTCTCTCACAGGTGTAGAAACTAAAATATAACTTTCTTTTAAGATTCATTTTTTATGTCTGAATTTGTTACAAATCAATTATTTATGAACAAAATCTAGCTTTCTTGCCTTTCTTGCTATTGTTCTCAGATGAGTAAGCATTTAATGATTTTCAATGAGGTATGATTTTGTTTGAATAGACTGCACCTGCAGTTTGTTTAAACACTTTTAGACTGCTCGGGTAAATAATTGGTCTTCTAGTTATAGAAATTATCTTATTTTCTATGTAATGCAACTGGATCTTATAGATCAGTTCCTTGCAACAATTAAAAAGATTTCTAATGTAATATGAAAAATTGTTTTGTGGTTTTGTTTGGTTTTGTTTATTTGTTTGCTTGTTTTAAGCATGGACTCATTTAAAATTATTTACAATTGAGTCTTACAAGCCACAGTCAGAAAATTATTATAACCCTGGAAGTTTGATTCTGGAAAGCTCAGGTTCTATTTTACCTGTTTACCTGTTCTGGTTTTTTGTTCTGAGCCTCTGAAGCACTATGTACTCTTTTCACTTCTTCATGGTAGCATGTACCAGAACTACAACCATGAAAACCTGCAGGTGAAGAGTGCGTGAGAGAATCAAATTCTTAGGAAGGAGAGCAAGCAGTGCTACATTCCTCGGAAACAGAGGTTGTGCAAAGGTGCCCGGGAAAACTCAGGATTGTTAAACCTCAAAATTCAATAGTGTTCTTTTAAACTTGATATTGCTTGCCAAGGGCAGAGTGAGGCTGTAGAAAAAAAATATTTAACTTCATGGGTTTTTTTAATCTACAGGATCTTATTGCAAGCTTTCTCTTTTGAGAAGAACTTTGAGGTAAGTTTTTATTCCTTATTTGTCAAGTCCTACAAACAGAACAAGAATGAGCAAGTACAATGCAGTGCAAGTTAAAAAGTAAAATACAGCCTTGAATTCAACATGTAAAATGTCATCTACATGTAGGTTGGATGTAGAACACACTTTCAGAATGTTTACAACTCTTTTCCAAGTATTTGCGTAATGGGCATGGGTCCTCTGTTTGAAAAATGGAGGTCCTTATGAAAAATGATACTTCTATGGTCTCAAGAAAGCTTAGAGGAATAATGGAATGAAAACAGCATGAGATCATGATTTCATGACTGGAAAAATACATTAAATGAGTATCCATCTCCAGTTTTAACTGCATGATAAAATCCCAGCTGCTATTTGAAGCACAGAGAAGTAAGTGCTATACAGCCTTAAAATAAACATTTTCAATACAAATTTCCACATAGAAGCTGAAATCCAAACAAAACCCAAACTAGGCAATGTTCCTGATCCCATTGAATTAAATGGAATCTATGCCATCAATTTCAATGGAAGCATCCAGTTGGATGTAGCTTTGTATGTCTTATGACTTCTAATATATCTAGTGAACACACATGCACGTCAAATGATATGCCATGGAGTGTTGATGGAACTAAGTGTGTTTTTTAGTTTGATGCCCTTGATTCTAAACTTAATCACAAACTAAAGTCGGCTCCAGCTGGAGAGTCATCTCTTGCTATCAAAAGTACCATCAGTATATTCAAGCAACACTCTAGGAAACTTGTAGCCATTCACATGCAGCATGAAGTAAATACGAAGCTGGTTTACAATTTTCTATCCTGTTGTGTAAGTCTGTTTTGCCTATTTATGTCTCCCCAAAGCTCCAGGTACCTCCCTGTCCAAGTAGAAATTGGAGGGCCGCCCAATTCTGTAAAATGAGACATTGACAAAAAAACAAAATCACCTTTTTAAATGTTAACCCAAGAAAGACCTCTTTGATAAAGTGATGGTAATCAGAGAGAAACACTTCTCTCTGGGGACTTGCTTATTCATGTTGCTCCAGGGACCTTTGATAATACAAGATCCTTTTTGTTTTCTTCCAGAAATGAGTTTAATGCAACTCGACAGAAAAGAGATCTTGTAACAGCTGAGGTAAGTTATGCCTCCAAAAGCTGGAGGGGGGGGAAACCCTCCTCCCTTTTCTGCTCTGGGCCTTTGCCATCCTTACAAATGAGCCTTTGTGGGGAGAAGGGCTGCGGTAACAAGAGGACAGTGAGGAGGAGCAGCTACTCCCCACCTGCTCACCCCACCTGAGCCATGGCCTCATGCCTTCATTCTCCCTCAGCAAAGTGCCCAGTGGGTGACCTACCCTGCCGAGCTGACTGACACACACCATGGGAAATAAACCCAGGCGTCTCTGTCTTTTGTGAGGGCGAACGGAACGCCCTGGAAAGCTGTTTGTATTTGTGAGAGGCACAATGGCGGCGCCACTGGCAAGGTTCCCTCCTGGACATGGTGCCCTGGTGGCTCCGGCCTGGCTCTGGTTCCCATCGCCCTGGCCCCACGCTGCCTCAGTGCTGCATCCCGGCAATGTTGTGCTGAAATTCACTTGTAAACGGAGGAATCTTGTTCCCCCACTTGTACACACTTGGGCTATGGAGCCCAGCCAAGGGTTATAACCCGTTTTGAAGGGGGTAGGCAGGAAGCCAGAGGCGGTCCTGCCTCAGGGTGTTTCGGGGAGCTTGCAGCCGAACCAGGGGTGATTTTCTCTGAGACCCTTTGAGATCTACGTGCCGGTACCAAGTCAGAAGGCAGCTGGTGTGAAACACTGTGCTAAGGGTAATCAAGCCTCTGAGAGAGGCAGGACTGGTGGTGTCCTCAGAGGGCCCTAAGTAGGGAGGTGCTGTCACTCTACCTCTGCAAAATGACATAAAGGCCAAAAGCTGCTTTCCTGAGGCAGGCGGCTTGGAGTAGCTATCAGGAAAAACAGAAATGGGTCTTGTGCAAGGAGGGAAGGGACCCTCTCCAGCTAGCAATGGACCATGGGCACCAGGAATAATTTTGGTGCAGGGGCCTTCCAGGTGGCGATTCAATGAAATCTATTTCAGGTTGATTTCAGACAGATTGTACTACTTGGATGCATCCCACAACATATTTCCATTTGGAAAAGGGAAGTTTTTATGTCACTGCAAGAGATATTGGCAAGACCAGCCCTAACAGGTTCCTTGCACAGTGTTGTTCACTTTGCAATCCGTCAGTTCAAACTCCAGATGTGGAGAATGAGTGGAATCAGGAGGGAAGAAAGAAATTAGCTTTCAAGCAAAGACTAAACCAATTTTTTTCACTTAGTTGTGCAGCTGAAGGCTGGCACCTAAATCTGTGGAGACTGCAGAAAGGTAACTGGTTTTTCATAGAACATCAGAAAAGAAACAAATAAAAAACAGAGGGAAGAAGAGCTATTTAAGCAAAAAGGACCAGATTTATAAAGGAAAGGATTAAAACTGGCCATGAATAAATGTAGGTGGGAAATATTGAAGTACTCAGCACTTCATCCTGGTAAACTTTCCAGTCAGGCTAGAGGGGGCAAAAGCCCCAAAGTACTTTCAGTCTGGAATGGGATCAGTTCTTGGAAGGGACAATACGATGTGACAAACTGTGGTAGCAGAGTGCTGGGCCAGATGCAGGGCTTCGTTGTAGTGTGAGGCTCCCTGTTCCTAAACAGGAAGCAGGCCGGGTAGATCTGCTTTCTCTTCTGTTTGGGATGAACCAAAACGCAATTCTGAAGGATGTCAAGGAGAACACACAATCCATTGCAGCTAGACTGGCCGTAGTGGGATGATCGGGGTGCAGCTCAGAGCATGAGTCAGGGGAGTGGATGCAATAGAGGGAGCTCTCCAACTATGGGTAAGAGTGAAGTGAAAAAGGCAGAATGCACACTGTCCCCTCTCTTTTCCTTCCAAATGTAAATGCAAAACTTCCCATTTGGAGTCTCTGTGATTCACTGGAACTGGAGGGCATGGATGAGAGGCCAGCAGTGATCTCACAGAGCAGCTGTATCTTTCCCCAGTCCCCTCAAAAGCCACTGTGCTTCTCCTCCCCAGGCTGCCAATCCCTCCAGCAGCACCCATGACTGTGCCATGTGCTGGCTGAGATGCAAATACTCTTCTGTATTAAAAGTCCCAACCCAGTGTTTGAGTGCAAGGCCTCAGGCTTTTATCAATTCATTTGTAAACCACAAAACCCCTGATTTTGCTTTTATGTTTCTGTGACAGGTTCAAGCTGCCTCTCAGTTGCACCATCATGGGGCCCTGGTGCGGAGTCCGCCAGGAGGTCAGTGCTGTGCTCCTCACCTGCAGGAGGAGAGAGCCCTGAAAATGCTGCCTTCCTCCCCTGTGCTACCACGGGTTGTGGAAGCCCTCTTCCTCATGCTCCTACAAAACCCTATCCTGTCTCATTTTCCCATTTTATCCATGTTAAAGAAGGAAAAATTTCTGTTAAAATTGTACTTTGAAAATAAGGCCTTACCACCAAATCTGAACAGCTAATGATGCAAATCTTTTTTTTTTTTAATTTTTTTTTTTTTTTTTATGATTAGTTCTGTTGCAATTTTTCATTTCTGTCACTTATTTTGTGGCCTTGTCAGAGGATGTAAGTATGTCAGAGGGGCTTGTAACTAGTTGTGCAAAGGGAAAGGAATATTCAGGCAACGAGCATGAAGCTGCTCATGGAAGGTTTTAAGCACTGGACAAACATGTAAAGCAGGCCCAAGCTACAGAAATTGTTTTACAGAGAAGTTCACTGTATGCAACTTTGGTTGGAATTTTGGTATCCTTCTTGGAAAATGCCTGGGTAGGTGCCTTCTTTTGCATGTTTCTATGTAAATGGATATATGCAATTTTACAACTCAAAATTCTAAAAACAACAAAGAAGATGTCCCCATTAGTGCTGTTACAGAAACAATAGTTTTTGCTTTGTTGGTATTTTCAGAGTGTCTGTGTATATTTGGAAAGCAGTTCTTAAATGGAAAAAATTCAAAGCTAAGCATGGAAAGGAGTTTTCACAATGATGGATGATATTCCTAATCACTGGTAGCTTCTGTGTGCCTTTACTGTAAAGGTCCCATTTTGTTCCCATTTAATGTCACTCGCAGCTTTACTGTGGCCTCATTGGGAGTGGAAGGGCCTGTTTATTTCAGGTACTTCCTGCTTTTTGTGACACTTTTAAAATCTCCATCAGCAACATTGGAAGCTTTTGTATGCATGTAGAGTTTTAATCCTACTCCAAGAAGGCAATCTGCAAAACCTGAAGAAGTTTTGCTTTGGGACTAGCTTTCTTCTCCACTTTTGGGGAATTATGATTTAGACCCACCTCAATGAATGAGTAGTAAATGACAAGGAGGTCTTAGCTTTCAAACAGACTATAAAACCATTAAATGTAACTGCTTTTGGAAAAAATTACTAATTATAACATTAAACAAGCCATTCCCATGGAATCTAAAGTCTCTGACTTCAGTCACCTCTGAAGCAGAAATAGCCTTTCAGCTGACTTTTTTTTAGCATGTGGGGAAGGTTGTTTAGGACTGGTTTTGACTCTCTAAAATATATATTCTGGTCTGTTCATAAACTGAATGTACCCTTTGCAGTAATGTTTAGGAGGGAGAAGCTGAATGAATGTATAACTTATGCTGAATTTAGTGTATTAGATGATCTGTCTCCTGTATATTTTGAGATCAGCAGGACTGAGATTTGATTTCTTTACGTGGGAACTTGACCTTTTGTTTGCTTGGAGGAGGTTGACCTTTTGCTCCTTTGTTAGTTTATAAGTCTCAAACCAAGCGAGAACCTTGCTTCTCTTTTAACCAAGGAACATGAAGGACAAAATTAAACATATGTTAAAAAATGGAGATTGTTGTTGGTTAATTTTCTCAGCTAATCTAGCTGCTTGTGATTTAACAATAAACAGATTTAACTGTGATCTCTCAGCCTGTTTGCAAAATACTGTGTCTACTAAAAGGCTGGAATGCTTGCTTACAGGTTCATGTCCTCAGGAGTGCCTTAATGGAGCAGCCTGCACAGAGGCAGGTGACTGTGACTGTCAGTTATTTCAGGCTCAAGGAAGCAGGTGCCAAATTGGTAAGTTTTTTGGGCCAAAATAGTTTAGTGTCAGTTTTCAGGGAGATTTAGGATACAGATTTTGAAAAAAATACTGTTAGCAGCATATTTATGATTACTCTGTAGCAGGACTCTCATTTGGCCAGTAGCTAGGAGGATTAAAATTACATGCATTAGGGACATAGAGAAAGCAACATCAGAAATGCCTACATTTTAGCACTTGGGCTGTAATGATACATAGATATCATAACAGATAGACCATTTTCTAGTATATCAGTAGCCAGACAGTTTTTTTTAAAGTTAGCGGAACAACCAAAAAAACACTGCATTTCTTCTTAACAAACAGTGGCTTATTGCAAATTAAATTACCCACTATTTAAATACACTAGTTTCTGGAATCTTCTGTGTGTAAGGATCAACAAGAATTATCTCCCAGGATGTGCAGAATATCTAAATCCCTTGCCTCGACTTGTAATTAAAATGTCTCCACTGAAGCAAATAAAAAACTTAACGATGATTGCACATGGCTAAAACAGCAGATTTAAGATTTAAAAAGAGTACTGACTTTATTTAAAGTTGAAGACATAAGTTTATCTTTTGTACTTGCTATGTATTTTCTTTATAAGCTCTTATTTCCTTTCTGAGCTCCTACTTTTGTAGATGCATGTAACACCAGTCAATTTTTGATGGCCGTGCTTCTTGTAAACTCAGTGTGTTCTCTCCAGTACCTAACACTGGTAAGGACCGAGATGGGATTTGCAAATCGTGGGGACAGTATAATTTTGAAACATTTGATGGCATCTACTACTACTTCCCAGGAAATTGCTCCTATATATTTGCAAAAGACTGCAGTACCCTGGAACCCCAATACACTGTTTGGGTAAGTATGAGAACATACACTAGAAAGAAGTATGTAAGTAAATATAAAAGTAAATAAGTAAGTAAAATAAGTAGAGAGACAATAAATGTACCAAACTGGGCATTAATTACTTTAATATAAAACTGTGGAAATGTAGAAAACTTCTGGAAATGCCTAAACCTACGTGCAGTAACTCAAAATACTGATTAAATTATAATCAAAAGAGTCAGTATATTAAAAATAGTATTTCTTACTCCTCCTATCCTTAATGGGATTTCTGCTCTCTCCCTTCTGGGAGCAAAAGTGGGTCTTAAAGCAGACCTCAGAAACTTCAATACACTTCAGCTATCAGATTGTAAAAAAAATACTGAGTTGCTGAGTAAAGTGCAAACAGCTATCACTTGCCTACTAGCGAGGAACACAAATGTGCTGGGCCCTGATTCACAGCTCTTGGCACGCTATGAGGATCTGCCTCCTTGCCAATGGGATTTGCTCCCCCATCCTGTCCCCTCTAGAGATTTGCATTCTAATTTTGGATTACCTCTACGTCACGCAGAGAAGATTAGCAGCTCAAAAGCTTTCATCTTGACCTATGTATGGAAGGCACTCTTTTTAGTAATTTCTTCAAATTGCTGAGTATCCATGGTTAATTACTTTGGGTCAGGTAGAGTTCAAACCTACACCCTCTTTGAAGAGAGATGTCCTGTTTGTCAGGCTGGTAGTTACTGTGGGGAAAGCATACAAGCTCATTATATTACCTTATTCAAAATGGTTGGGATTTGGAGCTGATTGGGCAGGGAAGAAGGGACAAGACAGGTCCTAATTCTGAGCCCATGTGGGTCCAGTGGTCATAGGGATGAGGGCAGATCTAGATGCTGATTTCTGCTCTGAGGACTGTTTTTCATTTATAAACAGATGACCTCTTCTTCTCTCAGATAACAGCACTTAGTGAAGATAAATCTACCATTAAAACTGCCATTTCTACCTACTCAAGTTACAGAGAGATGCTGTTACACCCATCTCTCACAATTTCATTTTAATTATTTGGATTCTATGTGCAGCTGTGACATCTTAGAGGTTTTAAGAAAGTGCTGTAGCAAAGTCCAGATTATATTAAAATCTAGAATCAATATGTCAGTGGATTCCAGTGGCTCTGGAAAGCAAGAAGGTTCCATTCAATTGCTGGAACAAATGTAACGTTTTACTAAAAACTGAAAATGTTTACTCAGCAAAGTCATAAGTAATGTGAGACTGTAGACAGACTGGTAATGGAGAGACAAAAAACTTGCCAAATCCTCACATTATGGTCCTTCTGGCTTTAATAATCCACCCCTCCAGAGGAGAAGAAAACATAAGAATTGGTTTTACATAGAAGCCATATGCCAGTACTAATAACTTTTATGTTGTTTTTAATTATGATTATCTTTATACATATAAAAACTCTTAATGCTTTTCCTGGTCTAGTTTATTTCACCTAAAGAAACAGTAACTGTTTTTTACTTCCAGGATTTAGTGTCAGTTAAGGAAGATTAATTCAAGTGTTCATTAGCACTGTATGTGTTTACTCACAGATATTTCCTTTGAAACAGTTACATTTACAGCCTCCATCACTATGTTGGTAAAATGTTCCCAATTACAAATTTATTTAGCTTCATAGCACTGTCAAGTAAACTGGTAATGAAATTCCCATCCTTCTAAGAGAATGATGACACACACTGCAACATAAGTCATATTTGAGCTATCTAAACTCTTTCTACATTTTAATCTGGGTAATGATCGGCATCTGAGATTCATAACACGTTTCCCTCTCTCTTCAGTGGTGTCTAAAATAAGCTCACAGGCTTTTGAAGCACTGTAGGACATCCTGCAGGTTTGGGTGGCTCATTCCTTCTGAGATTTATTAAAACTGTGTAAGTTTCGCTCAAGCACAAGCCCACAGTTTTCAAGTCCTGAGAGTACTATATTCAAGTGAGATAAATTGATATGTGACTAAACCAATCCCCTGGTTCATTATGCTATACACGTATAATGGGGAGAAGCATACTTCAGAAAAGTCTACCCTTCTCCATTAGGGCTGAAAAGCCAGTGCAAAATGGATTTTAACAGATCCATGTAAATTAGATGCCTGCCATAATCTGTGGGATTCAAAATCTCAAGAAATCCTGAGTGGTTCGAGAAGGCATGTTGCAGTTCAGCTGGTACCAGTCTCAGGTGGCAGGGAGAGTGCTGCTATTACACTGAGGTTCTGTATTGGTTTGTAATCCTGTTTTATAGATCAGACCTCTAGAAACAGAGAAATAGGCTGTTTCCTCAGTGCACATAACCAGCTCCTACTTTGGCCACTATAAGCTAGCTCACTACAGTGACTCTGAAGTTTGTTAATCATACGATAGCTGACTCTTTCACCAAGTATTTAGACCACTGGCCTGTGATGCTGTGCACTACTAAACAGTTGCTGTATTTCTCATCAGTAGTGTTTAGCGTGAACTTTGAGTTTTGCATATGTTTGTAATTGTGACTTCGTAATATTCTAGGTATTTACTTGTAAAGCTCTTTTAGTAAATGGAGCATAAAAATGTAAAGTATAATATATGAATTTAATAAAAATGGTGTGAAATTACTGAAGACAAGCATTTATTCTTATTGTGTGTCTATTTTTGCCCTCAAAGGTTCATAACAGTCCTCACTGTTACGGTTCAGTATATACTTGTCACAGGTCCATCAGTTTATTTTTTTTAAACCAAGAAGAAATAATGATTTCAGGACATGAAGTAAGAAAAAATGGAATCAGGTGAGTGTTCTAATGGTGGGTTTTAATATTTTATTGCAAAAAGATAATGCGGAGTTTGGGAAATTGATGCTTCTTGCACGATCCAGTTAAATTAATTTGATCTGTATCTTTATTGATCCCTTGCTGTTCTGTACGGGAGCTGATACAGCTCTAGTGCGAGCAGATGTAACAGTACTGATATAATACCTGAGTGAAGATACAATACACTCCCTGCATTAGCTGTGTTCAACTTCTCAGCTGCAACCTAACAATTATTCATTCCTTCTTTGTATAGACAAAGTCTGTGTCAGGCAGTCCTAGTTAATACCTGGTGCATCCTGATACCATTTTGAACAAGGCAATAATTATTTTTTCTTGGTAGCTATAGCTAGTATAAGACATGATCTTGATTTAGACGAGTCTGAATTGGTTAAAACAAAGATCTTAACTCCTTTGGGGCAAAAACTCCACAAAACATCTCTGAGGTACATCAAACCTCCAAATTTACATTTTCTTTTTTTTAATAAGCAAAAAGATATGCCCAAGGCTATCATAAGTATATTTACTGGTTGATAAAGTACAGAAAATTTAAGAAAGTTGTTCAGGTGCTTTTGCCATCCCCTTTGTAATGCTATGGCCTTTGGTATGTGAGAATGATAGCTACAGCGATACTGTTCAACCCAACAGAAGCAACTTTGAAAGACTAGGATTAGATCTGCGCTTATTATTGTCCAGTGGTCTTTCACCAAAGGAGGAAGAGTTAGAACTTTTTTGTCAATGGTGTTTTCTGTACTGCAAGTTCCTCCATTTGCAGATGTCTAACCCAGTGATGACCCAGAAGGGCTGCTGGTGGTCATAGAACCTATATAGCTCCTTGTCCAATGCAGCATGCTTGCGAACTCAAGTATTCCTCAATGCGGTGTGCCAGGCTTTGAAAGTAAAGACGCATTATTCTTTCAAGCTTATAATTGGTACAACTGATAGGTGCATACAACAGAAAGCACTCATTTTGGATGGTCAATGTAGAGGATTAAACAGAAGATAGTAAAAACACGATGAAGAGTTGAATTGAGTGACTGTGTACACTCAGGAAAAAGTGTTTGTTGAGTTAGAAGGTGATGGTTTATGTGGTATTTTTCTAGCATCAACCTCATCTCATCTGAGATCCTTGATGTAGAATATACTTTTCCAGATTAATATTGCCTCAGACAGTTGGAAATGCTTTCATTGAGAGACTGGCTGACTATATTCTGGTGAAGACTACCTTTGGTTTTTCTCTTGCTTGGGATGGAAACTCTGGTATTTATATTAAGCTGACAGAAGATCATAAGGGAAAACCTTGCGGCCTTTGTGGAAATTTTAATGGCAATAAATATGATGACCTGATACTTCAAAATAGTAAGTAAATCGCTTACCCTTACTTTGTGTGAACAGTTTCCATGTTCACTTTAAATACAATGCTGTATAAATATAATGCTGTAAAAAGGCAGTCCTGTTTCAGTTATTTCAGTAAAATAGTATATCTGCTCTACTTTTCCTTCTCCTCATCATTAAAGATGCAAAGGGAAAAGGTCCTAGTTCAAGAAAGTATTTATTTGTGCATTTAAGCCTTTTGCTTAGCAAAGCACTTGGGGGATGTTTATCCTAGCTGATGAAAATGCTTTCAAACAATAAATAAATAAACAAATCTTTATGGTTTTCTCTGTGTTTAAAGATGGAGGGAAGAGCACCATCTCGAGTCATTCCTTTATAGCAGCATCATAAAAACCTTCGTTGAAATAAATAAATTTCCAAGCTGTTTCCAGGGAGTTCCTTGTATCTCCTGGTTGGTATGGTGGACTATGGGCCTCTGACTACCCTGTAGGATGAGGAGCTGCTTTGTGCTGTGTCTGAGGCAGAGATGAGTTTTTAAACTTGTATTCTGTAGCCTAGGTAGGGAATACTCCATGGGGACTTTTTTCCTACTTGCAACTAATGTGAAAAAAAAAAAAAAAAAGAACAAGAACAAGCTTGAAAATATGAGCAGGATTTTCCTCACTCATATAAAAACAAAATAAGATTATCTTACTGTTACCTTTAACTGCAAGAGAATCTAGTCCCATGGCTCTGTATGTTCTTAAGTCACAAAAGGTATCCCACTGTAACTTTTTCCCTATTTTTTATGGTTGGTAGTGGGGCTTTTAAACTTTCTTAGGGAAGGAAAGTTCGCTGTACCTATCTTTGCAGAGTCTTTAAAAATCTGCCCAAGTATAAATTTTTCATAGCTTTTCTGCCATGAGAGCAGTAAGTTTTGTGCAGTAACTTCTGCACACCGGAGTACAGTGTGTTTAATAACCAGTGTAATCTGCTGATGTGTAATAATAGAGAAAAATAGTATTTGGAGGAAATAATGAATTCATATGATCTCTAAAAAATAGTAATTGAAGTATCTTTAAATGTTTTATCTGTTATAAAAGATTTCCAGCTCATACCTGTCTTCATTTTCTGAGCTAAATTTATTCACCATCATTTCTTCTAGCATTTTTCTTTATCAGAAATGATAGCATTATTGCACTGTACAGCTGAGCACCATATGAATCACTTTAATCTTGAACCAGTTGTGTAACACAGTGCCTTGACTCTGCAAATACAAAGCATGAAGTTCTGAGATCTTCACGAGAATAGATTGCTAATTCAGCTCCCTTCCAAGCTGCAACATTTTTTTCAGAGTTTCTATATCTTATCAATCATTTGATATCATGATTTATCTCTCCCAACAAAACTACTTTCCTGAGTAGTGTAAAGGTAGCTCTTATGTCTATCCTGAGTCTTTTAGAGTCCAAATGCTCATTATTTGTAATGCTCAAATGCATAAGTTGCTGAGAGGAATATAATATTACATTTCAAAGTACAGTTTAAAAACAAACTCATTTTCTGTTTCCTTATCTTCATCTTTAATGCCATCTTTGTATTGCTTTAATATGCAAGACTGTTATCTGTGTATAGAACTGTTTCAAGGACAGTGATTTATTTTGTAGTATTTTTTAAAGACTTTAAAGAAGTTTTTTTCAAGCCATGTCAAAATGTACATAAAATATTTTTAATGTTTTTGTAGAAGCAGAGTTATATCAACAGGTTCACCTCTAGATCAAACTCAGCCTTTTATGTTTGGGAAGGGTTTTCTGCATAAAGACATACTCTGTCAGAGAGGAAGAAATATTTTAAGTCTGCGTCACTCTTAAGTAAAACAGTCTGATGGTTAGGATGTTGTCGTCATTTATTTGTGGAGATCCAAGTATACGTATCTGATTAGTGTGTTTTGTGGCTTTCCACATTGCAAGTGTCCAACTTAGTACCTCTTGTGCTAGAAGTTAGATTAAGTTTTCTATGGTACAGCTCTGGGGAAAAAAACCTCTCTAGCTGATTTAATTTCAGTATCTTGTCTCCTAGTCATGCATACATATAGATAACCACAGCATAGACACCAATTACTATAAGGTTCTTCAAAGTGGAGGCAATATACCCTTTTTAACCTAATTAAGAATATAGAGAAAATGCAGTATTTAGTTCTTGCTGCAAGTATTTGGGAATTTTGTGTCTGTTTCTTTACTGCCAACCTTCTTGTATGTTCACGTATCTAAGCCCGTTGCCATGACTTCCAGTCATACTTTTTCATTAATTCTCCCATGCTCATGCTGTGAGGAGAGCTGGGCATCTCGTGAGTGCGTGTTGTAGGGCTTTTCTGCAATAAGGGAAAAGGACAGAGATAATAGCACTAACTGACCTTTGTGAAACATGATAAAAGACTTGAATTGCTTCAAAGAAATGTATTTTTTCTTAAGTATTCAATGCTTTACACTTTTCATTATCTGTATATTTGCTATAAAATTATCAGTGATTGCACTTAAAAAACCCCAAGCCAACACCTTGTCATGTATTTCTTCAATCTTTTTGTTTAAATGTAGTATAAAACACAACCTGAAATAAAAAAAAGAAAAATATTACTTTTCTTTACGACTTGTACTCTGAAATCATCCTTAATTGAGGTAATGAACACATTGACAAATGATTAAAGATTTCAAAGCTGTCTTATGTGTTTGTGTTGACAATTTTTTTTATTGTTGCTCTTTCAATGTTTTCATGCAGTAGGTGAATATACAGAAGACATTGCTGAATTTGCAAATAGCTGGGCTGTGCAAGCTTCAGATGATACAGCTTGTGTCCCTACTGCCTCAGATTTTTCCAGTCCTTGCTCAGCCAATGCAGAATCCACTGAGGTAAACGAATCATGTTTTATATGTATATATAGATACATGCATATACATGTAAATACATGAGTTTTCTTAGTCTTCACTGTTTACTGATGGTAAAAGAATCTAACAATATACATGATGTTGAAAAAGCCCTAAATGCGTTGAGGCTTTGAGAAAGGAGAGATTCAGATCAGGACTGTTGCTAGGGAGTCTCTGATGTTCTTTATATGTTTAGCTTAAAAGTACAAAGGCTCAGATGGATGTGCCAAGTGGCACCAGTCTGCTGGCAGAGCTCTTCATTACTGCATTAAACTTGGGTTCAGTTTCCAATCCTGGCGTCTTATAGCTCATTATTTCAGCAATTGTGAAATAATGCAGAAATAGCTGCAGGTCAGCTCCTGCATTGACACAAAATGCTTTTCTTTGTCATTTCACACTTTTTCATCCCGACTGGTTTAGGACCAGCATGCAGTCAAGCAGGCCGAGGCAGAGAGGAAGAATAATGAAAGAGATATAATAGTAAATTGAGACTGCACAATGCTCAAATTTTAATGGTGATATAAAGGACCTTAGACTAGGGAAACAAAGAAGAATGATGCCTGTTCAGAAAGTATTGGCTAACCTTCATTTGCTGATTCTCCTTAATGCACAGGATATATTCTTCAAGTGCCAAATATTCCTACAGTTTCCTTTTCTCAGCTGTCATGAAAGCATAGATCCGTATTCTTATATTTCAAGCTGTATGAATGATCTTTGCAGGTAAGTACCGGAATTCTTGTGTATTTAATCTTGACACATGAAATGAATGCTCACTCTTTTGTGTGAGACCAGAATGAAAGAACATTGGGGGAAGTTAGGAAGAACTAAGTTCAAAATGAAAGAGACGGGGTTTCTCAGGGGGTGATTTTGTGTGGGAACAAAGGGCACAGAACCAGCCTGCCAAGGGATATTCTGATTGCTAAGGGCTTACATAGATTCAAGGAAACACTAGACAAATAAGTGGAAGATCAATTCATGGAGAATCACTCATGACAAAAGATGAACTGCTAATCACAAAAACCCCATGAAACTTGTATCTGGAGGCCCTGAAACAGAACTACATGGAGATGATACTAGGGAGAAATATCAACAATACTGGAGAAGCTGGACCATTTGTCAGACACAGCTGGACTGATTTTTTATGAGTAACCACTTGTTGGAACTTTAGATTTAGAAAATTTTAGTTTTCCAGTGCTGACAGGCAGTGATCCTCAAAAGCACACTGCATTTGACCTGAGACCTTAGAAAAAGCTTCAAATAAACCCCAAAACCCCTTGCACTATCTTTCAAATTAGCAGAATTTTTACAAAATGGTTCCATATACTTAAATTCAGAGTTGCCAAAAGAAATTCAGCTCTCATTTGCTTTGGTGGGAGTCACACCCCCTCAGCTGCTGGCATTGTAGGCAACCTGGTATTTTTCCCTTAGCTCTCCAGACTCCTGATTAGTTCTTGTCATTCAAGTTAAGCTTGTACTCCAGTAATTAAATAGATAATAGAGCAATGTACCACTTTCTTTTTAGTAAGGTTTTAAAATTAAGAAGTAATTGTCACAAATAGGAGGATTTTTACCAGAGTGTATAATTCTCAGAGTATCACTAGTTTAATCAAAAACATACAGAAATGATCACAAGACTAAACAAAAGGATCACTCAGTATAATCCATTAAAACTTGTCAGTTCAATTTTTGATGAATGTTTAGTTTTCTGATTTACCATAGAATCAAGATGGAAGAATTTGTGTTTGTAGGCAAACATTGATGTTGCTCAGAAAAGAGATGAGTTGCCTCTGTATGGTCTCTGTGTAACTCAGGAGTTTACTGTGACTTTTGAACAAAAACCAAATTTTTCAAGTAGGTTATTGAATCAGTGGTGTTAAGGAGGGTTGGATTTTTTTCAACAACCTGATGTGTGTTGATGTGAATTTTGTGAATGTTAAAAACCTTGAAGTTTCTGTGTCTCAGAACCTCATTAATTTTGGCTTATTTTGTTTATAAAAGAGGCCTCTTTTCTTGTGGCTTAGTATCAGTTTATTAAGTTTTTTGTGTGGCCACAGTATAGGCCAAGTATTCTTTCTATTAAGACCCATTTAATTGGATTAGATAAGGAGAGTTGGAGAGACTCTGATCACTGTAACAAAGAGTACAGTGGTGTTTGATTTGATAACAGATGTGTTGAAAGCAGAATACAAACACAGTATAACACATTCTTAAGATGATTAATTTTGAAAGCATGATCGTGTGTGCTGAGAAGCAAACTTAGTTGATCTGTCATAAACATGCTTATAATAGAAATGTCATGTTATGACTAGTTTATTTTGGCATAAAATCTTCCACAGTGAATGATGTGAGTTGTTCGACTTTCACAGTAACAAAAGTTTTGTGGTATTTCACCGTATGTTACTTACATCTGAATAAAATTTGAACTTGTCTAAACATTAATGAATGTCTTTCTACTTGATTCTGGTAAAAATCCACTGTACAGCTTCTTCTGTATAGACTAAGGCAGAAATCTTGTCTTTGCCCAAGGTTGTGCTGTAAATCCCTGAGCCTGTCCACAGTATTCAGTGGATGTTCTGGCTCTGA
This sequence comes from Edolisoma coerulescens, assembly GCA_013397115.1. Classification (NCBI taxonomy): domain Eukaryota; kingdom Metazoa; phylum Chordata; class Aves; order Passeriformes; family Campephagidae; genus Edolisoma; species Edolisoma coerulescens. The sequence goes on along the minus strand of VWZW01002957.1, from coordinate 5,499,530 downwards.
GAATTTCAGCACAAGGTCAGGAGTCGACTAATAAGGTTCTTCTCATCAAAGTTCAAGGCAATTGGAGACTTGAAGTTCTTACTTGAACCAGAATGTCTTTTATCAGTGTAGGTCAGAGTTTCTACATCATGCAGGAGGGAGAGGCCTGAGATGGGGATCTTGAGACTCTTGAGTTGTCCATTGTCTTCAAGAAAAGGTCCTGTTTCTCTTTCACTATAAGTGGCACTTTTTAAAAACAATAGACTAGTGGTTTTGTTCATTGTGGTACTATTAAAATAAAATAACTTTTTGTGAGATCAAATGATAAAACCACAATGGTGTATTCAGAACAGCTCGTTCCTTTTTACATTTTCCCTGTGTGCCTTTATGACTGAGTGGTGTCAGCTATGTGTGAAATATCCCGTGCCATGCCACATGACAAACATTCATAGATGGAGTTTAAGTTCCTTGATTACTCTCTTATTTTATCATTTCAGAGTGGATGATGATGAAACATACTGCAGGGCAGTGACAGAGTACGCTAGAGCATGCTCTCACGCCGGGTCCCCGGTGCGGGACTGGAGGGATGACTTTCCTGCCTGTAGTAAGACTCTTTAATAAAGCATACTACATGACCTTTGAGATATCCCATGTATTCAGTTCAAATAATTCCATCTTGACAACATTTGTCACTGTAGAACTCAAACCTGATACTCAAGTTGATCAGCCAGTTTCACTCTTGCTGGCAAACAATGAAGTCAATGACTTGCTAGGGGAATATTTTGATTCCATTGTGGTATGATTTAGATCCATACAAAATTCATGTTTCTGTGGATTGCTTGAAACATCATGTGTGCAGATCATATTCTAGGACAAAGAACAAACATCTTTCAGCCCCTACTGGCCCTATAACAGAATTAATGCAGTTAATCCAGCTCCTTCTTGTTATCACTACCACCCATCAATTACAGCTCGGTCTCATGCACAAGGCTTTGAACTAGCTGAGATGTGAGCACATTTCCCTGTCACAGAAGCTATAACTTATTTTGGAGATGATATAAAGATTTACTAAAGAAAGACTTAAATATTGATGAGAGCTTCACCATAGTTCATCAGTTAAACCTCCTCCAAAACATCCATTGTATTTGATCTGATTAAATACCTATACCACAAGAGCTGCCCAATGTTTATTTGACAGAAATGGGTTTTCTAGCATGGAAAGAGAAATTGCACTAATGTTCAATATACCGTGGGGTTTTTTTAGCTGAGAAGTGTGAAGACACCTTTGTTCACCGTGACTGTATCAGTTGTTGTCCACCAACCTGCACATTTGAAAAAGATTGTCTTGGCAGCAACCTGCACTGTTTAGATGGCTGTTACTGTCCAGATGGTAAATATTGTCAATTTTATTTCAAAAAATACATGTAAAGCTAGTATCCAACATCATAATGAAGTCTAAATAGACTGTGCTTAAAGTTAAAGACTGAAAATCATGAATATAGTAAATTCTGCCGTAGCTGTTATTATTGTCACCGTGATTCTGCCCTTTATTGTGTGCTAAACACTTATCTAGAATACAAAGTTGTCTCAGCATGCAATATCAGTTAAAATATGGAGCCATTACTAATGCTTCTTGCAATAAGATATTGCACAGATTGTCTACTTTATTTGAATTTTTAAAAAATCTATAGAAATTTTGCTTAAAGAGAATATGTCATGCTCTGTCCAAGAAACTAAAGTTTCTGAGACCTGTACTGAATAAAAATTATTGACTGGACTATGAACCGTCCTAGTTCTAGACAGACTAAAGACAATGAGATTTCAGAATATTTTCATTTTTGAGTCTGTACAGTTTTACATGCTTAAGGCAGACATTTGTCATAAAGCAACGATTCAGAGTGAAAACTTCTTTTTAGGGAGCTTCACTCTGAGCTCTCTGCACTCACTGGGCAACTGTTTTTCCTGGTCCTTGTTTAAGACTGATGACATCACCTTCTGGCAGATTGGAATGTTTGAGTCAGATGGGGGAAGAGCAGTGATCTCGAGTTTGTTAATTTGTTTTATATCTCATGTATTAACTTCTTTCCCAATAGGTCTCATTATGGAAAATGGAACCTGTATCTCTTTGTCGAATTGTCCTTGTGTTTATCATGGAACCTCTTTCCCTGTAGGCTCAAAAATTGAACAAGAATGTAGCAATTGGTATGTGAAAGCCTGTGTGTTTCATCTCTCTGTGACTACTGTCCATAGTCAATTTAACATCATAGTCACACTTATATTTTAAGTAATAGTTACTGTCTATGTTTAACAATCACTAAAAGCCTCTGTATCACTAAAATCCATAGGCTATTCTGTGTGAATTCAAGGCATATTAATTAACTCAAAGCTACTTATTTTGCTAAAGATAAGTACACTGTTTCTGTGTTTTGTGATTTTTCTTTTTAGTATTTGTGTTGGTGGCACTTGGAACTGCACTGATCATGATTGTCCAGGTATTTGTATTTCATTACTCTTTTCTCACTTCATAACAAGAATGATAAACTTTTCTGAAGACAACAGAACCATGTATGATCCAAGGCTTTTAGCTGCTAATTTAGGAAGAAAGATTAAGCAGATGGATATTGACAGTAGCTGTGGGCCAGTTGGAATGAAGCTGTTTAGTTGCCTGACTGTACTCATCCTGTACTCATCCTGCCTTTTCCCACTTGCTTCCCTATCTCAGTGTGCTACATGCACCTCTTGTTTTCTATCTCTTGTTTATGCTCAGTGTTATTCGCCACAGATGGTATATTTTTACTGCCTGTGCAGTACCTAGGCCAGGTATAAGGATCTCTTCACTTCTAGGTACAACTTTAATGTAGGTGATAAGAAAACCATCATTCTGATGCTGTGTGCTGGATTTTCTCTCTCGTAATAGCAGTTCATGTTTGAATAATGATCCTTATCTTTAAAGATAGCATGTCTCTGTAATGAGTTACACAGAGGAACATGCAGCAGGCAGGTAGTGAAACTCCCTTGATAGTTCTGTACCTCAGACAAGACTATATTATGAAGCTTGTGAAAGATTTTTTTAGAAATTAAGGAGCCCTCTTTGAATGAGGTATTAAGGCTTAACAGTTTCTAAGCAAGGCTTGACTGTGTGGATCTGTAATGTAAAACAATTGACATTGAGAACACTCCTTATGCCTTGTGTGTGTTGTGTGGACACGTGGGGGGTTAATTATGACTACTTTGGTCTGGTCCTAGGGACTGAGTTGCTGTTATAGTGGGAGCAGGTTAGATGTGCTCCCACAGAGCACCTCCTGCAGGCAAAATGAATCTAGTTCATGTGCTCTGATGCTACCCTATGGTGGGAATTAAAGTGCAGTAAGTGGGGATGAGATGGAGACTTGCTTCAGCAGTGCATTCCTGATTTGAACTGGAAAAAAACCCCAAAAAGGTGTGCCCTGATGATAGACACCGACACCTGCACCCTCTTCATACCTGTGGTAACAAGCAGTGCCATAATACCTAGAAAGATGGAGAAAGAGGCTTGTCCTCTTTCACACTGAGTCATGGAAAAAAATGGTAAGAATATTCTAGGATACTTCTGAATCATAGTAAAGAGAAAAATCTTTTGTAGTTTAGTCAAAGGCATCTCATCTAGCTAGAACCAAAAGATGCTGCACGTGGATGTGTTCTTTATGAGATGGTATCTGTTGGAAATAGGTGTCTCTAGCATAATTTTTTTCTAAATTCCATTATAGCTAGATAGATTAAAGTTAGCCTGGGTTATATTCCTAGAAATCAGGAGAAATTTTCTTTTTTTTTTCTCTCTTACATAATTTGCAGAATAATGATACATTCTTGTGGAAGTGAACATTTTTTATCCTTTTTCTCTCCAGCTGAGTGCTCCATCACAGGCAGCTCTCATTTCACAACATTTGATGGACGTTATTTTACCTTTCTTGGTATTTGCCAGTACATTTTGGTAAAAGGCACTGGAAAAAACAAATTCACAATCACTTTACAAAAAGCACCTTGTGGGCAGGTAAGCCACATTTTGTTTTGAAATGTTGAAACAAACAGGTCCATCCATATTTCAGACTATCTTCTATAAATTCTACTGTAAACTACTTGGTTATGTTAAATAGAAAATATAAACTAAAACCATATTACAGCTTTTTTTTTTCTAATTGTTTGTGTTGCTACATGTTGTATTGCCCTTTGTAAAAGCTGTTACAACTTTAGTGGGATCAAGTCTAAGGTGTTACTCATTTTTGCATATTAAAGTTGTGTAAACACCTTTAGTTATGGTACCAACAGATGTCAGGCTTTGGAAAAGATGCTGTTGGCAGCACTGTAGGTTTAATACATCACTATTTAGGCACGACTTTTTTTTAATGTAGCTTTAGATTTTTATTTGATATGTTATAGCATATTCAATTTGTTGGAACAATGCCTATTAGAAATCTGTCTGTGAGACTAGTCACCACACATCCTTGTTTGAAAATATTGTGGCAGACATTCAGCAACAGGCTTTAGGAATAAAGGTGCTTATAAGAGTACTTACCTGTGAGAGTGGGTTTAATGATGCTGTTAGGCTCTCAGGAGAAGGGGCTTTGAGAGTGTGACTCACAGCCACCCATGTGCTGAGGACAGGGATGTCTGAACTCCTCAGCAGGGAGCAATGCCCTACTATGGGACCGTCTCTCATGTACTCCCTTCAAAAGCTTAATTATGAGCTGGTGCCTCTCTGCCTTTTTCGTGAACACCTCCTTCTCCTGCGCAGGTGTTGAGACAACTGTTTATGCATTTCAGGTAGCCTCAAGCATGAAATGGCTGGTTAGGTAGCCACTGGGAAACAAGATTTCCACTGGTAACAACCCTTTGTACAACTCTAGGCACCTTGAAAAGTTTCTGGATGAAAACAGACGGGTCCCTGGGCAGCATAAGACTCTTGGTTTCAGCTAATTCTGTGTTGGCTTTTGTCCTGTATTTAGGTTCATAAATTCTGCCTGGATTGCACACTAAAGTGATGTGTGTGACATAGTTTATAGGTCACCATTTTACAGTAGTCAGATATTTATAAATTACTGTAATATAATACTGGAGAATTTATATCCTTTTTGTCTGTAATCAGACATCATCACTGCATTTCACGGTGAGCAACACCTTCATGTGTGCTGAAATTTCTTTTTCCTTCATTGCTGCGTTTGTGCTCTGGTTGCAGCATCTTGATTTAGACAGGGTCAGACTTTTGCTCTACCACTGCTTAATCCATCAATGAGAGTACCCAGGGTGACCATGCAAATATGGAATTTTGAACCCTGTGTCAGTACCTGGGGACCTCTGTCCACTTACTATAAGACTGGAACAATAGCTAAAATAATTCTCCTAACATAAGGAGATTATGCATAAGCAATGTTATATTATATTGTACATACAAATTTGAGTGCTTTGTTTAATGCTTTAAGTGATAGTTTACAACTGATTCACCTGATGACAGTTCTGATATTTCCTTTNTCTGTTTTCCATGGTAGTATTAATGTCATTGCCTGTTTCTGATGATGAAACTTGTTTCTGCTTAGAACTTTGACCACGCCTGCATTGAGTCTGTAACACTAGTTCTTGAAGATGATGTGAGGAAACAAGTAACTCTCACAAGATACGGTCAAATCCAAACTGTCCCTAACCAAGTTTTTAGCCTCAATGGTAAGAAGTGCATGGAGAAGAATTTTACCTGTGTTCACATTCTGTCTCTTATATGCTCCAAAACTTTTTAATAATATCTGTCTATGAAAAGGGAATTTCTTTAAACATAATTTATAAAAGTGTACAATCACTTACTTCTTAGAAGTTTAGTAATAATTATAGAAGTTTACTTTTATCATCCGTGAAACAGTTCTTCATTATGCCTTCATTTCTTTTCATTTCTTATCTTACAGAGTACCTAGAAATTTCACTCATTTTGTTTGTGTTTAGGGGGAAGGAGGTAAGAAAAAGAAAGGAGGTGAAGAGACCTTGATGCTAAAGTCTAGCTTATTTAAAGTTTTTTAGACTAAATAGAATGATCACCTTAGATCACCTAAGGACATCCTTAAGGATTTTATCTTTCTCTCTCGGTTTGTGCACCTCAGTCTGCGTGTGCATGCATAGAGACTGCTTGTGAAGGTAGATCTCCTTTAAGCCTACAGCTGCAAGTAGCCCAACAATGTGTAGCAAATGAATGCTGTGACTGTGAAATTTCTGTTTCCTCACATAATGGATTTGCTGGGAAGGAAAGCTGGGAATTTGATAGGGGCTCAGTTCACATACAGTCCAAGGAAGGAGCTATACTGATGTCATGTCAATAGTGGTAAGAGAGAACCTTCAATCTAAAGATTCAATATACTTTACAGACATCTGTTAATTAGTCTTATAATATCGTTGTAAACTAAGAAACAAGGGGTTTTTTGTCTTGTCTTCTCATTGCCAGAGGCTAGAAGTTGCATTGTTTTCTTCTAAAATAAAAAAACCAAAGAGAGATGCAAGCATGGTTTCTAGATAACTCACAGGTACAGAAAGGTGTGAGATTTTTTTACTGTCAACAGTAGCTGGAATTCTTGATTTGTGTTGTTACTGGAAATAAGCTCAGATGGAGAACTGGTGAGGATATTTGGCTGATGGTAGGTTGTGCATAGTTTCTCATTTTATTTCTGAGTTTTCAAAATCTTTTTTGTTTAATAGGTAAACCAGTACAACCTGGAAGTTGGGTTTCAGTGACTTTGTTTTTCTTCTCCTTTTGCTATGTTCAGGGGCTATTGAAATTCAGAATATATCTTCTTTCTTTGTTCAACTGAAAACTAGTTTTGGTTTGAAGATACTGTTTGCTAAAGATGGAGAGAGGATCTATGTTCAAGCTGATGTCAGATGGAAGAGAAGAACATTAGGACTATGTGGAACGTACAATGGAAATTTAAGAGATGATTTTCTGTAAGTTGCATGTTGTACATTTATATTGTGTTTAACAACAAGTGAAAAGTTTTGGTGAACATAATCATCTGATTATTTAATTTCATTAACATGCTCAAACTTTATTAAACTAACCAATATAAAATGTCTTAATTAAAATGGCAGTCATTTTGAAAAATATGAAAGTCACAAATTTAGGCATTCTAAGATGTTTTGTTAAGTAATTATAGAAAGCTACCACATTATTTGGAGAAGTTACTGGATGATAATATTACTTGAATGCACTTTTTCCTTTCTTGTTGCTCCCTTATCTTCAGAGCAAATATATGAGCATGGAGAAAAAGAGTGGGTGATAATACTTGCATCATCCTCATATGGTTGACACTACTGTTTTATTTTCCTCCCCACATCAAGTTTTAATGTAAAAAAATGTAATTCTGAACCACAAGAACATTTTAATTCGAAGGGCACACTTTCCTTACTTTTTAACCTTACTTCCTCCAAAGTCCTTCAAGCTATAATGTCACATAACTTGTCTGCCAGTAATAAATGCTTCTGAAATACTTGGTGCAAGCCAGCATCATAATACAAACTTCCCCGCTCTAGAACTCCAAAATTGGCTAGCAGGTCAAATTTTGACATTTCACTCCATTTATGTTCTGGGATAAAGGCCAAATCTCCTCTCATTAATGTCTCCTCCAGCTGATTCCAGAGTACTTGAATTAAGCATAAGTGAAGGCAGACTTTGAGTGTAGGAATATTTTCACATGAATAAAATATTGAGGAAAAAGTTTCACATGCCCTCTCTTCTTTTACACCTTGCAGATGAAAATTCTCTTGACACATTGACTGTTCAATGTGACTATGCATCTAAGCCTTTTCCATCTGCACCCACGTAAGCCCTAAGGTCAGCAGGATGCTTGAAGTGTTGATCTTTTCCTTTTCAGATCGCCAGCAGGGATGATAGAAGGGACCCCACAACTTCATGCCAATGCGTGGAAGGTTTCCTCAGCTTGCTCCATGCCTATCAATATTCCTGTGGTTGATCCCTGCAACGTTAATCAGCAGAATGGTATGTTTTCACATGGGAGTCTGGAATTAGCTGTATCTTATTATTATGGGATAGTTTTTGTTTTCTCTGTGAAGAAGTTTCACATACATGTATTTCAGCTTCAGGTTTAGATGTGCACTTTCTTTTCTTTTTCTCTTTTTTTTTTTTTTTGGCAAAGACCGTTCTTTCCATACATTTAGCATGGAAAATGAAGTAAGTACTTGATAAATAAAAGCTAGTTGGTCATTTAGTGCTGGGTGTACTGCCTTTGAGTACTAAATTCTGCTGTCCACTATACATGCAGATTTTTAGCTGTCTATGGTCCTGTAAATTATGCCAGTTGAGAGAAAAGATGTGATGCGTGTTTGTAGATCAATAAAGAAAGTACAGGAGACAGTGTTCAGCTCAAAAGTCCTGTCTCTGGCTTCTCCATTGCTTGTTGCATTAAAAGTTTCTTTATCCTCCATCTATGTTCTCTGACAAAAACTGATGCAGACAATACGAGAGCCTTGGATTTGTTCAAATTCCTGAGTAAAGATTTCGTTTTGGCTGGTTGACATGCCTATGGCTTGTGTTGAACTTTCACTGTCTCCTTTTTGCATTGCTGTTCTTTTCAATTAATGAAGACAATGGGTAGACTGTAGTTGCCAGTTCTGACAGAATGTAGTCTAATATTTGTAATGTTTCAGGCATCAGATCTCACTAAGGATGTGGGATTTATCCATATTTGGAGCCCATCGAAGCAAGCCTAGAATAACAATAAACCTCTAACAATGCGGGGCATTCTAAGAGTTTTTATGCCTTCCTCATGGTCTGTCTTCTAAAGCAGTATCTCACAGCCAGATCATCTCAGAGCCTTCATGCCTCACCCTCAGTTCTGTGCTATCTCAGTGAAGGGGAAGTTTGTCACAAATGTTAGCTGCTTAGAGCAGGAGGGTAGAGTGCATGACTTTCTGAGGGTCCTTTCCAGCCCAAATTTCCCTATGATCCTCTAATAATCACTGTGGAAAAGCAGTGGAGAGTGAAGTGATCCACACCATGCTATAAACACAGGCATCTTTTCCAGGTCTGAGATGACATTGATATGATGAAACTAAAAAAAATATATGATTGTTTGTTTGGTTACTTATTTTGCCTGGGTAATTTCCTACCAAGTCAAGTTCAATCCTTGAATCTCGTTTACTGAGAGACTCCATAAAATGTGAAACTCTTATGTCAATGTGTGTACATGGAAATGAACATGGAAGTTGAAGGGTAGGGACATTCTTTTAGCAGCAAAAGTGGCTTGAATATAATCCACGCTACAATGTTCCTTAGCTATTCCACCACTTGTGGTGGTAGTCTGCTTCAGTGGCCGGAGGGCTAGAGGAGGGGTTGTTCCTGCTAGAAGGTGTATGGCCGACTTGGGATTTGCATGCCCTCAAGCTCTGCTTTGTAATACTTTCTGAGACACATGCCAAAAAGCACACGGCCATTATTGGTGTTAAAGCTAAATGAAATGTCAAGTAGGAAAACTGTATTCCAAGCTTTGGGGACTCGTTTAACTACTCTTTTGAAATATATTATTTTGGCATTTAAATTTCCTGCGCTACTTGAGGAAGGCATAACTTTTTTAGTACAGTTATTTTTATTTAAAGTGGAGTTTATTGTTGTGCGAGTTGCTTGTATTATCTATTTTAAACTACAGAATTTTACAGAAAGACATTGAATGCAAGGTTTTATTGCACAGCTGGCTATGCTTGGTTTTAGTATTCCATACTATTCATTTGACTAACTGTTATATTAAAATGGATCTGGCTAAAACAATGTCACCTTCTCTTAGCTGGGTATGCATCTCACTGTGATATCATCAACCAAGACATTTTTGCTCCCTGCCATGCCTACATCAGTCCAGGGTTATACTACCAGCTCTGCCGCTTTGACGCGTGCAAATGTGGAAGCAGCTGCTTGTGCAACGCTTTGGCGCACTATGCTTATGTCTGTGGCAAGCATGGCGTCATCGTTGACTTCAGATCTCATGTTTCTTACTGTGGTGAGTAACATTTCCATAATTGAATATCTTTTAGAAATGTGTACAAGTCTACAAATTTCATTCACTCCACAAAATACAAGGTTTGGCTTTTTCCTGGAAACTAGTATTGTGCCAATGATGTACTAGGGGAGCATGATAATAGCCTTTACATTAGGCATCTGAGTTGGGGCTCCTGAGCTGCCTCACAGGGAGTCTCTGCCCTTTCTGTTGGTCACAGAGAGAAATGGAATTCCTTCTTTGAACCCCTAAGTCATACGGAAGCCCCTACTAGGATAAAGTAGTCAGGGAGTGGAGGCATTCCATAAGGAGCTTGGCTGGCAGTGGCTCCCTAGGGTGGGCAGAGCAGGGTGGGCAGTGATTTGACAAGTAGGATACTGTAATGATTTAAAACAAGGCATTTCACAGAATCTTAGAGTATCCTGAGTTGGAAGGGACTCACAAAGGTTATCCAAGTCCAACTCCTGTATTTCTGTTTTTAAGCCATACAGCAATGCTTCAGCCTTAGCTGGACCATTGTTTCTCTCCTGGAAGCCTGAATTATTAGATAGATGCCCAGTTTAACATATAGAAAGAATAGATAGCTACTGTTTACAAAACAGACTATTCTAGTCAAAGAATTATTTTGACACAAACCCACCTGAATCTAAACATTTCTAACTTTAGAAATTGGTAAAACAGCATATTTTTCTCATGCTTTTCAACTAAACCCCGTGAAATAAGAGACCACTTTGCTTTGCTTTTTTTGAACTTCCATGATACACCGCTTTGTTTTCTATTTTTCACATTTTAAGACTATGCCCTTCTCCCTTCTTTCTCCCTCTCTTTCCTCCAGCTGTGATGTGTCATAGTGGTATGCTTTATCACCAGTGCTCTTCTTTTTGTAAGCATTCCTGTGCTTCACTTTCTATGGCAAATATCTGTGCTGATGACTGTGCAGAAGGATGTAATTGTCCTGATGGGAAGTATTTTGAAGACTCGGTCAACTTTTGTGTATCAATGTGAGTAATAAAAGAATAGAATATATGTATGGGCACATTTTCCTCTTTCCAGCAAGATTTAAAGTAGCTTTTCTGCTATGTCCCTCAAGATGTAGACTGCCTAGAGAAAATAACAAACAATATGTGAAGACTTCATATTCTTTCTTACTAATCAGTAGTGGGGCCTCATCTGTTACTGTGTGTACATACATCTACTGCACTTTAGAGAAGATATGTCAAACTGCTTTGGAGAAGGGTAATGAAATTTTTTAATTCATGGGATAGTATTTTCATGTGAAAACCTTGTTAGTAACACTTAAAAAAAATGAGAAGGAATCTATAAAGCAGCACCCTATAAAGGAAGGGATAGTATGGAAAGAGTGGCTAGAAGTGTCTTTTTTCTGTCTCACAATGCAAACCTCTTCAGTTTAATAGAAGGAAATGTTCAATGAGAGGAAATCGTTTTTGCATGTTGTGTACCAAAATTTTACAGCTTACAACCATGGGTAGTTACGGAGTTTTTTCTGTTCATTTGCAAAATATATTTTGGAAAGATCAGTAAATTTCATACTATAGGGATAAAGACTGTTTCAAATTATTCAAGAGTGTGAACTAGCTTCTTATTCGCAGATTTTTGCGTGGTTTCTAGGTAATTCTGTTGCTACTTCTAATCCATCTGGCTCTTATCACAGACAGAGTTAATGGATTTTGCTATGATAATTGCTCTATCTCATGATTTTAACAATACTTTGAATAGGAACTGCATGTTGCCATACTATTCCCATAACTGAGAAGAAGTCTTTTCTATTAGAATAATGCACAGAAATAGCAAATTAAAAATAGAGAGATTGAGGAAAATCCTAGCTTTGCTGAAGATGAGTTTTGCCACTGACTTCAATACAGTCTGACTGTCATCTTTAAGTTTTTGTCTTTCAAAGAATATTGTACATATAAGGACTGAATTAATGAATTAAGTTAATGTTATGATAAGACCTGCTTATCACAATAGCTTGATAAAGAGATGGCACTTAAATCCCATTTCATCTTGCTTTTGTATCTAAATGGATGAATATTCTTTTAACAGATCTGGCTGTCATTGTCATTACAAAGGGAAAGCCCTCCAGCCTGGAGAAATCCTTCCTACACCAACAGGATCCTGGTAGGTTTAAGTGCCAAGAGTTTTATCTTTCTTGTATCACAGTTTGGATGCTACTTTAAGTGGTTTGAGAATTGTTTTCATGTAGATTGAAAGTTTATTGTATCAAGATTTTATTTTTTGTACACTTAGTAAAAGGGAGCCTAGTATAAATTGGATTATGTACCTGATTATTTTAACAAAGTACCTGGAAAATCCTGTAAACCATGGCGGATAAGGTTTTGTGTTATACTGCCTGCATCCTAAATCACCTGGCCCTCCATTCTCACAGGGGTTGACATACTCAGCTTTTTTTTTTTTTTTTGGTGGAAGTTAGGAAATTATATAGTTCATAAACTATGAATTTAGGCCCTCACTACAGATCAGCAGTTAGAAAATGCCAACAAAATATTGAGCAGCACTCAAGATTTTGGATTTTAATCCTCTTTCTCTTCCTGATTTCTGTTGTTTAAATTAGGCTGACACTTTTTTAACATGGTGACTACAAAACATTTTTCCCTTGAATAAACATGGGTTTCCTTTTCTTTTCTAGTCAATGTTTGAATGGAACAGTGAAATGCATTGAAGCCACTACAGAAAACATAGGTAATTTACAGTCTTGTCCCATATAAAAGTTGCACAAATAGAGAATTTGACATAGAATAGTAATTTGGTTTTCTCCTCGTATATGTTTAAATTACAGGATACTTTACATCACAACATATTTAAAATAGGAGGTTAGGAGCACAAATAGTCTTGGGTTTTTTTTCCTCTTTTTCTGTAGCACAAATTGTACTACTTAGTCCCTTGGGAAATTAAAAGAAAGAAATAATTGCATGTGACATCTAGGTCAATGTGTTCTCACGGGAATACCTATAATTAAGCTCACTATCCATGTTTAGGAAGCCTTAAGAACTTGATTTCTAGAAAGTAAATTTTTAATGCATTTCTAATGGTTTAGAAGTACCTTGAAAATGATGCCACTTCTAAGGATTTTTTCTGCCTAAGGCATAATGGCTCCGTCTTTAAGAACAGACTGTGCGTCAGATCCAGGATGCATACATCCAGATGCTTAATATGATTGTTTTTTTACATTAGAGCATATATTAATTTTATATCTCTGTAATATAGATTATGTTATGGACTGTTATTCAGATTGCATTCTTATATGAACTGTAATGTAACCTCACTTTGTATCCAAATACATAGATGGTGAACAATAACAAATAGAAAACCGTCAGTGTAAAAGAACCATTGATCTTATCTAACCTGCATTTTGCATTTGAAGTTCACATATGCCCTGAAGGAAAAATCTACTATGACTGCAGATCTCCTGTGCCTGGGTTGCCAGCAGCGGGTGTGAATTGTGGGATCTCTTGTGCGAACCTTGCCATGAACTTCTCCTGTGTTCCCTCACCACCTTGTGCAAGCGGCTGCATTTGCCCCCCTGGGTAAGCTTTGATTGAACAACCTGGAGCACAAGCCAAATACATATCTTCCACAGTTCAACTCTGTATATTTTTTTTGCTTTTTAAATTCCAGTGGTATCACACCTCTAATTTTGAATCTATTGTTCTATAACTTGTCGCAGACACACAGTAACAGCTAAAAGGCCATCAGATATCCAGCTTGCTCCCAGTCCAATTGGCTGCTATTTGTCTGGACAGGAGATGACTTCCACCACTTGCACAGTATAGTTTATTTGAATGTAAAAGCAAACATGACAAAAAATTGTGATGTAAAACATTTGTGCTCCTGCTTATTGCTGCCCAAGTCATTGTCTCATCTAAATTTCTACTCAGGCTTACAATGCTGATGCCCAACCTGGGGCAGGGAGGGCAGGTTTCTGCCCTATTTCCCCTCATTCTTCTTTTTTTGTTTTCTCAGCTCATGAATTTGGATTTGGTGCCCAGAAACAGTCTGCTGAGCTTGGCAGGGGTCAAATCCAAGTATAAAATCTAAAAACTTCTATTGTAGTTTGTGTCAGGAGCAACTTCCACTCCCTCCATTTGTTTCCATTCCCTCCCCTGACACCTCCTGTGTGCACTTGCAGTTGAGGAGTCAAATATGCTGTGAAAATTGCTGTAATTGCTGCTCATCTCAGGTGGAGTGCTCCCTTTTTTTTCTCAACTTCCCATTTTATTTCACTGTGTGTGTAGCCAGTGGTCTCCTGACAGTGTATCAGTTGTGCACAGATCAGAGTATAAATGAGACTGTCACCATTCCCCTTCCAGCACCTTGAGATGTTCATAGATGACTAAGCACTGGTGAAGGCACAGATTTCATGCATAGCTATTTAAGATTTCACTAGTTCTTGCCTGCTAATCTGTAGTCCTCTAAAACCTCTGCCTCAACTGGGAAGTTACCTTTCAGGACCACTAGTGTTAGAGGAATAAAAAATTATTTTTAACACAAAAAGTGCATGAATTTGTACAAGTAATAAACTAGTAAATTTTTGCTGAAACATCACCATGATATTTGCATGAAATTAAACTAGCAGTATTGGCATGAAAGTTCATTTGAAAATTTGAAGAAATTAAATTAAAAGTTAAAAAACAGAGTTGAAGTCTTGCTCTCACAGTCATAGCATTTCAAATTGAGTATTACTTGATGATTTTCTGAAATAGAAATGATAACAGGACTACAAACAAGCCAATTTTTAAGTTTCTGTCAAATAATAGAGTAAAACACATAAATTATTTTTATTACATAAGAGAATAAGCACTCTTTTTGCTAGGTTGAAAAGTAAGTGTATAACATTTAGTGCAGCTAGTAATGTCTTCATTGTTAAATTGTACCTAATTATGTCTTTCAGGCTCATTCCAGAAAGTGAGTATGGTTTTAGCTAAGAAGGGGCCAGCTGTATTATCTTAAAAATTAGTTTCAGAAGGTCTCTTTTTTCATGCAAGAAAATGTTAAGCATATATCTCTTGCTATTAAATCTAAGTGAACAAGTCATTAAAAACTTGTTTTGAGATGTTTTACTGTAATGTAGTTTTTTTAGTTCTCTTAAGTTGCCATTCTTCTCTTTGGTTCTCCTTTGCCACCTTATTTCTACCACTACCCATTGTTTGACTGAATTATCTAAGCTTTTGGGGTGGAATCCTGAATTCCCCTGGCGACTGGCACCTTATTCTAGTATCTTGGGTATTTATGGTGCTTATAAAGTAGAGCAGTTTGTGTGTGGTATTGAAACCCTTTCCTTTGGAAACCCATGAAAGGATGGGATCTAGTATGGAAAAAATGGTCTTCCTAAAGTAAAAATAGTTTACATTTTCTGTTGTTAAAGCTCTTGCACAACAGTTTGTTGTTCTTTTAGTCAGTAGTTGAAGAGCTGACAAAAGAATTAGAAACACTGAGAGTCTCTGGTATACTTTAAAAATTGAATAATAGAACAGCCCATGACAGTAAATGACACTAAATGCATCACCCAAAGATACACTGAAAGTCACCCTTGCACTGAGCTGGAGATATGAAGCTACATTGAGTTGCAGAAGCACAGAGTAGTATGGAAAGGGAACTCATGGGGCTAAGTTAACCTCCTGCCTTTAGGCAGCACCAGCAATACTGATGTTATTCTTGGGAGACATTTCGCTTCTATTGACAGAGACTAAGTACCTTCCCAATCCATCTGTTCTGGTGTTTTCCTATCCTTAAGAAGTTTTCTGAACACTTGACTCTTACTTGAAGCTGATTGCTGTTTAATGAACTAGTAAAGGGGTGAAGAAAATTCTAAGCTGTGTATTCCTTTCAACTTCCAGTGAAACAATCTCAAGATTGTACTTTGAGCCACATGTCATGACAACTCCAGGAACTGCTCTCCTAAAGAACAGCACTGGGAGCGTCAGTAACAGTTTTGTTTAAAAAGTTAATATTGCTAAATAGGTGGAAATGAGATAGCAAAAATGTGGTTGACCATATCTCTGGGTAACTTATTGATCTAATCAGATTTGACTTTTTGCATTAAATGCCTGTTTTGTCTTAACCTTGTTAGTTGTTTCAGCTTCTCTTGTGTAGGCAAGTAACCTCCACCACTGCCCTTCATAAAGCGTGCAACAGGTGCCATAGGCCAGCTCACTGTTCTGCACTCAGAACAGGACAGGTGCTGTCTGTGCAGAGGAGCAGGCACTCCAGTCCAGCTGCTTTCCTGGCACAGCAGGACAAGAGAGCAGCAGAGAGGGAAGGGCAATCCAGCTGCCGCCTCAGCAGCTCGCATGGTACCCAGATGCTCTGGAGTTTTCAGAGGGGAATACCTACACTACCTACACTCTTGCACCTGAACTGCTGCCCACACCAACAGACCCCTTTCTAGATAGAAGGAGAGCTGCAGCTGTGAGCTTGGTGAGGTCTCCAGCTGTGCACAGTGGAGACCATTTCATTTGGACAGCTTTTGCTGATGAAACAATTTTCCTTGGCTGGATGGAAGACTGGCTGCCCTTGCTGGGGTTTCAACAATACTCTACACGTTCAGTTACATTGATCTTCTTGTGGATTTACTCTTTCATCTTAATAATTCTTTTATTTTGAAGGATGGCTGAGCACAGAGGGAAATGTTATATTCCTGAAAGTTGTCCATGCACCTGGAAAGACAGGGAATTTCTGTCAGGAGAAGTGATAGCTACTCCATGTTACACCTGGTGAGTTCATTTTCATACTTTCAAATCATCTGGATCTAGACCCAAAGTGAGACTGATACAGAAAATGTGTTGAGTACTTTGACAATCAAAAATACATATGCTTGTTTATAGATAGTTACAGGATATATCTTTTATTAGGCTTACTGATAGACTTGGATAAGTAGTAAGCCTTTGGGGTGAGTGCCTTCTCAGATCTGAAAAGGAAGCTGAAGATATCGAAGTTAAAAAGCAGTCAAGAACAAATGCTTAATTCCACACATATTTGTTAGTCTCTGAAATGAAGACATGACATTTTGCAGAATAGAATATCGTAAAAGACAACCAAGGAGAAAAAGAGAGATATTAAATGTATGACAGCAGTAAGTAGTCTGTTTCTTTGAGAACTGGATGGTTTGCAGTGTAATTTAGCAGTTACAATGAGTGACTGTATAGGGAGAACAAGGGCAAATTGGAAAAAAATATCTATTGGAATTGAAAAATGAGCTAGCACCCAGCATCTTTTTTAAGGAGCTTTACCTGATTCATACAGGCACAAACCAGTTTTTCATACATGCTAATTTGCTAGCCAAAATATCTATATTCAGTTAAGTGTATATTTAATAATGAAAAAAATTTGGCATGGCAGCTTTTAATCAGTTAAAAACTGCACTGGCAAATCAACTGAGCATTTACACTTACACAAGCAAAAGTAGAGGATGCCAGTATTACTTTCATACAAATTTGTGTAAGCCACTGAATGTAGCTGACAAGAAAAGTAATCTTGCAAAATATCAGCATTAATTTCTTAAACTCATTCCATATATGTCTGATACCCTGAAATCTTACAGGTAGCAACTGAAATATTTTCCTTTGAAAATTTGCAGACCTTTATCAAAATTTAGAAAAAATAGACTATTGATGTCTTATGAAGGAGCATGTTGTGGCATTGTGCCTTATTTATATTGGAGGCAATGATGGAAATATTTGCATAAGCCATGCAAAGTTTGAGATTTTGCATTTATTTTTAATGCATTTTTATTGTACATATGGGCTGATGGCAAAATGTTCAACACTTTTTTGCCACGGCATCACCAGTATTTTCAGAAGCTATCCACAGTATAGCTCTCTGTTCCAAGGTCTGAGAATTTTATTCCATTCATGAATTTCTGTATGATATGAAATAAAGAACTCAAGAAAGCATTTTCTTGAAATTTTACAGCAAATGACTGCCATTATGAGGAGATGCTGATTGTTAGTTTTCCTTGCAGCGTTTGTCGGAGAGGCGTCTTCAACTGCACCAGTTACCCCTGTCCTGCTGTGTGCACCATTTATGGAGACCGACACTATTACACCTTTGATGGACTGGAGTATGATTATGTCAGTGACTGCCAAACTTACCTGCTAAAGGTAAAAGGATTGGTCATACGTTTTCTTGTGTCCATGAGACAACAAATATTTTGAACATCAGGAGTTTATCTATAGAAACAAGCATTAAGGAAACAGGTGTAGAACAGATGTGAAAGAAGAATCTGTGTACTCACCTGTTTGAAAATGATACATGGGTGTGTTCTTGCATATCTGTATGGTTTAGAGAAAAAGAAAACTCAATGTCTTCTGTTTTACCTTAGCCATGCTTTTGTCACAATGAGCAAAGAATAACACTATAGAAACTGTTAGAACTAGGTATAATCTATAGATTTATTCAATAATTATCTATAAGCCCTACTTGGCCTAGGGTCAATGATGAGCTCAGGCTGCTTGGAATTCTTCTTGGACATGATCTGCATCAGATCTGGATTGTATGTGTATAATAACATCAAACACCATTATTTCATAATTCAACAATGAAATAATTCATTGAGATTGTCTGGCAGCTACATGCTGATGTTCCTCATAGCACACATTTAGAGTACATTGGTAGCTTTTTGTTTAAAAATACCATTACTGACATTAAAAATATAGTCTTTTACTAAAACCACTATTGTTTATTATAACTGTTGCTATTTTAAGACTGTCTTCTCAGTTACAGTAATATGTTTAGAAGAATACTCATTTTCCTGACTGTCTAACCTTAAGAATAAAGCTTAGTTTCTCAAAAATGACTACTGCAAATAGTTTATTTCAAGTATGCTTTAGTAGAGTATTCACAGCTGTGAAAGAAAATACATTGGTTCCAGATTTTTGAGTGTGTTTAAAAAGAAAAAAGAGAGATTTGAAAAAGACAATAATACCTCATAGCAAACTCCTGGCATGTATCATATACGATAAAAGAGCTCTTATTCTTAGAGGTATATGAACCTTTGTACAAGCCTTCCTCCTTTAAGATGCAAAAAATAGGGGTTACTTTACATGTAAAATCATCTTGCCTGTATGATGATGTGGAAAGGTGGGTGTAATTTCTTAATTCTTGTGCCATTCATTCAGAGAGATTTGTATGACAAATCTCTGCTGCTTTTTCAAACTTCAGTATGATACTGGAATGTTTGGCTTTTACAATCAAAAATCACCTGTCACTCTACTGTGTAAGAAAGAACCTATCTGGAAACAAACCGTGGGGAGCATTTGGCATCCAAGAATAAAGTTGGCAGCCAGATAATTAAGGCACCTGGCACACTGCCAATGGACCATTCTTCAGGTGAACATGACACAAATGATGAAAATGCTGCCTACATAGATCTGCTTTTCAGACTTCTCAGACTTTTTCCAGCTTTTCTAGCTTTATTTTTTTCCCAAACTCAGTTAATGTGAGAAAGTATGCCTAATTTGTTCACAATTTTTCTTTCTTTAGTATATGGAAAGCTTTCATGATCTATATTGAGGGATGCTTTATTACAAATTAGGCACTGCATAATTATGTCTGGAAGAGAAGATGTATCTGTGGGCTTATTTTTGACTGGAAAATGTTTAGAGAATTTTTAAGTGGAAACAAAAAAAGAAAAAGAAACAAAGGATGAGATTGTATGGCAGATGCCCGGAATTTTGAGGGAACTAAAACAGAACTAATGAACTATGTGATGTGCAACCCTGGAATCAGAGGAATGGAAGATGGCAGGATAACCAAACATTTTTAAAGGATTTAATGGCTGAATTTGACAGGAGCAGACCAATACGTCTGACTTATATATGAAGGAACTTAATAGAAATTTTAATAAAGAGAAATTGCAATGGGGGAAGAGTTGAACACCCCCCCCCCCCCTTTTTTTTAAATAAAAGAAATTCCAGCATGATTAATCTTCTGAGTTATTCCATGAATGCAATAAATATATGGATAAGGATAATCAAGTTAATGTGTGTGTATTGTAGCTCAAAGACCTTTTTGAGAAAGATTTCAAAAAATATTTTTTAAAAATTACTCTCATATCGGATGAGAATGAGTACTCTTTGAGACACGAATTCACAAAATCACAGAATGCATCAAGTTGGAATGGACCACAGTGGGTCATCTGGTCCAACCTCCCTGCTCTGGCAGGGTCATCCTAGAGCACATGGCACACAGGATTGTGTCCAGACAGTTCTTCATTATCTCCATACCCTCTCAGGACAATCTGTTCCAGTGCTTGGTCACCTGCACAGTAAAGAAGTTCTTCCTTATGTTAAGCAGAACTTCCTGTGCATCACTTTGTGCCTATTGCCTCCTGTCCTGTTGCTTGGCTGAGAAGACCTTGGCTCCATCCTCTTGACACCCTCCTGTGGCTGTGCAGCCACGTTATCAGGATGCCGTCAGCAGCTCTGCCAGGCCGGCTGCTTGGGGCGGTGCGTGGGCCTGGACGCAGGAAGCCCAGGGTCTCGCGCTACACCCACACCGCAGCAGGAAAACACACAAAAGTGGTCAGGAACGCAGCTTCCACTCGAGGGGCTTCCCCAGGCTGGTGGGAGACGCGCCAGCAGAGATAAAGGAGAGAGAAGCGATCTACTGCTTAGACGCCAGAAACTCTAATCTTCTGAAGGCGCAAGAGCAGTGAGATGACATACCAGGAAGTTACAGGCATTTTTATAGTGGGACATAGGGAGGCGGGGTGAGGGGTACAATCCAACAGGGAAAGGGAACATGGGAGGGATCAACAGGGAACCAGCCAGTGAGGATGGAACAGGGGAGGGATTACAGACACCCAATGGGGAACTGAGGGCAGGGCTGCAGGGAGGCTGTGGGAACTCGCAATTCACGATGCTATACCTTCCCTTCAGATATTTATAAACTTTGATGAGGTCCCCTCTCAGTCATGTCGTCTGGAGGCTGAACAGGCCCAGCTTCCTCAGCCTTTCCTTGTAAGAGAGATGCTCCAGTCCCTTCATCATCTTTGTTGCTCTCTGCTGAACTAATTACAAATCAGAGGTTAAAACACAGGAGTCAGTGACTTTTTTTTTTTTTAGAAGGCAGAAATCCTGGTGAAATCCTACAGGGATTCATGCTGACACCTGCTCTCAGCATCAGAAACAATTTTGAAAAGGTGATGTGAGGACTGAGGTAGAGTATTCTGATGCTAAAAATTCAGTCTGGACAGCTGAAACAAAAGCTTCAGGAGATCTTATGCAGAAAACACTGCATAATAAAATGAAAGAGGAAATTCAGCAATGAACAAATGCAAATTAATAAACAGAACCGCCCGCCCCCCATAACTACACTACCATGAAGGTAGGCACTAAACTAGCTACTATTATGCAGGAATGGAATTTTATGTGAGAAAAATAAATGAAACACATGTAATGGACATCTTCATAGTGGCAGCCTGAGTGATAATCCAGTGTCATCCATTCTCCACTTTCACATATGCTTTTATTTGCATGTACGCCGTTACGCTACAGTTGTACCACATACTGATGTGGTTAAGCTGCATTATATATGCGGGCATGATAGCATGATGAGGCTGCTCTTGTCTGAAGTATTCTTTTTCATTCCTAGAGCAGAGGTTGCCATGTCTCTCTTTGTATAATCCTCTTCCCCCATATTGTGACATTTTTAATAGTAGTATCCAAGTAATATGAGTCTACCTTGAGCTAATATTTCTTGAGAAGGTATGCAAGAGAGCCCTGCCTCTTATAGCCTGTTATCCACATAGAGAAGCCAGATGAAAGATGCATGTACACAAATGCAAAATTTTGAATTCCTTGCCTAACATTTTGGCAGGCACAGCTATCCAAGGCAGTAGCACCTAAACCATGCTACCTGTTCTATAAACCAATTTTTTTCTTTTTTTTTTTTTTTTTTTTTTTGTAGCACAATCACAGAATCATAGAATGATTTGGGTTGGAAGGGACCTTTAAAGGTTTTCTAGTCCAACCCCCCTGCCATAGTTATGTGTATGCTGTGTGCTTCAAATTTCCTGCCTGTAAGGTATCACAGCTCATAGATTTGATAGCTGCTAATACACATTCCATTGATTTAATGCTAATTTGCAGTGCTGTTGCAAGGCTGATTTTTATGGATAACATGAAATTCTCACCAGACACCTGAAACTGAAGCAGCTGAATTGGTTGTGGTATTGTATATGAAACACTGTAATAAGTTTGTCCTTCTCCTTTTATCTTTAATCTTTAATCTTTTAATCTTTTTTCTAGAAGCCATGGACCGTTTTGTTTCTACTAACAGAAATACTCTAAAGTTGTTGTAGCAGGGCAATAAGGGAAGTTATAGCTACAATCAATTTGTTGGCATATGAGCTCTTCCCAGATATAGAACTGAGTACAAGAATTGTGTTCTGAATCCATTGTCCCCAGAGGCATGATAATGTGCTGTTCCTATCCACGTTACCAGCTCTCACTGTTTGATTTGGCTGTTGGCCTCCCTAAATCCAATCTGTTTGAACAACTCTTTAATTTGCCATCATATTGCACTGTACCAAAAAAAGAACTCATCCTTACCTTTTATTATGTTTTTAATAAGGAGCCCTTGTGCTCTTGTGGGAAAAATCAAGTATAAGTTTTCAGCCAATTATGAAACTTGTTTTCAACATCAGTGTCCTCTGTCACACCTTTTTGTTTAAGGTGACAGTAAGTGTATGAAAAAGCCCTTTGTAACTATATAGTTCCACAGATATATCCATTGGGCAGAAAATGATGGAAATTATTTAGAGCAGCAATTAAGAAAATTAGAGCAGTAAAGTCTCATGAAATGATAACTTCACCTTTATCAAGGAATTAGGAGTTACCTTACACACTGAGATGTAAAGTCCCTGTATAGATAAATGACATTCACAGAGAAGACATCAATATTTACTTTTAACATTTTAAAATCTCAGTAATTTCAAAGGTAAAAAAAAAAACTTAGCAGACCAACTTGTTTATCAGTGTAGATCACGTAAACACTTCATTTTGTTAATCTAAATATGAATAATAAATTTAAAGTCAAACAGTTTCTTACTTAAAAATATTTAAATATCTTTTTTCTTACATTTTCTTGGTTATTGTCTTATTTTCTTGTCTTTGATGGTGCTACATTCTTTCCCTCAAGAAACAGGGTTATTTTTCTGGAAAACTCTTTACTAGTTGCAGTCTATTTCTTCCACTTACCTGTTTCATAGACTTCCGCTTTTATAGTAAAATTGTTGTCTTTCTATGACAAGTGTTGGCCTTTTTCTGTCTTTGTGGTGGTTTTTAGTACTGCAGCTAAGCATTATCATTAAGGCTTGTAGGGTCAGTGCACTTGGAGCCCCTCAGACATGTTCTCTTCCGTGAAGAAGAAGAGAATTTTTTCTCAGAAAAAATATTCTCAGAAAAATTATTGGTAGTATTTCTCAGAAAAAATATTTTCTCTGCTTTGGGGCAGACTTCAAGCAAGAGTTTAGAGGGATAAACTACCCATCAGAATACTCTCAAATGAGAAGGAGCTCTATTGCAGTGCTCATCTGCCTTTTAAAAAACACCCCAACCCCCCAACTGAAGTATTTCTACTAACTAGTAGGTTGTCAAGGAGGTCCTAAAGCACAGAAAGGGATGGACTGTTTTGTTCCAATATCCTGAAAGATGAAGGTCAGCATAACTGAGCTCTCATCCTCAAGTATTCCTATTTAATAGATTAGTCTTAACTTCAAAATATGCGATAAAAATATTTTCACTTCTTTTCACCTGCCGTTGGGGGTTTGAGCATTTTAAAGTCACCATTTTAAGCTTTTTGGATGCAATCATGAAAGCTCTTTTAAAGCCAAATTTGGAGGATTATGAAAGCAACAACCATTTGAGCCATTTGATCAAATAATTGAACCGTTATGCCAATTAGAAGTGCAGATGTAACTCCTTTGGGTCAGGAGACATTACATGAGAGCCCATTTGTTAAGATCATTTAACAAAACATGCATCATCTCAGGAATCACTAATACAGTTTCCCAAATGATTCTCCTATTGGTGAGATGTCCCCAGAGTTAGATACCTGGACTGCCCTGGGGAATACAGCCAGGGAACTCTTTTCTTGCATTCCCCTTCTTTTGTTACTTGAAGCAAGTTCAAAGCTCTTAGTTAATGATACTTTTATTAGAATGCTTAATACAGAGGTTGGTTGATGTACTGATAATCTTCTGGCCATTACTTGCTGATATATTTATCTTGACTGGTAAATTTTTTAGATGATGACTGGGCATAAGCTGGAGCAATCACACAGGAAGCAGCAATTTTCAATGACTCATTTGACACATCTGAGGAGTCAGAAGTAGCATTTCTCCTATTCTCCCTTATTTAATATCAGTAATTTTTTGTGTAGCTTTTTTTCAACGTCATTTGTGCCAGGTAGCCAGACTGTAGATCCGTGAAATTTGCAAATCTGTAGAATTAAATATTTCATATGGTCTCTCTCATAGACTATTTGTAAAAGAAATACATTCTTCTTGCTGTTAGTCACCCTATAGTGGATTGAAGCTGCAGGTTCATGGTTAATCAACGTTGTCAAGGTGACTATTCATAGCTAAGACAAATAGTTTCTCTTAATAGATTTTGAAGATTTTAATGGGAAAATAAATAATGTTGAAATTGAAATTACAAATGTTTAAAATTGGACACCAGACTCTAAAATTAGTTTTCATTTTTTCAGGGAATAAAACAATACATGGGATTTCAATCAGAATGCCTTTAGTTTTTAAATTAACATATCTAATCCTTAAGTCACATTCCAGTGTGTAGTTTCATGAGTAAATGATGTACCAAAATATTTCCACCTAAACCATTTGTCAAATAATTTATAGCAGCAGTAACTGTGTAGAAATAATGATGTGTTGTGTGCAAATTTGTGTCCAAAAAAGAGGCTACATTTCAGTGAAAACACTGTTTACTGTGAATAGTTTGCTCTGCTCTAGTTGCAAAGAATACCATCAGTCTGCTTTTCATCAGTCCTATGATTTCAGAGGAAACCTTTCTGGATGCCCTCTTTTTTCTGGGTCTCTGGAAGTCATATAAGGGTCAATAACAAGCTCCCCCTGGGAGACATCCCTTTCCATCTTGTCTTCAGCTGTACCTGTTCTTCTATTTGTTCTATTCCTTCTGTGAGCAAAAGATCTGATTACAGTTGGCAATGGATTTATGCTCTGGTTCCATTTTCTTCAGATCAATGATTTCAGACTCAATTACCTCTACATGCCTTTCCGCCTCCACCACCTGATTCTCCAGACCATTAGATTATGCAGTGAATGAATCACTTTTATTCTCCAACAAAGGAAAGATTTCTTTCAATTTGTGCAGATTAGCATGGAGGGCTTCCAGGAAAGGCTTGGGGAAAAGTTTCTTATCATGAGAATGGCAATTTGGAGGTAGTGTGTGCATAGCATAGTTCAAAAGTTGGATTCTCTTTCTGGGGACTTTGCCATTTAGGGACCTTTTGCCTTGAATTTCTGATTTTGGGTTAGTGTTCATCATCCAGCAGCCCTTTGGCTATACTGACTCTCAAATGTTTTACTCTTATTGTTGCCTGAAAAGGCAGTTCACTGTAAGAATGGCTGAGTTGGAGTGCCTCTGGTGGGTACAGCTTCATGGACTGTTGGTGATACAGCACAGTAAAGGATGAGCAAAAACCAGCACGATGTGCTGCTGTTTCAGAGCAGCGGTGGCAGCAGTAACATCCAGCCCTTCTCTGTGTTTGAAGGAGTGGGATGCTCAGGCTGGTCACCTGGAGGTGCTGCTTAGCAGTTTATGGCCTCTGACTCTGGGTGTTGGTGAGCTATGAGAACTGTGAATTAAATTTATTCTGATTTAGGTCAGGATATGAGGGTTGGTTTTTCCTTCTGAATGTACAAAACCTAAACTTCAGCAGTGTAAATGAACACACTTAACATTTTTTGTATTGAAAAACATAAAAGCTTTGTGCACGTTCCAGCTTTCTAGCTCCTGCAATCATTTGCTGGAGCTCTTGTCCTTTATTTTCCTGTTGCACTTTATCATTACAACCAACAGTGATAAAATATTAACATTTATCATGCACTTATTAATAAAACAAGACTAACAGGTCTCATATAAATACATCTAAATACATGCTTACATATAAAAACTAACACCACCAACTGTGCTGCTGATTTGTAATTCAGAATAGTTCATGTTACAGAATGTGTCACTTGGAAACAAATATTCAGATGTTCTCAAATCTTCAGTCTGCAGAAGGTCTCATTTTTAATTAGAAAGGGATTGCAGTAATATGACCTGTGCAAAAGCTAAATCTGGTACATGAGCAGGCAAAGTTAAGAAAATGAAGCAAAAGGAAATCTGCTTTAAATTATTTTTTTCTCAAACCTTTTAATATAGTTCTCTTAAAATACAAAAAAAAAAAAAAAGAAAATCAAAACTTTTCAGTGATCTCTCTCAAGTGTTTTCAAAATTAAGAAACATTGAGTTAGAACAAAATTCTATTTTAAGTAGATAAAGTAAAATATTCACGGTCATGTATTTTCATTATTATCTGTATATTAAAAAAGTATTTGGATTCTATTGTTGACAAACCTTCAGAACACCCAACAGCTCTATATTGCACTAAAATCTGCTAGAAAAAAACCCCTATGTATAAAGAAAATATTATATATGTTTTTCCTATTGCTTGTATGTATACATACATATATGTATACATACTTGTAATGCATCTTTTTGGAGTTTTTGAGAGTTTATTCTGCCTGAGATGTATCATTTTCAGAAGACACTTTAAGAGAAATAAGAAAGAGTTATCATGGATGCATTAGCAAACATCTGGAAGTTGTTTGAGGATGAGTCAGTAGCTGGAATAATCTCACTGTTCTTGAATTTTCATCAGTGAATCTACTCAGTCATGCTACTCTCCTCCGTTTCTACTCAACTGTGCTTCAAAGCTCGAAATATGTCGTATCTTACAAGTGTACTGAAAGCTTCTTTGCCATATTTTGAGTGAAAATAATCTGCAGCCATGTAGAAGATGTGAAGGAAAATTAATGTGCATTTGCATGAGCAATTTAGCTCCCAAGTTCCTAGTTCCTAAATGGGTTTTTTGGTTCTTTTTTTTTTCAATAGCTAAATAAAAATCTATAACATCAGTGGAAAAAAAAGTGCTATTACTGTTCTTTTCCTCTCCTTTCTCTCTCGTGTAAGAAGATCACCCACTATCTTTCCTATAATATTTTTCCCAACTTTCATATGGATTTCTTCCCAAACTGAGACAGTGTGTTTCAGTGCCATCTGTTGACTCCAAGCAATATTGCTCCACTGTTTTAATAGCTATGGGGAAGAACATTTGCTGATACAAATTAGTAAAGGATGCCAAAACAGGGATCAAATAGAGTTACATGGACTGTATATATAATTTTGAAAAGGTACAGAAGAAATTAGTGCACCAGCAAAACAAGGGAAGCCTTTCAATAAGAGATGCTTCTTAGTGTAAATTAAAATGAGGTTTGCATAATTAATGTGTTTTCACTGATTACCTGGAGATCAAGACCATAGTAAAATGGCCCAGGAAACTTTAATAAAATAGAGCAAGAAAATGTTAGATGCCAAGGCATTTGTCTGCTCTCCAAAATCACTTATATATTTATGCCCAAATGCTCCCTAAATCTGGGCTAAGATGTTTTACTTCTCCTAGATCAAGCTCACTAGAAGTAATAGTTTCAAATGTTAAGTTCCTTCAGAAGAAACTCAGAGCCAATAAACCACAACTAAACCAATTCTGAATTTCCATAAAATCTCCTGAAATGTTAGGTCTAAACAGAGCTAAGGAATCTCTGAAAATATGTAGGAAGGAGAAGGCAAATTCTACTTTTTAAACTATTGTATATTTTTTTCAGTATTCTTAGAGCTCTTTGCACTTCATTTTTGTAGCTATATATGAAAACATCTAAAAATCATTAAAGCAAAAGGAAGATAGGCCTAATCTATCTCTATCCCATTCCCAGGATGTCCTTATATGCCTTTATGGCCACCCTAGTTTGCAATTTAATGTATTGTAGGGAACAAACCCAAACTGGTGGGGGAGGGGCGGTTGTAGCCTGCCTTCTATCAGAGGATATTTTCCTCCAAATTTGTCTCAAACCCTGACAAATAGGTAAATCAGGGTATTAAGAATGGAAAAAAAAAAAATGAGTCTTTACACTGAAAAGGTAGAGAGACTTTAATGAAACTTTCAAAGAAATAAATACAGCCACTTTTGAATTGTCTTCTCCCAGGTTGCATTTTGACGATGTAAGCACACTACTCAGTATTGTTATTGGTTAAAAGGGATAGAAAATTTCTAACAGGATATTGAAATAGAAAGTTTATAACAAAAATAAACCCTAGCATTCCGAAGCACTGCTAAAAAAGAAAAAAAAAAACAAAACCCAAAACAAAACAGGAAAAGGAAAGCAGTGCTTTGCTTTTTTGACTAGGAAGAAATATGGAAAAAAAGTGAAGTCTAGAAAAAGAATGTCTTGAGAAGTGGGACCGACAATGAGCTTTTGACTGACTGCCCAGAGCTGTGACTCTGCCTTTTCTGTTGCTTGGCAACTCCATGTTATCACAAAGAAACTGATATTAAGTTGGAACAGGCTGGATATGGTAATTTACGTGGGAAGATACTCTTGCAGTGGGAAAACCATTTTATTTCTAGTTTCTGTCAGCATAAGTAGGTTTCACATGATGAACTGTAGTACATCCCCTGCTGGGTGCATTTTACCTAAAAAGGTAAAGAGTGACTCTGCCTTGGAAAGAGGCTGTGCAGAAAAAAAACAAAACCAAAAAAACCCCCACCTTGTTATTCATTAGACCTGCTCCTAGTATCTACTCAGATGTTTCTTCTAGTGGTGGTGACAAAAGCTTATTTTCATATTTGAGTGGATTTAGTGCAGATTAGAGAGATGGACCTTGATCATTATCATTTGTACCATCACATTCCCTAAGAACTCTTGAGATTTGCCTAAGACCTCACTGTCTTATATAAACATCAGATGATCCTCACTTTTTCTGAATAGTCCTTTCTTTTGCACTGGTAATAGCTAAGTGCTAAGTTTCAATTGCACTTTCTTTATTGAAAGAAGGGAGTGATTGTGCAGCAGATACAGAATAATTTTAAGACTGTGATAGAAACTGTCATTCAAGTTTGAATTTGTCTAGTATTGTATGGCTGGGAAAGGTGTCTTTTGAGGTATATGGAGAGAATGGCAAGAGTATGTATGTAAAGCAAATAAATTTGTGAAAGCTTAGAGCCATAAGAGACATGTAATGCATAATAATATTTTTATGTTTGTGTTTAGGTCTAAGATTTAATTAGAAAAAAGGGAAAGCACAGAAGATTCAGGATTTAATGCAAAGCCCTTTTTTTATAAATGTCTGGTTTACTCATAACTCTACTGAACTCCTACCACAGTCTCTCTGCATTTCCATCCTGCATAATTTCTAGTAATTTAACACCATCATGCAGTCGTACAAGTAAGGAAGTACTTCACATGTCTTCAGGACTCCCTGTTCTGGCTTTGGTCAGCAAAACACTTCCTGGCTCCAGGCTTCTCTGTACTGCAGAGTTAACTTGAAATATAACTCAGCTCATGCCCTTGGCTCAAATCCCAACCACACAAAAAATCTTCTGACTTGAGTATGTTGATGCTGTTCAGCTGAAGGGATTGGCCTGGACTGTCGGAAGGCACAGGCAGCAGCTTCAATCAGCATAGCTAATACAGCTACCCGCTGCTGCCTCAGGGACTTGTCTTCATTGCCAAAAAAGGTGTATTTTTACTGTGGGATAATTAGCCTGATTTAACTATCCTTATTTAAAATCAAGCTCTTCATTTCTTTTCTTATGGGGAAGACATTGCTTCCCTATTAACTCAGAATGTCTGTTTTTACTGAGACTAAGCTAACTGAAGAGGAATGAACTGTGCAATGAAAAGAGCCCACAATGTCCTGGGCATCAAATAGACCCAGAGACTGCAAGCAAAGTCCTTCTCTGCACTGAGCCATGGAGGGGAGGTAGCTCCTTTTCTCGCTTTTCAGTTGCCCAGCACAGAATGTATCAGCTTGCATCCTATCTAGCAAACTAATGAGATTGTCTCCTTTTGAATTTACCACATCACATCCAATAAATCAAAAAATGCTCTGGGCTGTTATCTGACTTGGAGGGGAATAATTGTTGTACTGACTCCAGCAGCAAGCCTGGCTTAATTAAAACATAGTGTATTTCCCAATAAGGTAGTGACCAATTTTATTTTGAGTGCAACCTAAACCAACTTTGCAACAGAATGAAACAGATGAACTTTGCTTTACCTTGAAGCTTTTGATACTTTTAAACTGAGTTCTCTTGCTAAATCATGGAGATCTGATTTCTTACACCCCCTTACCACTAAGCAGTTAGTGAATAATTTTACCCACTGTAAATATTGTCTTCCAAGCTAACTGCTGACAAATACCATCTGTTTCCTAAGCCCTGGCATTAGGGTAACACAGATCTTGCCGGCAGTCTCCCACAGCTTGTGTTCATCGCATTCACAAGCACTTGCTTGCTGTAGAGTGTTTTCTACGCCAGTAGCAGCATCCTCTGGATGTGGGGACATGCTAGGCTAAGGGCAGCAAAAATGTAGCACCTCCTCTGTGTGGCAAGAAAATACCTCTACGATTTCCATCATCTGGGGTTGGGTTTGTTTTTGATTTTAGATTGAAAGTGTCCTTTAAAGAGTTTGGTCACTGTGACCTCTATTAAGAAAAAATACACAAACTGCTTCCTATAACACCTATGTTTTCTGTATGCAATGTTTGTCACTGATTAGAAAAAGACACAGATTTTTTTTTAAATTCTTGAATTCTGATGAGCACTGAATAAATAAGGGTACAAATGCGAGAAAGGCAAGAAGTAGTTAGGAGTAAGTAGCCAGCACCTTTTGGGGTTACACTGACCAAGAGAACCTTTTTGTTCCCAGCACTACCCAAGTGTCCCATACAAAACTAGATTAGTCAGTGGGTGCTACTTGCCACTTCCAAGATTTTTATATCATGTCTGTAAGATTTTTGTTGCATGTCTCAGGTTTGTGATGATTGTAGGACTGAATTTCATCAAAAATTGAACCAGATTCAGAAACAGTGTAATTGGCTCATATTAATGCTATGAAGTTAACTTTCTCAAGTAATTTCTATAGCTATGGTTGCTTGTTGATTTGCAAGAATTGGTTCAGAAATGAACAGGGAAGCAAATTAAAATAGGAAATAATAGGAATAACTCAATTTTGTTTTTGTTTGTGGTAATGTTAGCAACTCTGAAAAGACAGTTGGTCTCCTTTGTTCAAGTAAAAACCTTAGCAGGGGGAATTACAAGGTGCATGTGCATTTCCCTTAGGATACAGAAGAACCACAGAAGCTGTAGGTGAATAAAAAGATGTGTTGAGCCAAGGTGGAAAGACGATTTTTTGTGGCTAGAATGCAAAATTAATGTACAGGCTGTAGAATCAAAAGGTGTGGGATTGGGAAGGCAGTGAATTTGAGTTTAAAGTACTAAAAGACCAGTAAATCAAGACAACAAAGTATTCAAATTGCTAAATGTTAAAATAACCCTGCCCCACAAACAAAAATATTGGCAGAAACCTTTACCCCCTCCAATAATATTGAGTATGACTCATAGTTTTGTGAATTTTGATGTGTGGTGGCACAGAAACTGTTCTATCTACTACTGACAGATGGTAGGTTTCTTGGTTTTAAAAATACGAAAACAGCTTGATCTCATGTACCTTGGTTTAAAAATAAAGCTCTTTTTATAGCATGTCTCAATTTTGACAACCACACTGTGCCGTAAATATTGGATTCCAAGTATAAGCATATTTTAAAAGCCTAAACCAGGCTCTTATTTTAGAGGTAGCCTGATCCTCTGAGTTTGTGAAGTCTTCAGCACAGGAGTCACAGCTAAACATAAAGGCTCTTAGTCTTTAACTCCGAAGTTCAGCTTTGAATTTAAAAATGCATTTCCTGGTTTGGTAACTTACTTTAATTTAATTTCAGAAGTGTATAAATTCTAAATTATCCACCTTTTTTTGTGATGGTAAGCATAGAATAAATCTGCAGGAGTGAAACGCAATTGAGTATGTAAGTAAAATGATTTCTTCTTAATGTTGCAGAGTACAGATAACTCAAATGTATCTATAATTGCTCAGAACAAAAAGTGCTTTGACAATGATATTGTTTGCTCGAAGAATGTTTTCATCACTGTTGGAGACACTGAGATTTATTTTAGTGAACCTTCTGAGAAGCAGGTTAGTTATTTTCTTTCCTTTTTGGGTTGCCCTTTAAGATAAGCACTGCAAATTTACAGTTCTAAAGAAGCATGTTTTTGGAAAGCATCTCTCAGTCTGAGTTAATATAGTACAAGTGCTTAGGCCAGGATAAAGCAGCAGGCCCCAGGACACACCTTTTCCAACCCCCCTCCCCCCCTTTTTTTTTTTCAAGTTCTATTTGTCCTACAAAGAAGATTGCTCAAAATTCTCAAGGAGTTGAAACATACTGGCATTTCTGAGTTTCTTTCCACTTGGTTTTGAAAGGGAAACCAAAGTATGAAGCAAGCTTGAATGACTGAAAAGACAGAATATCAAAGTATTAAACAATGGTTCTACTAATATTATTGATTCAGCTATATGCTGAAGTATTCTTCAACTTAAACTTTGCTGTTATCTGCTTGTATACCTTGGTAGCGTTACTTTAGCAGGTCTTAATAAATATTCATTTGTGTCAGAAGACCCTAGGGGCACAGGAAAACAAATCTAACTATCAGCTCTGGAAGGCTGGATATTATACTGTGATACACTTTCCAGAACAGGACATTACAATTCTATGGGATAAGAAGACAATGATACATGTTAAAGTCGGACCTCGATGGAAGGTGAGCCAAAACATAAACCTGAGATTTTGTGTAGATTCTCTATATTGATAATGTGATCTTTTATTGAATAACTGTGGCAGTCTTTTCTTCAAGAATCCCAGTGATATAGCTGTTTATCACGGTGTTCAGCTGCTAGCATTTCCCAAGTAAGAAGAGATGAAGAATGCAACTTCTGAAGAGAAGGAGTGGTTCCTACATGTATGCTTATTCTATTGCTTGATACACTGCAGCCTTGGAGATATGCAGTGATTCAGCTCTGACTCAAAGATACTTTGGGGGCTCAAAGGGAGGGGTAGTTTTGAGTTACCCAGTTCACTGTATGTTTTCATAATTGCTAAAGCCAATGGAAAAGAAACTTCCATATCTAGTGACATGGAAGATGGCAAGTTTGTAGTACAGATTGCATTAGACTGATGATAGAACTGCAGCCTGGGATGTAATAGAGGCTTCTGAGATGAACAGATAGAGTCACATCTTGGATTTAATTTAAAAAGACAAAATACAGGAAAGGATTTAGACAAAAACTTACATTTAACCTAGTGGATATATTGTGACAGGATTCAGTCATGATGCAAGGAAGAATTCAAGGCTCCTTCTTTTGCCAGTTGGTCTTCTCTTTTCTGTTCCTATTATCATCTACCTTGGTGTCTCTGCAACTCAGTCTGGGTGCTGGCAGAGTAACCATATCTGTGCAATTCAGAATTACATTTTTCCTTTGTTTCAAACATGAACACATGTATTAAGATGGGGCTCGTTCAGCAAAAGAAAAGAAAGCATGCTAGGCTAGAATACAGTATCAGATTTTTTGAAGTGTAAGTCAAAGCTATAATGACCATCTAATGTGGTTTTAAAGCAAAATTATTATAGGCTTCTGTCCAAATAACCATAACATACTTACTTCACCTACAGGTTGATTTATCAGACATCAATACACATGGGAAAAAAGTTTCTTCTGGTTTTGAGTAAGCTAGCAGGGAGCTGAGGTTGCATTCAGGAACACAAATACTTCCAGTTCGTTCTGTTTCCAATGACTGTTTCTTCCAGAGACTCCAGTTCAGTAAGATGCCTGCAGCAGACCTCAGGAAAAAAGAACTCGTTAGCATGAGCCACAACACCCTAAAAATCCAACTTTACTTTTTACTGTTGTGAAGAAATATCTGTTTTCTTATATATTTATGTGTATATGCACGTATACATAGGTTTTGCATCAGCAGCTCATACCCAACACAATAAAGTTGCAGCTGTCTCTTTTTTAATTGCTATTACAAATGTTCTAGCGATTGTGAGCTAAAATTAGAGGTAACAAATTTTAATGACAACAGCTAGTCAGGCTTCAAAATCATGAGGTAATTCACCTGAACTTTTGACTTTTGGACTGGAAGCACTACTAAGCTTTCAGAAAAAAATATTGCTAGACTCCAGTCCATTTTCACAGGCAGGCACTAAGAATAAGTTCTGGAAAACAAGAAGAAAACCATGGATATATGTTAAAAGATATTTGCAATATGGAACTGCAGGCATAGCAGAGTGTCAGATATTTTCAAAATATAAGTCAGATTTGCATTCACCGTTTTCACTTAAAAAATTTTATATTCCATGTGTGTCATTTGTGCCAATTATTGACTGTGAGTTTATGAAAAAAAATTCTTCTCCTTCAGGGCAAACTGGCAGGCTTGTGTGGAAATTTTGACAAATATACTTCAAATGATCTGACTACATCAAACAACATGGAGGTGAGAAATGCACAGGTATTTGGAGACAGCTGGGTATTAGGACAGGTAAGTCCCATGTCCAATAAAAATTTAGTGAAAAAAGATTATAATTTTAATTTCTAAATGACCACATTATAAGCACATGATATACAGGTATTTTCTAAATTTATGGTCACTGTATAACAGGACATTTTAATTTTTGTGTCTGTAGATGTGAAATGTGTTAATAATGTCTTGTGTCATAGCAAACATATCCTGAATTTAAATGAAACCAAACAATCCCTTTAGGGCAGGATGTTTTCCCCTATGTAAGACAATTATAGTTGTCTGGATTTCAGTATTTTACAAAGTTAGGTACCCTGCCTCTGATATTTTTGATTCATCTCAATTTTAAAAACAATTGTAATTTCTCTGGGGTCGGAGGCATCAGGATACTGAAAGTAAACAGAATCTGAATGCTGGAAAAAAGAGGTGTGGAAAAGAGTTTCTTTCTGAACACTGAAAATAAAATGAAGGTTTATTTTAGTTGCACTTTGTAAACAGACAAAGCAGAGGTGGTGAAGGGATGGGCAGAAAAGGCTCAGAACAGCAACAGGTACAACCCAGTATGGAAACTTGGTTTCTGAGGAGAAGGGAGGAGGAGGCTGTAGAGAGCGGATAACCGCAGCTCTGGTTTATAACACAGGAGAATAGGTATTCCATTAATTTGTGCTGAGAAAACGTAAAGTTCTATAGCCTTGTGGGCCTCCTGAAAAATCATTATTTTTAATGCACTCCCTTTGGATGTCTGTCAGGACCAGTTTTTAATCTGTTCTCTCCTTGACACAGCAGGAAATTGACCAAATATCTCTCACCTCATGAAAGAATGCTTTGGAATAGAGATTTTGAGGCTTCTCTGCCTCAATATCTCCATTCGGATATATTTTATTCTACATAAAATGTTTAAATTTTGTAAGAAAGCAAGGCAAATGTGTAGAATTATACTGCTCATCTAAAAGGTCGTACATAAACAAATGTGTAAATACTTTGTATGAAGTGTGTGAATTTTTCTTTTTCAATTTATTGGTTCAGTGGCTCCCTTAAAAAGGTGTATAGTGTTTGCACAGCACATTAACTTGTAGGGTGCTATAACTTTTGCTTATGCAGCCCAGACTTTCACCTTACCTTTTGGTGGAGATACATATTTGTAAAATCGCATGTAATCTCCTGATGTCTGTGTCTGCCAGCGCATTCAGGATCTAAGTTCAACCTTGGTCTTGCTGTTAGGCTGTGCTCAGACAGACTTGGCACTCCATCTGCCCCTGCAGTAGGCCTTAGGGATTTTTTCAGAAAGGACCTTTGGCCTTTGTAGAGGTGTATCCTGGTCACCATTTCTGAAAAATATAAATACTGTAAAGGAGTATTTGATAGCTGGAGGCCTAGAACTCTGCTCTGCTACTGGGAAATGTGCTTGTATTAACAGTGTGAAGCATGAGATGCTTCCAGGGCTTCTTCTTCTGTGGAGTGGCTGCACATTCTCTCACAGCAGTGTCTGAGCAACTGCACAGGAGGGCAGCATAGGTGGGTGACTGCACTGCAGCTGAGGCTGCTGTGGGACACCCCGATGATGCCTGTGGATTCATCGTCACACCCTCCTGGTGCATTACACCCGCCTTCCCTGCTGCACCAAGACAGCGTGGTTTTGGATGAACTTGTGTTCTCTGAGCTGAGTGTCCCTTTCCTGTATTTTTCTGTTCTTTTGTTTTCCTTTTTGAAGAGATCCTTTAAGTGATGTTGTTGTACCTCAGCCATTTTTGAGTTATCATGATGATCTTAGACTCTATTTTTTTTAATGAGTTGCTCCCTTCCTACCACTGCTTCTTTATTTGAACTTACAGGGCTAAAGCCATCTGTAGTATGACTCCATTTAAAGTCAGTGCAAAACCACCCAGGATGGATTTGGACCATGTATTTGTTTGTGATGTTACAGTTGGTTGCTCTGGTAATGATTAAAATGTGTCACAAAGACAACATTTTGTCTTTATGCATTGAGCAGACAGCAGGAACATTTTAGTGCGTTAGAATGAAACACAAAGATTCTTTTTTGTGCAAATGTTTTCAATTATAACAACAAATCAGGGAAAGAAAATGAAGAAGATAGCATTTAAATTTTTTGTTTTCTGATTATGCAAGTATTGAATTATACGATATTATGGTGTACTTGAGTCTGTGATAAACACAGATACCTATAAAATATTTGTGGTATTTTTTCTTGTTTTCAAGTGCAAGAGCCCAAATGAAACACTAAGACCATGTGAAGTACATCAGAGCAAGTTCCCTTATGCCAAAAAGGAATGCTCAATTTTATACAGTGACCTTTTTGCACCTTGTCGCAATGTGGTAAGTTTGTTAAATATCCAAGATATGCTGTCATGAAAATAATAAAATTCCAGTAATTAATTTCTTCTTGCCATTACGCTCAGTCTGAATATGAGGATACAGAGTAAATCCCTGGAAGTATCTCTGTGTGTGTGGGCTATATTTGTGCAGAGCTCCTTGCTCCTTTCAAGACTGGAATGTAAACATAATAGTGGTAACAGAGTTGTGAGTTAGTCAACTGATAATCAAGGTTCTATTCTCTTTAGGTTTTATGTACACCTTTTATCTAAATAGGTACCGAAATTTTTATAAATTGTAAATTTGTATAAGTTGGACGATTCTAAAATAAGCGTATGTGTAATGCACCTACAGCTCAGCTCAAATGGTTTTATTTTGTTAAGTGTCCTGCTCTATATAGAAAGAAATATGAGAGAGCAAGATTTCAACTTCAGAGCTATTGGTATTTTTAATTGTTTGGCAGCTTATCATCTGGTTTTATCAAAACTCTGAAGTTTGGTGTCCTTGTTTTCCCAATACCTGGCTGAGCCTGGGACTTGAATCACAAGAATGTCCTTCAGTTCAGTCTAGACAAGATGGGGACAACAACAGTTTATGTGGTAATCTTTTATTGCATTTTAATCCACCCATTACAATGAAAGACCTGCTTTATACATTTTTCCCTATTTCCGATTTCAGCCTCCCAATGGTATTTAGGTACTTCTTTACACCTGTGCAAACAAGAATCACTGCAACATTTAATCTCAGTCTCTTACTTTCTTCATGATTATTAATACTAAATGAGGTCATTAGCTGTCCCAGCTGAACGTTCTGACTTTCAGGACAGAAACTGGACATCAGCATGGTTAGGAATTTGCCTGTGTAGGAGGTTGCAGTAGCTTAACCCAAGAGATTTATTAATGTTGACTTAAGTTACTATGTAAAGAATTTTCTGAGCATGTGCCTGAGAACATAGTGATGAGTGTATTTTCAAAGTGGCAAATATTAAATAAAAATTGAACTTTTGAGAGTTTTTAAGAAACTGTATTATTATGGCAACTTAGAAAGATCTTTTCTTTTGAACATTCACTTTCTATATCCATGTTGTGATTAGAATTTGCAAACATTATGCCAAAAATGTAGCATAATTATGTTAAAAACTATGCCAGGTGCAAAACATGTAATTTAATTAGTAGTCGAGTATTTCCACAGGTATGTATCTGTCTTGTATGGGACAGTCTGTAAAGCAAACATCTTTCATGTGTTTTTAGAACCTATTAATCAGCATGTGAAAGTACAGCTCCTGCAAATGTAATGTAGAATGACCTCCTATCAAGGGCATGTGCAGCTGACTGCTGGGTGGGGAACTGGGTGCCAAGAAAAAAGCCCAAGCAGAGACTGACACTGGGGGCATGGAAAGAACAGAAAAAGTAGATGTGGGTTTCAAATGTGCTTTTGGTTGCTCCTGGTATGTGGGTGATTGAAGATCCTGCAGCGCATGCAGGCAAGCTCTTGTCTGTGGAACAGGTGGCCTTGGAGTTCTACTCAGGCTGCAATATCCAGTTTTCAGGGAGACAAACCTTGCATCTCTGGCTGGCAGCAACTGATGGATTACAGTTGCCCAGATAAGCACTGAATTCAACAAGGTCTGAGGAGCCTGAACACTTGAAGAAAAAAAGGCCTTCCTCCTAATTCCTGAACTCAGCAGGAACTTTGGCCCAAGGCTCCCTGTTTGTCACAAGAGCAGGATATTGCTGACCCATGAAGAGATGTTGCAGGCACGAGAGACAGGTTGAGGTCTTTGGAGCTGGTTTGCTGTTTGGTGATCCCTACTAAGCTACTACTGCCATTTTCAATGGAGCTGATTCTCATGTGTGTCCCCCACGTCCCCAGTGGTATCCCTGTTTTCAAAACAAGAAGAATGAAAGCACAGTAACATCTCTCTGCACTTGATCCAGTCCCTGCCAGCTTCTAGCAGCTGCCAGCTGAGAAGCTGTCTTCATGTTAGATAAGCGCTGCTTTGTTACTGCGATGGTATTTCTGTGATCTGACGTGTGCCATTTGAGTGCTGTACAACGGAGCTTGACCAGAGACTGAACTGAAGAAAAGCATTGCTTTAAACATTCCATGTGTTGAGTAAGAACACTGCTTCGGAAATGTTGCTCAACATTATAAAAAAGATGATTTAAACTCAAGAAATAGTGTATCATGTAAAACCATGAAATATTGTGATAGGATTTTAGAGTGAGAATGTGGGTTTCTGATCTAATGAAATTTTGTGGGCAAATTATATTAAAATCTTCATAAGTGCAGAAATATTTTTTGTCCGCCCAATGTCATCAGTGGTCTTAAGCTTTCTTTCCCTGGGAAAAATCCCCTCTACAACTTATTACTTTAATAACTTGGTAATCAGAGTCGCAGCTCTGATTTTGTTGTTGTTCATGCAAAACTGACAGGATGACTACAGATGGCAGTATTTGCCTTATGAAAGCAGAACTGCCAGCTTCAATAATTCTTTAAAATTGATGAGCAGCAGGTGTGTGGACAAGCATGTTTGTTAGTAGTCACTGACTGAATTTTTCTTTTGACCTGTAACTTAGGTATAAGCTGATCATTTGAAGTGTACTTTTTGTGTAGAAATATGCCCAAACTTTGGATAATACCTCGTTTTTGTGTTTAATTCTTTCAGTCAACCCAGAAGTAAAACTCCTGCTGAAAATGCTGCAAGAGGAATTTGTACAGCTCATGCAATTAAGTCACCTATTTTTCTTCTTTCCCCCCCCGTAGATTGATGTGACTTCTTTTATCAAAAATTGTCACACAGATACATGCAACTGCAATCTTGGTGGGGACTGCGAGTGTTTGTGTACCAGTATTGCAGCTTATGCCCACAAGTGCTGCCAGCAAGGAGCAGCGATTCACTGGCGATCTCCTTCGCTCTGTGGTATGTACCTGGGCTGGCCATGCACCAGAGCTCATCTGGGAGGCATCTCTGGCCTTTTTCTGCCCAATTATACAAATATGACAGATAATAGCAGGTGGGTAATAAACGTAGTTCACATCTCTCAAGCTGTCTCTGTGTTAGCTGTGTCATCCTTATACACCCAAATTCGTTGTCTTGCTGGCAAGGGCTGGCAGTGCTCAGGGTGTGTTTATGCAGAGACTGTGGAAAGGCACTGGTGGATGTCCAGTTTTCTGTGTAGGGCTGCAAAGAGATCCAGTCCATTCTTCTCTTCATTAATAGCAAGAATTGTTCTTGGCTGTA
This sequence comes from Edolisoma coerulescens, assembly GCA_013397115.1. Taxonomy (NCBI): domain Eukaryota; kingdom Metazoa; phylum Chordata; class Aves; order Passeriformes; family Campephagidae; genus Edolisoma; species Edolisoma coerulescens. The sequence goes on along the minus strand of VWZW01002957.1, from coordinate 5,459,217 downwards.
GAAAAATTCCTGCTTCAGGTCTGCTGGCACTGAACGAAACTCTAAAGAAATAAAATCACTGACTGTGGGACATGAAACTTCCTCTGCTGAAAGTGAGCTTTACATTTTTAGGATGCAGATATGCATGGATTCTCTTGTGACTTCGTAATAACAATAACAATAACAATAACAATAACAAAACAATGACGATAATAATATGCTTGTCTTCTTTTTCTTTTAGCTTATGACTGTGAATATTACAACCAAGGTATGTAGCATTTGATATTCCTGTTTAAAAAACTCAATTAGTTTATGGGCTCTTTCTTTGACTTGATGTATGTGGTTTTAACATTGCTTTTATTTTTAATGAGTGAAGATTAGTGGCCCAGCTGTGTTGAAGGATCCTAGTAATCCTTAATGTCTCCATTAATAACTTCATAATGTGCAGTGTGGGGGGTGGATTGATTCATCATCCTACAACATATGGTAGCAGTCGCGGAGAAGCTCTAGAAGGATGTTACCTTATGTTTGTACTGTAAATTTCAGAGCTGGGACCTACAACATTTGGACATTTATAGGCTACAGGATTTTATGCACAAGTCTCACAATACTGTACTGTAAAAAGAACAGTACCTTAGAATGAGAGTGGAATTCATTTAACAGAATGAATTCCTGTGTCATCTGCTCTAATATTTTGGATACTGTGCACAAGCTTACTCGAGAGCAATAGATACTGAAAACGGAAACATGACTAAATGCAATGACATGAATCTGACTTTAATGTATCTTTTTGATGACTAGGATGACTTGCATCCTATAATAAGCATCATTATAAAGATGATTTTTTTTCTCCTCCTGTCTGTCCTAATACAGTAGTAGCGTGTAGATCTTGCTAGGTATGGCTGACATTCCACAATTACTTTGTAACAGGGAGTTTTATCTTACTCAAAAAGTTTTGAGGATATGGTTTTAATGGTGAACACCATGATAGTGGTAGGTTGATGGTTGAACTGGATGATCTTAAAGGTCTTTTCTGACCTTAATTATTCTATGATTCTATGAAAAAGTAGGAAGGAGTACTGTTTTTTGCTAATTTTCTTCATATAGTTAACATGAATTTAAAAACATATTTTGTATTTGTGATGACAGTGGAGTTTTAGCTACTGCTTACACAGATCAAGGCTATTCCCAGCTCTCATGCGGATCTACCAGTAAGAAAGCTGGGGATGCACAAGAAGTTAGAGGGAACAGAGTTGGGACAGCTGACTTCAGCTGACAAAAGTGATGTTGCAGAACACATGGTGTTGTGTTCAGCAAGAGAAATCAGAGGGGAAGTCTGCTGGGGCTGGCATTGCTTAGGGTCCACCTAGATATTGGTCAGTTGGTGGTGAAGAATTTTGGTTTTTCATCACTTCTCTTGCAACTGTTTTTTCTTGTTTCCTTTTCCTTTTCCTTATTTCTCTATAAACAAAACTCAAGCCAGACATTATTTATCTGTCTTAATCTCCACTCACGAGTTTTTTTCAGTTCTTCCCCTCTGATTCTTTTGTAAGGTGTGGGGTGAGTGACCAGGTGTGTGGTGCTTAGCTGCCTGCCAGGGTTAACATCAAGGACAGAGTTATGCATGTTTCCACTACCGAGTGGAACCAAGTGGAAAATTAAGACTTAAGCATTGTATGTTATGCGATGACGATTTTTCTTTTTCTATTTGATTTTTCTTCCCTTAGGTCTTGGCGAAGGACCATATATTTTGGCAAGTTTTGGAGTGAATGACACAATTATAGGGGCTAATGTATCTAGCAGAAGTATATTTCCTCTGCCTAGAACCGGAGCACATAGAAATGTAATTTTCAGTTTCATGATAACTCCAGGTCTTTTCAAAGACAAAGATTTATGTAAGTGTTCTCAGCAGTTTTGCTAATGGTGAGATATATATCTCAAACTATATGAATGATTTTTGCTGCATCTTCTAAATGTCCTAAAATAGTCAAGATATTTTTAGTTATTGGAGTAAGTGGCCAATTTCAAAATGAAGGAGGGATTTCTTTTTTTTTTTTTTGGTATTAGGAAACCTCACTTTCAGCTTTAAAGTTGACTTTTCAAAAATTGTTTTAGAAATATTATGAAATAGAATAACTTTGTGAAAAAATCCAATTAGTTTGTAAAACTGGAAACTGGTGAGTTTTACAAAAGTATCTAGCAAATATCAACCTGCATGAAGGTCAATGCAGGATACTTTTGTCTCCAGTAAAATTGGTTCTACTTTATGTTTTCACCTTATTTGTTGCTTTTCTTGACCTAAAAAATGTGCAACTTAGAATGATCAGTCTATATCTGCATTGTTAATAAGCAGCATCTCTATGCAATGTAGTAGGTAGTTTCTTAAATGAACAGCTGAATCCTAAGCTCTATTTTTCACTTATCAGACTTACCCAAACTATACAACAAAAATAAATGTTTAAATATTTTCCCTTTTGTATCTATTTTTCTGTCTTCACATATATGAAGTTTGTGCCAATTAAATCAATAAAGATTTTGTCATTGCTTTCTCAATTTAATTTGTTGAAAAAATCACAAACTCTCAAAAATCAATATAAAGAAGGGCTGTCTCCATAGAAGAATTTCAAACTAAGTTTACAAACATTTGAATGTTTATTGCCATGGGGAAATTAGGTTTTTAGATGTGATTTTGAAACGAAAAATACATACAACAGAAGAATTAATTCAGTCTTGTCAATTGCCCATGTAAAGTGGAAGTAAAACATTCATATTATCTGTGCAATACACAGGTGACTTTCATATAGAAATGAGGGATAAGATAGTATTCCTCTACAATAAAGAACTTCAAGACCTTATTCAAGTTGAAAATCAAGTACAAACTCAGTCTTCTTATAAATTCTTACATTTTCAGAGAATTTTTTTCACTTTTGATTTGTGGTAGAGCAAATACAGGTCAAGTCTCTTATTTGGCCATGGATTTTCTTACTGTATTACTGCATATGACTGTATATAATAAAAGCCTGACCTCAATGTTCTTACAATGTGATATTATTTACTAATGACATTTTGGCACTGCTAAGCTGTCAGAAATTTGTCCAAACTTAAGAAAAACTCCCAAGATATGCAAGTTCCAGTCTGAGACTGCTTATGAATAATTTTTGAAGGTTAGTAGCAGTAGGCTGAATGCAGTTTTGATCAAACTGATTAGCTCCCTGGTGGTTCTGGATTATACGATTGTTTGAAATCTCTTTTAGGCCCTGCACTTTGTTTCTAACTCTCTTTTGTGCAACATAAAGCTGAATTTATTTTTTTCTTTGTGAAAAGCAGGTTTTTAAAAGGAGCCACTTAATGGCCAGTATGTAGGATTTAATCTCAAGTATAAGTTGTTTTCTGTGAAAATCTCGTTATTTTTATTATTTTTTTTTTCTTCTGCGGAAGCTCTATCTCTTGTTTCCCTTGAATCTGCTGAAAGACCAAACTACTTTCTCTATGTCCATGACAATGAAACCGTTGGGCTGGAGCAGTGGCAGGCAAGTGCCTCCTTTCAGAGACGAGCCACCTTCTTCCACCACCAGGGTCTCTGGAGTCCAGGGCTCAGTGCCTTTGAACTGCACAGTAAAAAAGGCTTTTTCATCGTTCTCACCTCATCCAGTGTTAAAGTGGAAAAGTATGATGATTCAGAAGAATTCAAACATTTCAGTAGCTTTAGTATTGAAGGTAAATTTTGCATAATCCCTAGGGATAAACATTCTTTTTCTGCTTGCCTTCAGAGCACTTTCTTTCTTTCTTGTATTTCATCAGCAATAGTAACAAATATTATATCCTATTTTTAATTACTCTCTTTCTTTGCCCTCCATTCCATCTCAAAATGTTATTATTTTCTAATTTTTGCAGATAGCATGGTCACTTTATCTCTGAACTATGTTTTCATTGGTTTACTCTTTCAAAATGAAAGTGGCATGTCACAAAACAATATATGTTAATATCTCATTATTAATTTATAGGTATCTGTTCTTTCAAATGAACTGGGTAATTGTATTGCATCTGCAACCAATAGTATCTTCACTATGTTTAACTGATCTTTTAAGTTTTGAAACAGAGTATATTATAAAAGTGAATAGCTGTTATCAAAGCTTGAAGTGTCTTTTAGCTTGAACAAATTTAAAATAGTTGAAACTGAACAAAATCTCACCTATTTGAAAATTCTGAAAAATTTGTCTACTTGGTTTTAATTTTTTAATTTATCTGAAAATCCCAATGTATGTTATAGAAAAGGTTGTAAATTTATTGTTTAGACTATAGAATCAATAAACAATACCCTTTCTTTCTTTCTTAGAACTCAGTGCTTCTGTGCCTTACAGAAGGATGTGTGAATGGCGATATGAATCTTGTGCTAATCCTTGTTTTAAGACATGTAGTGATCCTGAAGGAATAGCATGTAAATTTCTTCCTCTGTAAGTAAAATTAATCTCATATTGCTACTGTATTGTTTTTTGTAATAAGCATACCTTATGCTTTCTGAAAATTACTGCTGCTGCAATATCCATTTATTTTTACTATCCAGATTTCTATATCACTCTTATGAGAAACTCTTACAAGTCATATGAAAACTCATTTCCCACAGTTTGTATTCCCATTTACATGTGATTTCTAACACAAGAATAAGAGGATTTGTATTTAGCCCAGAAGATTAGCTTCTGGTAGTGGTTAAGTAGAAAGCTATTAAATCAAATGAAGGCTATTTCTTTCTATGGATTTATAGTTGCATCCTAAACCAGCATATCATGATGCTAAAATGACTACATCTTTCTGGTGTGTATATGACAGAGATCAAAAATTGTAGGAATACCAAGGGAGGAATACGCCCTCTCCTGTAAGAAGAGGGAACTTTTGTGCTGAGAGATGCCCATTGGCATGAAGAGAGGGATTTCAGTCAGAGGGGTGATGTTACTTTGTGATTTAGTAAACAGATTTCCTGTCCCCATGGTTCTCCCCTGACCTCTATGAAACCACAGTAAACTAAAAGGAAGAATGCCTAAAAACTCAAGGCACAATGTGGTGGAAAATAAAGGATATTTTTAATTTCAGACTTCCTAGGCATACGCAACTTATGATTAGTAATAATATTAATATTACTAGTTTTCTCTGTTGGTATTCTTAGCTTTTTCCTTATGGGAACACTGGTTGTTAATGTCATGATTTTCTTACTGAAAAGTCCCCCCAGAATGAAAAAAGGCATGGGAATATAGTGATTTGTCTGCATTCTGCTATGTTGAAAGGACACAAGAAAAAGGCTTTATGGAGTCAGTCTAAATATTTTAATATCTCAAATGAACAAATCTGGGTAAAACAACAGTCTTGTAGAAAAGTTCATCATTCTGTGCAAAACTTTCTGCTTAGGGATCTAAACTTCCACTTGGTTGTGGAAGCAGAATGGCCCAAAGCTATCATGTTCATCAGCCTATGTGAATAATTATTAACAGTTTAGAAATAGAATTATGCTGCTCAATAACTTTTTGACCTTGAAATGCATCAAAATGCTATGTTCATAATTTCATTGGAAAGTTTTCAGAACTCTGATAGGACATTCTAATGGTTTGTTTAGCCAAAGTAAAATAATTTAAAATTAACTTACACTTCTACTGTGGCTTTAGTGTTGACTATGCAATATTTTAAAGGGTTGAAGGATGCATGCCATACTGTCCTAAAAACATGATCCTTGATGAGGTCACACTTAGGTGTGTTTATCCAGAAGACTGTAAGTATACTTTATTATGTTGATCTACTCTTATGAATTACTCTAGAGATCCCAGGAAAGGATTAATAAAACATACATTTTTTAAAATGCTTTCTCAGAACATTGTTTTATTGAAGATTGTCTCTCTGGGACATAGACTCCATTCCTAGTCACCCAAAATAAAGCTTCTGCATTCAAAAAAGTTATATTTTAAGTTGGATTCTTGTATTTCTCTAATAGTGAGTTATATATAACCTTTTGTGATTATGTTATACTCAGAGCAACTGTATTTGACTATATAATGGTAGTATATTACACATCTGTGAGGGAGAGATCCCAAATGAAAGAAATACATCTGTGGCAAAAAGTTCAGTCTTTTCATAGCATGACAAACCACTAACAAATTCATCTATTTCATAATTTTTGGTGTGTAAAGATACCACATTATTTGTTATTTTGGGGGATAAAGTATTATTTTAACATTAAAATTTCATTTTAATACTGTATCTTATTTTATTGTACAAATTTTGAATTAAATACATTATGATTGATATTTTCTAGTACAAAGTTGTATAGTAGACTATCTTCTAATGATGTAATGTATTTATTTCAAATATTTTACTATTTTGGATTTACTGAATTTTCTATGGAATTGCCTTTTTGCTTCAAAACTGCTCTGCAAAATCAAGGTTTTCACCAAAAATAAAAAATTAACTACTTCATTTGCAGAGAAAATTAGAAAACATTTTGAGTCAGCTGACTTCCTCAAAGTCATCAGATGACCTGCAACCATTGGCAAGATCTGATTTGCTAATATTTAAATGGGGTTTGATATTTAAATGGGGAGTAGAGATAGAGTTGCTATTTTTCTTCACTAATAATACATAAAAGACAGTAAAACACACATTTTTCCTTTTAGGCATAGCTGTGACACCTACAGAATCAGAAATTGGACTGAAACCTTCCCTGTTAATCTCTCACATGGATGCTACCACGGAGGGATTTCCTCAGACACCTTCTTTATTTGTTACTTCAGGGAATGAATCAACTCACATCAGTGTGACAGACAAAATAACCATGAATGCAAACACAGCTTCAAGGGGAATGAATATGTCGGCACAATCCATGACAGACTTTTATTCATTGGAAGCATCTAATGCAGTCACCTATTCAACATTTTCATTACCAAGTATAGTGGAGCCTTCTGATGTACTTCACAACACAGCCAGCCCTACTGTCCTTTCCAAACCCATCCCTTCAACAGGTTTTCCAATTCCTCTTCGAGCCTCAGCAGTCACATCACATACTGCCCGCTCTAATGCATCTATAACTTTACCCATTACAATAACAACTCCAACAACCCTGCTCAGTGCAAGTCCTATTCCAACAGAGTCTGCACTATTAACACCCACTTCCCTAGTGGTAGTTCCATTTTTACTCTTAACATCAACCACTCAGCTAGGAACAGTTCGACCTTCCTCAGAACTAACAACTTTAGCCTCCAAGATATCTTTTGTCACTTCTGAGCTGCCTGCAGGGATTGGGAAGAGTAGGAGTCCTTCAGTAAGTCATTCTAAGGGAGCAGAAATACACTCTGAAGTGTCTTTGTCTGCCTTGCTGGCTGACAGAACAACTTTCACAAGAGCTGTATTTCTTCTAGGTCCACAATTGCCACTAAGCACTCTACTTCTCCTATATCTACTTTGTCTGTTAGAACTAGGTCTGGCATTACTCAAACTGCAGTTTACTCAACACCCATTTCTGCACTGACTTCAACTGCTCCTCAGATTCCTATGTCTACTAGATTTTCTAGCTCTGAGACAAGTTTTCCTCAATTAATCACAGTTTCATATTTCAAAACAGCAAAACTCTTGACTAAAAATTCTCTGATATCATTAAATGCTAGTTCAACTAGTTTTCCTCCAAAGCCATTTTCATCTTCAGTGCAAATTCCAATGACTGTTCCCGAGCAGACATCTCCATTAAAAAAGGGCAATATTTCTGCTGCTCTGTCAATAATGACTGTATCTTCACCTCAGGTTGTTTCTCAAATCCCTAAAAACACTTCTTCAAGTCCTGCAACACGCACAGTATCTACACCAGTGTGTTCTCTGTTTACCTCCCTTAAGCCCAAAGCTATAGCTGGTGCCATGGTTACCTCCAAAAGTCTCTATACAGTACCTTCTGGTGCTTCCACTCCTCCAGTCAATTCAACAATCTTTGTAGTAAGTAAAGCCTCCACAGAAAATAAGCATATAATGCGCACTGATTTCTTTTCTTTGTCATCCATGTCTAAAAAGCCAATGAAATCCATTTTGTCTACAGTCTTCCCTCTAAGGACATTGGTATTACCTCTAAATGCTACATCAATAACTACTTTAGAGCTTACAGAGTACCCAAAAAGTTCAGATACAGAATTGAAAACTGACCCTATGGCTCAAAGGTCAGGTACTTTCATTTCCAAAGATCCTTCTTTTACAAGGTCATTATCTTCATTTACAACCTTGTTATCAACATCAGTACCATCCTATGCAACATCTCAGACTACAAGTTCTTCATTGATTCCCATAGTCAGTAGCACATCATCACTAACACAAAATATAAGTGCTACCCAAGCATCAATTTCATCTCTAGATACACAAGGAACTTCAAAAATTCCAAGTATAGACCTTGCAACTTCTGTGGAGTTTTCTAAATTCACTTTAAAAATAAGTCTCTCTACCAACTTTTCAGCAGCACTAAAAACATCCATTGTAATGCCCTCTTTACTAATGCCTACAACTTCTGAAGTCACTTTAGAAAGCCAGCCTTCTATGCCTTCACCTCCTCCTAAGACCCCTCTTATCTCTAATGTTTCTCTAGGAAAACAGAGTTCTTCGGTAAGTTCTTCTGAAGAAGATGGAACAGTATCAGCCATATCAGCTGGAATCATCACTCAATCCACTACACCAATGATCATGAACACAACAGTGAATGCTACACCCTCAAAAGCACCTTATATTTTTGCAAAAATGCTACCTAGTTCTTCAGCCAGTTTATTAGTTACTTCAGGCACTACCCTAGGCTCTAGGATTACTACAAAAACCACTGATTCTTTTATTGTCAATTTGGATTTTTATATGGCTTCAGCTTCGGTTCCTACTACCATAGAAACACACAAATCTTTATTTACAACTGCAGTAACTCAAGCTTCACAGAGCATTAGAGAAACTCCAAAGATTAATATAATGAAAACAACTGGTGCTACAAGTCCATTATCACAGATGAAGGGTACCTCGTACATAGCATCAGAAGTTGAATACGCAACTTCATTTGAAAAAACTGTGGATATTTCAGAAGGTGGTCAGACTTCACATGAGCAAAGAAATGCTACCAAGGCAAAGACAACCACAATTGACAAATCTTCCCCACCTTATTTGCCAGTAACTGCAGTTCAGAGTTTGCTTTTTTCAAGAAATACAACCTCAGTCAAAAATATCTCTCTTTCTGGAGTCCTGGGTACAACAGCATCAGATAGGTCCGAAATCCCAACACAGAAACCCATCACACCTTATTTTAGTGTAACAGAGGCCACGGAGCTGCAAACCAGAACTATAATAAATCTATCTCATTCTAGTGGTGGAATGGCTCTACCTTCCTCTTCAGAAATGATGGCTGTAGCTGACAAGGCTTACTTTGGCACGATGATGCATACACTGATGTCTACATCTTCTGAGTGTGTGGTATGATCAGTCTTACTTGCCCTTACATGTTAAAATATATATTAGTTTTCAGTCCATTCTGTTATTCTACAGATGTAATACCAGAGATTTAAAATAGCTCCTACTTTCTGTTTAATTTACTTGTTTTAAAATTCTCAGTTATTCTTAGAGAATAGTTTTATTGCTGCTCTTACACTGCCCTGGTATATTCTGCAACTTGGATGTACTGCCCTGAAAAAAAAGGCTTTAAAGCTGTGTTATTGTTCTAGATAGCTAAATATATTTCTGAGGTGCAGAAAAAGGCATAATCCTTGGGATTTTGGTGTTTCTGCATAATCTCATCCTGGCTTTCCTTTTCCCACTTGTTTCTTTGTCATAGGGTTTAAAATGATGGGAATGCATGGTTTTGTGTTTCTTAAAATGCTTCAGATTATTAGTGATTGTAACGTGTAGGCTCAATGCATAATGCTTTACATAGGGTATTCCACCAAGGCTAGATGGAACAGGAAGGATGTGAGTGAATGGACATGCATCATTGTCACTGGTTACAACCACATGGATGCAAGTCATTCCAAAATAACTGATGAGGAGCAGGTAGATGTGGGGAATCTCTCTCAGAGCTGGGGGATGGACAAGTAATTGCTTGGACTTCATAAGGCCAGTGAAGTTAAAGTTGACGCTGGTTGTTTTTTCCTTATATGACAGCCGAGATACCTCGAACCTGTCGACAAATGTAGCCAGTATGTATGTGTTAATATGGGTTGGATGTTATACAATCTTTCAAGGAACTGCCCTAAGGATGTGCAGAAGCCAGATTGTGGTTTTCGAGGAATGCCTGTTCAAGTTAACACTGATAGCTGTTGTCCAGAATGGGAATGTCCCTGTAAGTCATTGTTTTATTTTTAAATAAAACATGGAGCCTTGATCTGTAAATTTCGATTAATAAAATAAAGGATTATTGCCATGGGAATATGAGGTTAAATAGTGGAATGAATTTAAAAGAGGTATTCATCAGCAAAGCAGAATGAAATATACTGAATGTTTTGGTACCTATGAATTGACATTCAGGAGAAGCAAAATATTTTTTTTTGAATGAAAACATTGAAATGACATCTGCAGCATGAACACCAATATTTTTCAGCTGAGACTTTTCAGAATTTTTATCAGTAGAAATACTAAGATTTCAACATTTCATGAAGAAAAATAAATTAAATACTAGATTTCCTGAAAGACAGAACCCCCATATTTCATTTAGCTCTAATTGCAGTTTTTATTCACGCTTAGAAACGGCAGAAACTGGTGGATGAATGTCTGCAGGGGGAACAAAAAGGCTAAAGAGAAGGCACATTTAAAGCCTTGCAGCATTAATGAAACCAATATTGCACTTTATATTTGTTTCAAGATAAGACAGATAAGTCCCTTGTCAGTATCTCAAAAATATGTATATTTTTATGCATATATTTTATCTCACACTGTACAGATTCATTGACCTTGCCTGTAAAACATTGACTTAAGTGAAAATTTTCACCAATTTAAACATTCTCCCCTACCCTGGGCACACAGACACAGGTTAAGGTATTTCCACTGCATAACCTAAACACTTTCTTCTGCTAATGGGTCAATATGCTGTCTGCAGAACAAGGTCATCCATCTATCTATCTATCTATGAATGTATATGCAAAAGCAAATAATGTTAGAACTGAAAGTTTTTAGAAATGCCCAGTATTCAGTTTTGTGGTAACCTCATTAAATGACAGTTCTTTTTTAGGTCAGTGTTCTGTACTGTCTGAACTGAGTGTTATTACGTTTGATGGAAACAACATAGCCCTCTGTAATATGGCTTCCTATGTTTTAGTCAAGTTACCAGGAGAAATTATTGTTGCTCATATTGAAAAATGTCCTCCTAATCAGGTAAGAGTCTTGCATTTATGCAATAATTATAATTGTTTCTTGAATTTTTGTGTTATAGGTTTGAAATTCTGCAAAAATATGTCAATTAAAACTTATACATAAAAGCCATACTCAGTGAAAAATGCCAAGTTATTTACTTTTCAAGAAGCATGCTTAATGATGCTGTCTAGATAAAATAATTTTATCTTGAATTAAATAGTGAATGTTGTGTTATAAGAAAATTCAAATTTAAGTTCCTTTTAAATTATCAGAGGTGACATAACTTCTGAATATGCATGTCTCCTTTCAGGCTCTCCACCCAGAAGTGTTCCTGTAACCTTGAATTTATACTTTACAATATGGTCAAAATACAAAAATATTTTTCATAGTCAAAAGTATATATTTTGTAGTTATTTTCGGAAAGTATTAATGACTTTGTGATGAGTTGCTCTTTGTAGTTGTCTAACTCTTGTCTACAGAGGGGATCTGACCACTTTATTTTTAGATTGCCAGTTTAGGTCAAGTCAGTCTCATCCTTAGAGTCTGTACAAATATTTCCTTTGCATTTTCCACAGTACTAATTTATGCAGCCTTTGAGCAACTGGATTGAGTCCATCTTTGGTTTGTTGATGAACCAGTCAGTGATGAAGGGCTTCAACAGGCTTCTATCCTTCCCATCCCTCTTATTTACTCTCACTGGGCAACAGGACACTTGAAAACTGTTAAGGGCAAGAGTCTTGCATTGTTTTAGAGGTTTTCTATTAAATTGCTCTCTTGTTTCCCGGTTGCAGTCTAGAGGTGGGAATGCAGAACACATGTGCAGATGAGCTTTAGAAGTCTGTGTGTTTAGTTCTTCAAGAGATATTTTTTGAAAGGGCCTTTTAGCATATGCACAGAATTTGCTGGAAAGTGTGTATTTTTTATTATTTGTAAGGAATATATTAAATTAATTTAAATATTTAGTTGATTGTAGAAGAACATTAGAGACAAAGAAAATAGTAACTTATTTTTGCTAAATAAAATGCAACTGATTATTGTTGCACTTCTAATTTATTTTGTCTTCCAGAGTGCAAATTCAATAAGAAAACTAGTAAGTACTTACTTATTTTACTAATTATAAAATGCATTAATATTAAAAAATAATATTTAATTAATATAAAAAAATTCCAATCACACTGGCATGGAATTAGAAAAACAATAGTAACTAAACTTGTTTGTCACTTTTCTTTCAAGGTGCCACCTGCAAACACTTCAGGGCTCTGTTTTAAGAAATTGAATGTCACAACACACACATGTCAAATACTTATCAATCGTTTAGCAAGAAAAGTAAGTATATATCAGTAGTGTGTGTCCTCTAAAAAAATAGCTGGAAAGCTATTCTGTTGTAGAATGTGATATATCAGAATTAAAATAAAACACTACAGGATTAGGATTACTTTTGCAGTTCAGGTTCCCAGTAATTCATGCTATGCTAGAAGCAAAACAATATACATTTCTGGTACCATGCTTCACTTCAATGTCATTTTTCCAAAAAGACACTTTAAAGTTCTTTTGAGATTTTAAAGAAGCTGCAAAAGCAGTTATGCCTGAGACTATACTTCCAGAAACCCTAGAACCCTAGATGTGATAAATACTTAAGCTACTTTTCCTGCTACTCAGTATTAAGTCAGAACAGATGACTTGGAATAATCAGAATGAGGTTTTGTTTTATCATACAATATATGATAAATAAGATTTATTCTTTCCTTAATTAGAAAATATTTTTTTTCCTCATGCCTACTTCATTTGCCATTTTTGGAAGCGGCACTGGTGGGAAGCTCTCTAATTTAAGCCATGTGACTGTTATATGTGGCACAGGCTGCGAATTAAAAAATCTTTTGTTATAAAATAGAAATACATATAAAATACAGAATTGCAATCTGGCTTTATCTCTAAAATGTGTTTGGTTTATTTTAGGTAGTTTTGGATTCTGTAATTCAACCATTACCATTTTCAAAAGAAGGACTGAGTATTCAGGATACTGGTGCAATGTATGTTGTTAATACCCCAGCTGGTATTAGCATCAAGTGGGCTCATGTTACAGGCATCATAGACATACAGTATGGATTACACTCCAACACATCAAGGAAGACAGAAGGACTTTGTGGTGAGGCTATGGTGGTAATTCTTTCCTTATTCAATAACTTCCCAATTGAAATATGCAACTCCCTTTTGTGTCTGTGACCAGCTGTCCCTCTAGCTCTCCTTGTGACCCTCATTAACTATGCTGACAATCCTAAATGAAGGCCTGTGAAAGACTATTAATTAATAATAATAAATTAATCATTCTGTTTGAAATCACTGTGTGGTAATAAAAGTACTTGGCGGAACAAGCAGTGATCAGCACATTGCATCTAAATACCTTTAAAAAAATTTACTTATTTCATTTACTTATTTCTGCCTATTTTAAGAGTATTGCTGAAGCCAAGTAAAGAAAAAGAAAATTTTTAGTGAAGTGGCTCCTAAAGAATTTCAGGTAGTGACAGTATATTTCAGTGATTATGGGGAAAAGAATAACTGTCTGATATTAGCAGTGGCAGCTTATTGCTATGAAAATACTGACAAAAGTTGTATCTTGGGAAGGGTCCAATTCTTGTGAGGATAGTGAATTTAGAATCTGTATTTAGACCTCTTGAGGCTGGCTCTGGGGTCCAAAACTGTGCTGAGTTGTCTCAGTCTTGAATTACAATGATAGTAAATGTAGCAGATTTCAGGCTTCTCTTAAGCCTTTTTATCATTCTGCCAGTATGAATAACATAAAGTCTAAGCATGTAATTAAAAATTACTTCAATTTTATCATAAATGTTCATTTTCTGGTGGTTTTTAATTTTACATAATCTACTTCATATAGAAAAGGAAAAGAACTTTTTATGATCTTTTAAACCGGATTTAGTTTTAAAAACTAACAAAGCAATTCAGATATGCTTTAAGTATAAATATAAACAAATAAAGTCTTTAAAATCAATTTCTATATTCTGCTTGAACAAAAGGAAAGTTCTCCTAGATCTACTGACAGAAGGTGAAGGCTGGCCCTGCATCTTTTCCCAATATCAGGCCATCTTCTCTGTGCATGCTTAACGAGTGGGATGAGATGAGGTCAGATGTAGGAAGACTTACAGAATAGTTCCTCATTGTGTCATGAAAAGATAAAAAGAGGAAGACAATGCAGGCAAATCCAAACTTAGCTTAAAAGTGTTGCGCTACCTGATATTTTGCAGTAAAGTCTGAAGCTTTCTTTAGTGCTTCTTTCCTGTTCTCTGCTGTTTGTTCCTGTCTGGGATTCTGCGATCTTCTTCCTCTCATCCTATAAAAAATTGTGGGACTGTGTGGTAAATCTGCTTCCTTTTTAAAGCTATATTGATTCTGCAGTTCTGTAGCATAGCCTTACAAATTCTAATGCCAGCAGTTTGTGATATGCAGCCAAAAGCAGAAGAGTTAAGAATACTGGAAAGTGGTGCTACTGTAAAATGCTTCTTTTTTAAATGCCATCTTCTGTATTTCTCCATGCTGTCTGAAAGAGTAACAGCCTGCCACACCAAGCTAGTCCAGTTCTAACAAAGGACCCTGGAGAGCATCAGACTGCAGGGCTGAAAGCATGAGGGCAAGGATTTAGGGTGTGCTTAACAGTGCAGAAGGAAAGTGAAAATGAGAGAGGAACTTTCCTGATCAGTTCCTGAGATGTAAAATACCAGTATGAAGATTAAAGTTTTGGCATTACTCACTTGTCATGTCCTTAAAGAGATAATGAATTTTAATTGATGAATCAATAGAATAATGAAGTCAGGTAGACAATGAATGCCAGGGGTGTGGGAAGGTTGTTTTTTAGTGGTTTTGTATTAATAAATTGAGTAAGTGCAATATTTTCTCTAGATAAAGCAGTTTATTCATCAAAAGATTCTCTTCATAACTTCTTTCACTTAGAGTGTTCAATTAAATTTCAATACAGTGTCAAATCATCAGTGGTGAGCAGTTAATTTGAAAACCACCTACTATCACTCCCAAGGGGCTGACTGCCATTCAGTAGAATGAGATCAGAATCTAGTGCCACATCAGTGAATTTGCTACACTCAACAGCACATTTTGGTAGCAGTTTTTCTCAAAAGTTAAGTGTTGTGAAAGGTATCATGAGTTGTATTACATGATCTTCTTCTTTTACTGAGCTGTTGAGCTGAGAACTAAAATCACAAGCAGGAAGTTGGAACTACAGTGGACATATAGCTGCTTTAATTTATAAACTCAGATGACTAAATTGCACAGGTTAACCTGATGCAATGTTAATTTTAACTTATCAAGTGCACTTTTCTCTCCAAAATGAAGGTATGTGGCATGTTTTTTGTGCTTTGAATATGATGCTCTGTCTCCAGGGGTGTGTAATGGAGATCCTAGTGATGACCTGAAAATGCAAAACATGACCATAATTACAAATATGGAGGAAATTGAAATGTTCATTAAGAGTTGGGAAATTGAGAAATCACTTGATGTAACAACCAGGAGGCCAGTAAGAAACTGTACTGAAGATAACTGCTCATACTGTATGGAACTGTTAAACAGAAGCATTTTCATCCCTTGTCACAAGAAAGTGAGTATGATGATCGGAAAAATTGCAGGAGCAAATCTAATAAAAGTTGTATAATTAAGAAAAGAGTGACAGATACATGCACATTTTTCACGTTTTGCTTATTTTTATGATTTGACAATGGAATGGATGGCTTTAATACT
Organism: Edolisoma coerulescens; assembly: GCA_013397115.1. Lineage (NCBI taxonomy): Eukaryota > Metazoa > Chordata > Aves > Passeriformes > Campephagidae > Edolisoma > Edolisoma coerulescens. The sequence continues at coordinate 5,443,152 of VWZW01002957.1, read as the reverse complement.
TTAGTCACGTTGTCCATTGTAAACACACATCTATATTGATCCCTGTGCTATTATGCTGGTTTTTTGAAATTATTTAATGGGCAATTCTCAAAGGAGAGACAACGGATCATCATGTCAAGATAAACACATTCCAAAGGTGTTATTTTTATTAAATGCTTAACATGGATCACTAGAATAGAAAATCTCATGCGAGATTTATCAGACTAAAGAAATTTCCAGTTAAAAATTTTTGACATAGTCAATATTATGTTGACAATTTTGTAGCATTTCTTATAGAAATCATTATCATTTGTTTCTGCAAAATGTACTTTCTAATGGGGATATATCTCTAGCATGCAGACTGTCACTAGAGGTGGGTAGTGCAGCACAGCTGCTTCATGTAGTGGTGCGAAACTCCTAAAATCCATCTCCCAGCTACAGCGAGCTCCCACAGCCCCCTGCAGCCCTATAGGTTTGTGTATTTCCCTGCCATTTTAATGTATTAGTCTATGTTTATGTATTTCCCCTGTTCCATATGCATTGTGTTCTGGAATGTTCCCCTTTCCTCAGTACCCCATTGGTTGTCTGTATTAATCCCGCCTCTGTTCTATTCCCATTGGCTGTTCCCCTGTCGACCCCTCCCATGTTCCCTTTCCCTACTGGGTTATGCCCTGCACTCCGCCTCCCTCTGTCCCAGTATAAAAATGCCTGTACTTCATCTCTTCCTCATCTTGCTGCTTCTGCAGCTTCAGATTAAATCTCCGGAACCCAAGCAGCAGGCTGCCTCTCTCCTCCTTTGTCTCTGCCGGCGCGCCTTCACCACCAGCCTGGAGGAAGCCCCCTCGGGTGGGGAAGCTGCGTCCTCGACCGCTTTTGTGTGTGTTCCTGCTGCGGCGAGGGCGCACCAGGCAGACCCCGGGCTCCCTTCATCCAGGCTCGCGCACCCCAAGCAGCCGACCTGGCAGAGCTGCTGAGGGCGTTCCAGTGGCTGGCCGTGCAGCCACAGCTTCCCAGAACAGAAAATGAGGAAGCCCCGAATCTCTGAGGTCTGACTGACTTTCCCCACTTAATTAAAAATAGAAAGGATTAATTACTCAAGTGGCCTTTTCTTCGTGGGGGATTGATGTGTTTAGATTCCTGATTCACTTTTTCTTGCTCTGCTTTTCCACCCTTTTTTCTTACTGTGTTACACTTTGGTTTTCATCACAGACAGATGCTGTTAAAAAGTATTGCACGCATCTGAGCCCCTTCTTTCAAATTCCTTAGACCTCGCCTCACTTTCCTGGGGCAGAAAAAAATGCAGGGACTTCTTCTGAAAGGAAGGAAATAAAGTAGTTTCTTTATATACAAAAATTAATAGGTATTTTCCACAGAAACTTAGTGGGAGGGACCAGTGGTAAGCAGTTTGGAATCAAGAAGGTAGAGTAGCACCGGTGAGTAGTAGGATGCTTTGCATAATTGTTTTGACACATCTCATTTTATAATAATTTAAGGAAATCTGAGGAGTCAGAATTCCTACTGCATGTATGTTCCCGGGAGAACTCTGATAGTGCATCTTTTCCTGGTTTGTAGCAAAAACTTACATACCGTCAATATTTTCAAGCGATTGGTTCATCCATTAAGAAATTTGGTTTTTTTCATGTACAAGATGGTGGCAGAGCCAGAGTGGATGGAGCATATTGTGCTCTCTCTGGCATGAAGCAGCTGGTCAAGGATAGGTAACAGAGTCATCACTTCTTGGCAGAAGTGAGAGACTGCTTGAAGATTTGCTGAAACCACAGGGAGAACTTAGCTGCAACACAGTAGTGAACAGGCAGAATGAAATTAAAATCTGACTTTTACATCTTATTACAAATTTATGCAAACAAAACCAACAGAAATAAGGCAGGTTGCACCATCTGCATTTAGACTCAGTAACTTAGGCTATCAGGTCCTACAGACACAGAAACAGAGTAATAAGTAATTCATTCACAACAGGATTGTATGGAAGGTATAGCAGCAATGTTTAGCTGACACTGTTCACTTTTAGTTGACAGGGCTACACTTAAAAGTTCTTGTAAGTAGTGTGACAGTCTCTGTAGCACTACATTCTGTGTCTACTGATGAGCATAGAAAATTCTAGCAGTTTAAGGTCTGCAGAATGAGTGTTCTGACAAAAGATATTTTTTAATTTAGACACTGCTAGCAATTTTTTTCCCTTGTGGCAGTATTATTGTAATTACTGATTTATTTTCGTTACAGGAAGTCGTTATACTTGTTAATTCCCAATTGCAATATGTTCCTAGGTGTCGCCACAGGAATTTTGTGAGAAGATGTGGGTCAACAGTACTAATTTTTGGAATTATGAGTGTGATGCACTTTCTGCATATGTGGCTTTGTGCAACAAGCACAATATCTGCATTAAATGGAGGACACCTGATTACTGTTGTAAGCAGACAGCCATATTCTGTATCCCTATGTGGCTTTAGTGATGAGGATTTTTTAGTGATTGTTTAGTGATAAGTTAAAAATATATTTCTTTCTATTATTCTTGTAAGTAATGCCTCATTTTATCACAGCATTGGTAAATCCAGGTACAAGTTCTTAAGATGAGAATACATCATTTAGTCATGAATGAATTGAATTAGCTGCTTACCTAAATTACTGATAAAAGTATGAATGCATGCTTTCTGTAAAAACTCACTTGTTATTCTACCTATTTATCCAATGAAATGCTGAAAGAATACAGAAGCACTCAATGTCCTTTTTTATTCCTTGCAGCTTTGAGTTGTCCAGAGGGCAAGGAATACAAGCCGTGTGTGCAACCCTGTGAAGCCAAGACATGCTTGAATAAATGGTTCTATGAAGATTCTCCCTGTTCCTATTTAAGGGAAGACTGTGTGTGTAAAAGTGGCACCATTCTGCATAGAACAGACTCTGATCTCTGTATATCAGAAGAAAAATGTAGTAAGTACAGTAGGACAGAGTAGTTTTTCAGTTATGATAGTATTAACCGCAGCTGTAGCAACAGTTCATGGTAAGAGATAAGTTTAAGTTCTGTGTCAGTCCTCAGCAACTGCGAATCTGGAAACGGTCCCTTCAACAGAGCCTACATTTTTCTCAAGCTACAGCAGTTTGTGCTTTCAGTTAACTTGGCTTTAAGACCCAGTGCTGATGTACCTCTGTTGGGAGGAAAGTGATGGTCATTCTATAGCTCCCAGGCTTTCCTTCCTTGAGAACTTAGGAAGGAATAGCACGGGCAAGTTCTGTCCCTTGCCCTCACCCATTTTCACCATAGTGAAGTATTTGTTCCCTTGGGGCTTTTAAGGTCATCATCCTTTCTTGGATTCTTCTGTCATAATGCTCCACAGCCATATTTTTTATGCAATAATTTTATGCACGTTGTAGTTGCTTGCAGGAAATGGGAGCTGTCTGCTTGTTGAAGGGATATAATGTTGGTTTTTTTTCCCAGCATGTACAGATAATAAAGGAGAACCCCGCTCTGCTGGGGAGATATGGAATGGGTCCATGAGAGGGTGCTGCATGTATGGCTGTTTAGAAAATGGAAGCATTGTTGCTGTAGAACCTGAATGCAATGAGGATCCACCACCAGTCTGTGAAAGAGAAGGGGAAGTTCTGCTCCATGTCATTGAAGAGAGAGCTTGCTGTCCCAGGAAAGTTTGTGGTACGTACCACACTTGTTTTCAGTAACGGAAGTATGAGTGCTTGACATTTACAGACAGCTGAAAAACTTCAGATTCAAGGTAACATTTTTTAGAATTAATTTTCAAGTACTTGTAGCTGGTTGGGCCAGCAATTGGGGCTTCTATTCTTTATAAGAATTATTCACTGAAATATATTTTGTCGTAGAAGTCCACCAGTTAAACAAAACTTCTGTTAAAAATTACTTTTTAAAGCTCTTGCATGAAATTTTATTATGAATTGATATATATTCAGTGGTAGAAGTACCTTGGTATTTGGGGAAGTCATCAGAGGTTGCTTGCTTTTCTTTCTAGTGCTTTGGTGCAATGAGCAGTATCCTCTGATCTACTGCTGTTTCCCAGAAGATGTTTTCTTGGAGCTGAACACTAATATTCTGCCTAGCCATGATTGTTAAGAAAAAGAGTAAGCTTATTGCTCCTAAAACATTAAGCAAAATATACTGATTTCTTCATAACATCTTCAAGGAAAATGAGAACTTACGGTCCAGCTGATATGGCCCTTTTGCTCATTAGATGCCTGCAACCAATGCTGTATTGTGAATTTGCTAAAGGAATATCAATGGAACTTTATAGCTGGCTTCATGTATAGGAAGCAGAGCAAGTAAATACCAGTTTTAAGAGGGATGTAACTGCTTGCTTGGGTTGGGCTCAAAAGTCTACATGATGGTATGGAGTGAACTTTTAGTTGACTTGGGCTGCTCTTGTTTTGTGGATCTCTGTACTAGATGGTATAAATAGCTTGAAGTATAGGACTCGCACTTGTAGCTGTTTAAAGATGTCAAAATTGATTGTTTTTTATCCCACAGAATGTAACATGTCCTTGTGTGATGCCATTATTCCAACATGCAAACCGAATGAAAAATTAGTGGTGGGCTACCACCCCCTGTCCTGCTGTCCACAGTACCAGTGTGGTAAGGGAAATATAAAACTATAGTTAGTGGAAGCTTTTCCATACTTGTATTATATGTTGGAAGAAAATTTGCATTACAAGTTGTTTTGATTGTTAACAGAATGGGACACTCTAAATAGCACCAGGCAATGATGTATGTTTTTTTAAACATTCTCCAATATTTTTTTGCATTTGTGTTTTTTGTTACTTCTGATTTACAATCAATTTGTGATATTTTATTTTACTTTGTATATGAAGAATATTTTTTAAAATCTTTTGGTGTTGTTTCAGTGACTCCTTTTAAAATGGTGTTTGTTTCACATCCTACAGAATGTGATCCTTCAGTTTGTTTCAATGCCTCCCAGCCGGACTGCAGAGAAGATCAATTTATTGTTGAAGCAAAACAGGAAGATCCCTGTTGTTTCTCTCATCTCTGTGGTAAGAAGCCTCTGATATTTTTATGGAGAGCTAAGGAATAGTCAAGTATTTACAAAAACAGACAATAATTCTAAACCAAATAACTTAAGGGAGGAATTCTTGGGGAGGTCAGTGAGATTTCACACAGATCAGGCTGACTGGAGTATAATTATTCTTGGGTTTGGGGATCTTTTCTTTCCAACATAACTTTGAACATCATATTTGAACTTTGTTTAGTTTTTATATCCATAAAATCCTTAAAAGTTCTGTTATCTGAGTAACAAACACAATAGTGCTTGTTATATAGTCTATTAGATGCAGTTCACATGTGCTAACCTTTTAGTATTTAAAACTTTGTAAATGTCTGATTTTTTTAAAATTTAGTTTGTGAATCCTGTATTGAGCCTGTTCCCTTGTGTAGTGAAGGGGAAATTCTCACTGTAGACCTTGATACCATACACTACTGTTGTCCTCGTTACTACTGCGGTGAGTGTAACTGCTGTGAGTTCAATATGTCACCAAATTCAGTGAAAATGACAGTGTGGGGGTGTGCGGGGATTTGTTTAGATTCAGCAATTAGGGTGGGCTCCAGGTATAGACTAAGAGATCCAAATGAGGGTGTCCTCGTTTGAGGTAGATTGAGGCTTTTTGGTGTGCTCAGTAGTTGGCTAACAAACCCAGTCAGTGGAGTCTGGAGAGGGTATTTAGTTCACCAGACAAAATATGGTTATTTTCAAAGTGATCTAAATACCAGTATATTAACATGGCACTGAATCCCATCCTTGGAATATTAATATGCAATTTTTCATATATTAAAACACATTTATTAAAACAGCTTCCATGTTGTTTTTCCTCTCTTGTACCATTCATTAATGTTTAGGCAATTTCTTCGCACTTTTAGCTCCTAAGGGAAGGAGTAGACCAAGGGTTTCAAATACTGCTGTGTTGATTACTATTCAAACAATAAGCAGGCAGAGGAAAAATATTTGCAATGTAACTTAGTCCTTTTCATAGCCTCATAAAACACATAGATTGTGCTATAAATTTTTAAGTAATGTCTACAAGTATAGCTGCTTAATTTAGATTAACTTTTGTCCCATTGCAGTCTTTCCGGGTAATTTCAAATAATTAAATTGACTTCCACTAAGTGTGGAGTTTAGTAATTTTTACTTCAGTTGTTTCTGTATTTTGGTCCTTTCCTTTTCCTAGCACTTTTACCCAGGTGAAATTTTCTGCAAAGGCCTTTGGCATTGTTTTTTGCCCAGTTCTGTCAGGGAGAAAGTTAGATCTTAGTGTGTGATCTTCTTTCACAGTCCCAGTAAGTCACTTCTGATAAGGGAGGCAGTATTTTCTTTTTAGCATCATCCCAGGGGGGGCAGTTGCTCCCTGTTATCTTCCAGAAATGCACTTTACAGTACATTACAAATCCATGTTTTCCAAGGATTATGATTTTAGTTGGCTTTGGTACTGATTATAATCTTGAGTAACTCTGAAGTAGGAAGAATATTAAATGATTCCTGTTTGATGTTCTCTGAAAATTTAAAAATGTTCTAAGACAACTAAAATCACTTTTGAAAATCTTTGTTTAGTTTTCCATTCCAAGTATAATTCAGATGCTTAAGAAACACAATAACTTCTATATAAAAGTATGTTATTTTATAAATAGTTTATCAAAAGTAATGTAAGCTGGAAACCATGAAGGAAAGTTGAATACATTCTCATATGTCTTTTCCCCTCATTTAGTTTGTGATGAAGATCTTTGTTCTGAGCCTCCTATGATTTGCACAGATGACATGATACCTGTGAAGGAAAAAATACTTGGGCAATGTTGTCCAGAATGGCACTGTGGTAATTATTGCTTTATTCCTTAGTCACAGCTGTTAACCAAAGCTAAGAGTTAGCTAATTAACACAGTTTGCTTTATCTCTCCAGAATGTAGTTGTGAAAATGCTACTATGCTGACCTGTAAATTGGTAAGTGGTGTCTTTTAAATATCGTTAATAATGGTGTTCAACTGTCTTACTCCTCCCTTTTACACTCCTTGTTTCAATTAATTGTAAAGAGTGAACAGGGATAGGGTGGGATTGCCTTCCAGTCCCATCTCAAGCGTGTAATTCCAACAAGTGTCTGCATAGTGTTGTCAGCCATTCCTTGGAGAAATTTCACTTTGTGTGTTTTAAGGTGGAAAAAGAAAAAAAGCAACTGTAATTTTATCCTGTTCAGTGTTGACATGAACAATATGCTAGAAAGGCTTTCTACATAAATAATTCCCGTTTTAAAAAATAATTAATGAGGTATGAGCTTTATGATTATATGTATCATCCAAAGAAATATGTTATTTTATTAGTCATTTATGCTTTTGATTAAAATGATTTTGCATTACTGAATTTAGCTGATACGAGAAGTCATAAATATTTTGCTCCTCTGTAGTTTGTTAATAGGCACTGTGAGCTGGAAAATAATTATAAGTGAATGTTCAAACTCCCATTAATACCATAGTGACCATATTTTCCTTATCCAATGTCTGAAGTTTGTTCCTTATGTGAAGACTGCATAGCATAAAGTTTATTAAGGAATTTTAGATTTAAATAGCTTTCACCTGTCTTTCGGAAGAAAATTCTTAGGAGGCAATCTTTCGCTAATGTGTTTATTATTGAACAAACTTCGTATCTCAGGAAAAAATGCTGTTTATTGACTCTGCTGTTCTATGCATCCCTATGGAAAATGAAGTGCTGTTTTCTGTTTAAAGAGATAAATACATGGAATAACTCTGAATGTGCTACTATTTCTTGAGTACATTGCAGATTTTCTCTTTAATGAAACCAGGGGTGGAAGTGATGAAAGTAATATTTTACATTTTTAGCAAAAAACTGTCTGTGTAGCACTACATTTAATTGTGAATGACTTTGCAAACTTTTATCTTTTTATACTCAGGGAGAAGTTAAAAAAATAGATAGCAGTGTTTCCAATGCTTGTGGATGCACTCACTACATTTGTGGTAACTTTTTCAGATTCCTCATTGTTGTGTTTTAGTTTTTAGCAAAAAGGGTGTGCAAAGAAAGCATAAATAGGACAATTGTAACCTTCTCAAATGTAAATGCTCTTTTATCTTAATTTGATGTGTGTCTATCTAGTTATGCAATGATACTCTCTTTTCTGAATTTGGTCCTTTGCCTGCTAAGCCATCCATTTTGTCTCTATTCTGGCAGGGTGTGGGAGTGCTGTAGAACTGCCCATGCTTTCAGAGTCAGGTACAGTCTCTCTGGTGAGATGCAAATAGGAAACAGGCTGTGAACGGCAGCTGAGTGTGAGCAGGGCAGCTGCTCCTGGTCCCCTTTCAAGCACAAACGAGACAACATCTCACACAGAGCAACTGACCTTGTGTTCAGCCAGCACAAGAGGAGGCAGCCAGTCTTAAGATCAGAGCTCTGCTCCCTTCCTGCACTCATCTACCCATGTAGGCTAGATTTCAGCTGCACTGTGCATGGGGGTACTGAGGCAAGCTGCAGTCTTGGCAGCAGCCCAGGCTAAACTGCCTCCAAGAGCCAAGCACACATTTACGGTACAGCATGAGCAGATTACTGGCCCACAGGTATTTGGAGACATAGTAGTTTAATTGACGGAAAGGTTACATTTTGTGATGCGCAGAACAGCTGAATGTTAAATATTAGAACACTTTTAAAATAAGAACAACAGAATTTTTTTATTTCCATAGTAGGAACACTATCAGTTTTAGGCAGTTTTGCATTTTTTAGCATTTTCTAAAACTGAATTATCTTTCCTCCCGCTCTTGTTTGGTAATTAAAACCACAAACCAATCAAGTCTAAAAGATAGAATACTTTTGCAGTGCATAGGACTTTGCCCTACTTTTGTCTTACCAGTGGTTCTGTTAATTTGTTTGATGATTTTTTCCCCCTCTGGTAACATTTATTTCTTTTGGTTTTAGAGAAGGATGATGTGTGCATCTTCCAAGAGGTCACAGTACTGAATCCTGGACAGTCAGTGATTCAGTACTTGGATGGAGACCTTTGTTACACTGTACAGTGTTTACAAGAAAAAGATCGGAACACAGGCTACAATGCCATGCATTTCACAATGATGAACTGTTCCCAGCAATGTGAAGCTGTGAGTAGTCTTAAAATACAGGAATGATGCAATTTGTGAGCATGACTGCACAACTAGGATAAAAGTTTTGAAGACTTTTGCTAGTACTGTTTACTCAGCAAGAACTTGAGAACTTAACAGTGATGATGCGTATCTTGTGTGTACACGATTATTTTGAGAGGCAGTTTCTAGCAGCCTATGTAAACATATCTGTCCATCCATCCATCCATCCATTGTTTTCCTTGATGTTTTTAATTTCAGAAATCAAATAATTTCCATGCACTGTATGTTTAAAAAGTACTTGTTTGTTTTTTTCCTTTCCTTTCTTTCCAGCATCAAGTATATATTCCTTCCTTCAGTCACCATACTTGTTGTGGTACATGTCAAAATGTATCCTGCTCTTTTTATACAGAGAATGGAACGCTGATTGTGTATGAGGTAAGTGCCTCTGAACAGAGATAGGAAATAACTGTAGTGATACAATAGACAGGAGTCTGACAGGCATTTCTTAGTTAACTCATGCTGTCAGTCTTGCTTCATACCTCCTTACTGCTGGTTACACACTTAGAGACTGTTTATGGTGTGTGATTGGAAATGAATGTGTTTATCTAAAGACCTGCCATTTCACACATGTAAATATCTTATTGCTTGTAATATTTTTTACAAAGATATGCAAATCTCATCATTTACTTAAGGCTGGATATGCTTTAACTGCAGAGCAGGGTTCAAATTGTAACTCTAAATTATATACTGTGATTTAGATGTATTGAGAGCTTCTGAGCCTATATCAGGACTTCTGTGTCCCCCTCTTCTCAGGGCCACTCTTCTCTTCATGCTGGTTACTACAAGAAGGAAAAGTGCAAATTGGGGCACTGGGGTTCAGGGTCTTGATGATGTGTTCAGAAATTTAGATGTGGCCATGACTTGGTTCGTACTTCCCAATTGATTTCAGAGCAAAAGAAACTATTTAACTGGCAGAGAGTCCTTTCATTCTGCAGTAGGACACCCATGCTCAGCAGTATGCTGGAGAGTAGAGCCATGGGGAAGAGTAGCCTCTGGTAGTTAGAGGATGGTCTTTCCCTTTTGCCACCTACAGGTGGTCTGCAGCAGACTTTCTGCTCCAGTAGATGCTACAGCATGAGTGCACCACATTTATAGACATTTCAGGTTGGGGATAAAGCTGAAGTGTTTTGGCTTTCCTGACAATGGCTTTGTTTTATATATTCAGGAAGGAAGCACCTGGACCTCCAACTGTACCAACTACAAATGTGCAAAGACTGCTGCAGGGGCTGTTGTACTGGGGTCAAGTGTTGTCTGCCCCCCGTTTAATGACACTGAGTGTACAAAGGTTTGTACTTTGGGTAAGGTAAGTGACAATAATTGCTCTGGAATTTGGCTTATACTCCACAACGCATGCAAACTTCACGCACTTTCCTTAAATTAAAAAAGTGGTAAGTAAAAACATGTAAATGAGCAATTTGCAGTAATTTCCTACACTCCTATTTTCTTTCTGACTGACAAAGTATCTGTGAGGAATGTAAAAGTTTAGCTTGGGTCTTGCTGATGACTGCTTTTAGAATATTGTGGAATTGGAATCATGCTTGACATAACAGTTTAGAAAGTGCTAATCTCTATGTCTTACTTTAGTTTGGAATAATACTTTGCCAAGTTCATAGAGCACACACAATAAATAAATCAGATCAAGAAATCCAGAAATGCTCCATATAAAAGTCAACTATATTAAAAATTCCCTAAGTTGTACAATGATTAGGAAGATGACAGAGTATATATGAACTTTATTATCTCTTAAACGAAAATTTGTGTAACATAACAAAAAATATCCAGGGTATCTACCTATATCATATATTTAAAAATATAAAGGTGGCATATCCATATAAACTGCTTTGAGGGACATGTATTCTTCACAAAGATTGTGTATTTGTTTACACTTTAACTTCTAAGTTAATAATTCTCTAACTTTATAATACTTGTAAAATTTTTGCACTTGCAGTACATCCTATATTTAAAATGAACTACAAATAATAATAAATATATGTGTAGAAAGGGTAAGTACCATTTCTGCCTTGACTACAGATTATACATTTGGTACCAGTCCTACTTATTCCTTCCATTTGTTTAAAAAAGTTCTTATTTCTTCCAATCCTGAAAAAGGTATTCTATTTAAAATTAATGCCTGTACTACTGTGAGTTTATTTCTGAGTTTCTTCCTTGGAACCATTCTGACACCATCTATTAAGGTCTTTCCTTACTAATAATGGTTAAGATTTTAAAGAATGGAGACCTAAAATTAACTTTCTGAATCAGTCTGACCTGTTTTTGAGAGACACTGAGCATAGGCTTGAACCAGTTGCTGAGAAGAAAGCTTTTCTCACAGGCAGTTCAGGATAATTCAGGAATATCTGAGTTTAAGTGCTCATTTAAGAAGTTCTTGAACAATTTGTTCAGTAATTTTTCTGTAACGAGGTAAAAAATGTATGCTTGCATGAAAATACAGAAGCTAAAAAATGTCTGTCTTTTGTCTGTTATGCTAAGAGTTCTATTTATGTTCTGTTGTCTGCTTGATATGCAGATCTGGGCTACTTACACGAATTTTTGAAACTATCCTAATAAATCTCTGTGGTGACGAAATAGATGGTAGTGGAGGATATAAAAACATGCTTATAGAAACGAAGTGACTTTTTCAAAGGAAACTAGATCAGATGTCAACTGAACACTACTGGACTTGTCATCAGTGATGAGTTCATTTTTAGTTTCAAAGGCTGTAAAGAATTTGTGAAGCAAACCTTCAGCTGATACATATCAGTGTAATTCTCTTGATTTCAGTGACACTACTTTTTATTAGTTTGACATCTTTAAAACATGGAATGTCTTGAGATACAATTTCCCTTTGCATTGGGCCCAGACTTTTTTGCTATATTCTTCTTTTATTTTCCTAGAATGGAGGAATTGTGCAGACGTATAATGATGGCTGCTGCAAGACCTGTAAGTGATGAAGGCTGCAATATGTGCTAGTTTGGCTTTGGTTTTGGAGGGCTTATTTTTTAACCTCAGTTGCTGGGACATAAGGAGGGAAAAGCATGCAGTTCCTCCTACAAATCACATAAAATTGTTGTAGCTACCTAACTACTCTTATTAAAAGGCCTTGCTTCATTTGGCTGCACACTTGGTGATTTTTAACATTATTGTTCTGGAGTATAACCAAATCTCTCCAAATATAACCCATGGAAGATTAAAAGTTGTCTCAATTAAAACATCAAAAACATTTTCTTTATCATAAGTTGACTGTAAAATAGCACCTCTATGATCTTCACCTAAAAAGACAAGAATATTTCCTCTTAAAATTGATTCCTAATTGAATGATGTTTTGCAATACATCTTCAAACTTAGCAATTTATTCTGTATATCGAATATGTATTTTCTAGGCCCAAAATACTGGGATGTTTTTTCTTAAATTTGAAATGAGGAAAAATTACACTAATACTGATGATAGCAATGCTTATAGAAAATCAGCCTTTTAATATCTGGGAATATGTTCACATTTTCTGAATGTGTAACTTTAAAATATGATGAAATGTGGCTCAAACTGACATAAAGGTTTCATAATTTATGCAATTTTAAAACCTGATTGAGAACAAACTGGTTTTCTCTGCAGTTTTGACTAGAAAAATTTTCATTACCTAAGTATATAATTATGAGTATATATATATATAAAAATACTGTTTTGTAAAACTAACTGTGTAGAGCAACAATACGTTCAACATTAAAAAAAATCTTAACCCTCTTTTTTGGCCTTTTTTGTGTTCAACATTAGAGTAAAAGCAAATTAGACTTTGGAATTTTTGTAAACAAACTTTTACTTAATATTATTGAATAGCAAGTCGCAGACTTATAACCATATATTGCACAGTTATTATAAAAAACTGAAGTGCAATGTATTGAATATAATTTGGGGAAATAAGGGGAAGTAGTGATATTTATAAAATACAGAACAATATGAAGTTTTTAAGCTATGCAAGTCTTAGAAAGTGAACTGCAAATATTGTTGTTCCATTGTAACCAAAACATGGAAATCTAAAGGTATTTTAATGCAACAGAATCTGTTTTTTTAATGACAATCACCATAGAGAAGTAACACACCAGAATTGTACTGAAATCTTAGTAATCAGTAATCTTTCTCTCATGAGATAAACTGAGTGGAAAAATATTTAAATCCCCCCCTCCATAAAAAAAAATTAGGTTTGCGTTATTTAGAAAATTACTCTTAAAAATTATTGACTGCTGGTTCTCTGTGGACCAGGAAGATTTATAATTTTGGCCATATTCTGTGGCCTCAGGAAAGGCATTGTTATACTTCAGAAATACTTGCTGAGGTGGCTGCTAAAATCCCCAGATATCATTCATACAATTATATGCTATTTATTTTTATTTTGTTTTACTTTTAACTAAAAGCATGTGCCCTGTGGTGAAGCAGTTAAGATGAGTACTTATAAATAGAGCTTGCAGCACATTGGGATTTTAATGGGAACAAGTAACTTTTCTGAAAGAGCTTGATTTAATGCATGCAAAGTGAGTGCATATATTTAATTCTTACCTTGCCATAGAGAGACTGATTCCAACAGTTTGGTTTAAAAGTAAGCATTCCAGTTTTGCATTAACCAGGAGGGTAATAAAGTGTAGGCCATCCTTAGTGAGACTTGAAGCAGCTGCAGAGTTTCTAAATTGTAGAAGACTAATAGGAAAGCTTATCATCTTTTGATAAAAGAAAAATTGCAGTTGGCAGTGTAAGAATTAATGAAGTGTCATTTATAGAGAAATGTTTTTATTTCATGAGAATCTTCTATTCCTAATGATTCTGCCAGGTTCTGGATTGGGTCTATTACCCTTTGCCATTAGTCCAGTAGTGCCTACTGATAGTATTAATTGTGAACCAGGTATTATTTTTAATAATGTTTTTTTTGTTTTTTTTTTTTGATAATAATGTAAACACTGCTTGATATATGTGTCATAGCTGTCATCATGATTAAATATTACCATGCAGTTAATGGTTCTGGGCCTGATACTGAGAGATGCTGGTCCCCTGTTGGCCTCCTACATCAGTGGTTTTCTAAAGCCTGGTTGAGACTCACTGCTTCTCTCAGAATTAGGTTCATCCATTTATGGTATATGCTGCTGATGGTTATTCCTCCTGCTCATTGTTGAAATTGGTTTTATCACATGAACTCACTGTACAAGGTAGTTTTAATAAGAAATATTACTTAGAAAAAATCATAATTCTGAATACTGTTACCAAAAGATTCTGAATCTGATCCCAGGTCTCTAAATTGAATGATGTAAATCTTTTTGCGCTAAATAGAGCAAGAGTGTGTGTTACTGTCTGGTCTCACCTTTGCAGATGTGGATTTATGCTGTATTTCTTCTTTGTCACAAATAATATGTTTTACAAAGTTACGAAAATATTGAGGGCAGGGATGGGGAGGGGGACACAACACGTACAAATACAACCCTGTGGCAATGTATACTTTTTATACCAGAAATTACAAATTATTACAGAACTGTTGCAATACACTCATAATTCTTTACTTTTTAGGATAGGTAAGTCACAGAAATTACTTACTCAAGTAAGGAGTGAGTAAACAAAGAACATCTGATACTGAATGCAGATCTTTACAGTTCAAGGCTGGAGAGAAGTGTAGCAGCAGAGCTTTCATAAGACATCAGCACTTGATATGCTGAAATGTTAGATACATGTCTCTGTATAACTTGTAGCACTACAAAGATTGCGCTGTCTACGCATACTCAAGCTGGCAAACACTTTCAGATGGAAATAGCACAGAAATTTTTTAAGTGTTTCTTAGGAAGGAAAAGCAAAATGTTATAGTCTAACAGCTTTGCTCATGCAGCTATCTGCTAATTCAGTAACATAATTTTGTTTGATTCTTCAATGCACAGGTTAAAATCTAGCTGTACTCTGCAGCCAACCTAGTTTTTCAGTACTCAGTGGAGCTGTGGTTGCAGAATATCTTGGCTACTCAGAGATCATTTATCTTATAAAAGTGGTCTCAAGTTTTTGGGAAACAGAAGAGTTGTTTTTCTGTACACGCAACCATGAAGGAAGGTCAAGAAAGTACTGAATACTGCTTATTATTTTGTATGCTGTATGTCCAGAATTGTTGCACAGCAAAACTAACAGATCATTTTGATGGGTAGTGAATCAGGAGGTCTAAATAACTGCTGTTACACAGATAGTAGTAATGGTCTGATACAGAGTGAAGCATGAAAAAGTGTATGTTGTTTCAATATCATGTTATGACTTTTACTATGTTAAAAAATGGCTTTTCACTGTACAGCTTTATTTTTCAAATTAAAAAAAAAAACCCTCCTATCAATATCTCCAAGACTGAACATAAAAATTCAGTATTTCCCTCATCCTAGATCTGTATGCTGACTGCATGTGCTACATGCTTCAGATCTGGTGATAAAAAGTGCGCCATATTTAGCAAATAAATGCATGTCTCTGTTTCAAAGCTTCTTTGAAGGATATCTTTCTCAAAAATATATTGGAATAATATAATTATATTTAATTTTTAATCATGCAAAATAGCATGAAGATTGTAATCACATTCACAACTTCACCTTCTCAATTGTTAAGTTCTGAAAATTTTATAAAAGGCAGGCTCAAAATCTTATTTGCATTTAACATTCCCAATGAAACAGAATTAATTCTAATACTCTTCAAAATTACTCAAGACATTTTTTTTTCTAATTGCTTATATTTCGCTTGCCATATGTGCAATGTAAAAACATATTCATAGTTTAATATTTAAAAAATTTGTATAGCTTATTTGGGCCACTTGATGCTCATGTGTGCCAGCTAAAAATAGCTAATACTGCACAAGAACTCTTTATTAATATATTAGATTTAAAAAGAAAATTATGAAAGTAATAGTTTCTGCGTGTACATTAATGAAAATGAAGTATAATTATTTAAATTATGTTTATATTTTTACTTTTTAAAGAAGAAAATACAGTACAGAAGATGTATTAATTCAGTATTCATTTTTTTTATTTTATCAGGCAAAAAGGAAGAGAGGATTTGCCAGAAAATGACAATCAGGACAACCATAAGAAAAAATGATTGTATAAGTCAAAGCCCGGTAAGCATGAAAGAGCTGTTTCAGTGCTGGGCCTTTGGCTTGACAAACCAAGTATTAAGAAGTCAATTATAACTAAAAACAAGCAACAAAAAATGCTACTTTCTTCTCAAAAGCAGACCCTTGACCCTAGGAATGCTATCCTACTCATAAATGGAGTAAAACTAGCTATTTCTATTACTGAAAGACTGAGTCCTCCTATCTGGAGAAACATCTTGCTTCAAATGAAAAATACAGACCATAATTACTTTAATTAATGAAGGCACTGAACTCTTTAGTGTGAAATAATATCCTGCTCTAAAAGAGGAGCAGAAATGTTTCAACTTAAAATGTGATGGAACACTGCTGCATTCCTCTTTGAAGACCTTTGTGCTCGTGTCTTCTCCTTCACATAGCATGGATTTCCATATCATAAATTCATGATCCCATTTATTTATGGGTCTGCTTATGACATCTTATTTCTCAGCTTTGGTGTAGCCCCTTCTACAGACCCCAGGAAACTTCTGAGCAGCAAATGTGCATCTCATGTAGCACTTAAAAGAGAAGCAATCGACAATGTATCTCAAGACTTCTAAAAGGCCTCTGTCAAGATTCTGTTGAAGAACCTAAGCAGTCATTAGGGAAGAGGAAAAATGTCATCACATGTTAAAAGCCATCCTGATAGAAGGTCAATAGTGACATGTTCAAATTTTAATAGTAGGAGTGTGTGGTGTATTTATTTAGTTTTGGAAGGATTGATAATGAGGGAGTATAAATATACAGATGAAATTAGAGTGATTTGCCATAGTTAAGAGAAGAGTCTGGAAAGCTTCACAGTTAGTTCAACAACCTAGGCTGAGACAACAATATGACAAAATAAAGACATGGTATTGACTAAATAAAGAATATTAAAATGAAAGATTTAGTCAAAGCTCATAGGTTTTTTAAGCTAGGTGAAAAGATCCTTGCCCTTTCATCCAGTTCTGTGAAGATCTCTGCTCTCCTGCAGACAAAAAGGCTAAGAGCTATGGAATTTAGGCAAATGGATAGGCAGTGTAAACAAACTCATTCTAGTGTCTCTTAGGAATCAGTGCTGCAGTAGTAGAGAGAGTGCTCTGTGCAGCTGTGGTCTACATTCCTGCAGTTCTATATGATGCAAAACTAAAGCATTCAGAGAGGAGCAACAAGAATATTGGCCAGGTCACGTCTTAAATGGGACAACAAATGAAGCCTTCCTTTTTATGACTTTCTATTGTTAACACATTATCTTTTCTTCCCTGTGTTCCCACCTTCCAAAAAGACCTACCACCATCCCACCTCCACCTGTATTACAGCCCCCTTTTCCCAGTATCTCCTTGTTCCTGATTTCCTTGATGGCTGCACATACTTCACACAGTCCAGATTCCCTTACCCTTCACACAGAAGTACCTCCAGATTTTCATGTCCTCATACCTTTAGCTCCCCTTCCTTTCCTCTCCAGCTGCCCCACTGGCACTCTTCGTGAATCATGTGATTTTGGCCCATCAAATGGTGATATCTGCTGTGACTGGCTGGGAACTACATACGTGTTCTTGGCCAGATTACTGCTGTCAAGTTTTGGATAGGGCTGAACATGATTACATTTAATTAATTAATAACTGGGATTATTAGTGAGTAGGAAAAAGTATTTTTTTACTCCTGTCAAATCTCAGGAAATTTCAAATTATAAGAGTAATCTTTTGGTCTAACTTGTATGGGTATGGCACATTTCATCACAGGCTTGGAAGGGAGCGGCTCAGAGCAACTTGCATACACCTCACCTGCATAAGAAATCAGATTTAAGTCTGTCACAAAGAGAAGTAGACTTAGTATAGCCATCCTTGAGTTCCCACCATTTCAACTCTGCTTAAGTTTAATTAAAAAGTATATGGTTTTTTTTCTGTCAGCATATCAGCTAAGAAAATTCTTCACATAATGTGACAATGAGAGAAAGCTTTGCTCTGCTGAAGTCTAGAGCACAAATAATTTTCTAACTAGTATGTGCCCCAGCTGGTTTGTTACTGCATCCACTTTTTGGATATATTTCTTTGAGTGATAACACAGCCCTCAGTCTCAAACAGTAAAATAAAAAAGAGAAAAGCTTTTGCTTTTCCTCTCGAGCCTTCAAGGAGAAAGATAAACTTCCCTTAATTTTACTTAGAAGAATTTAACTTTTTATCAGTAAACATGAAAAGGACACGGGTTCAGCTGTGCTGTTTCAAAGTTATTAATTTGTAAACTGGGGATTCGGTTTTGGTATCCATAGCACAAGTTTGAAACAAAACGTGATTAAACAATAAAGAAAAGTTTAATTTAAAAAAAAATTATTTTAAATGTGGCTGAACTTAGAATGAATGAATTTTAGAAGATAAAATAATTTTTAAGACCAAAGTCATTTGCAAATGTAAAAATGGGTTTTAATCCCAAGGAAGTTTGAAATGTAATATTTTTATAACAAAATTTGAGATATCTAATGTTTATTCTTATTCTTATTTTCTTCTATTTTACTCATAGATAAATGTGGCTTCTTGTGATGGAAAATGCCCATCTGCAACAATTTTCAATGTCAATATTGATAGCCATCTAAGATTCTGTAAATGTTGTCGAGAAGTTGGAACACGAGTCCTGACTGTGCCATTGCGCTGCTCAGGAAATGGCACTGAAATTATGTACGTCATTCAAGAGCCTATAGACTGCTCATGCCAATGGAACTGACTGTTACTGTGGACATGTTTAGCTTTCACCAGACACAGTTTTTTGATCATGGATGGCTGTAGTATTCTGTAGGGAAATAAAAAAGGCATCAGTTACGCTTTATAATGTAACTTTTCCCAAATTTAGCAAAGATGTTGTTTGTTTTTCTTTGTATTGTCTTTGAAAATATTGGCAAGTATAGAAAGAAAAACATAAATCCTTTTGAACAAGGTGTAGTTTATCCGTCATTTATTTCTACTCAGTGGCTTTCTGATGAGGTGCTGAAAAATGCTGATTAGTATCTGTATTTCCAGTGTTTTAAAGTTTTAGGTTGTGGCTACCTATCAAAGTTGAGAATTTCTTAGTGGTTCATTTACATAGAGGCCTCCAGTTGAAAACCACCACCAGTCCCATGTTTAAATGGGAAAGAAGCATATTAGGATTTTGAGAATGACTGAATTAATTTATTTAAAAAACAGTGGGTTCAACTGCAACTGGATGTGTTTAAAAAAAGATTGGATGTGGCACTCGGTGCCATGGTTTAGTTGAGATGTTAGGGCACAGGTTGGACTCGATGATCTTAGAGGTCTCTTCCAACCTGGCGATTCTGTGATTCTGTGATTTTTTATCTTGCTCAAAAATCTGTCTTTTGTCCATTAAGCTGTTGTCAGTGATGGATTCTGCTTACACTGAGAAACAACATGACTGTGATATGTAAGTACTTGTAGGATATCTCCAGAGTATATAGCAGAATCGTAATATCTTGAAGTCTTATACATAAAAATTAAATACATGTCTAAATATGAAGCATGAATAGGTGAAGGCTGAAGAGTTACAGCTTTCGTGCCTTAAAAATATCTGAAAGCCATTTCTGCTATGTAGGTTTCCATTTTATCTGCATTTTTTCACTTTTCACAGAAAAGAAATTCGCTCTCTATTAGGTATAAAATAAGATCATATGTATATATATTTATTTTAAAAACCCAAGATACTGCACATTTTAAATATTCATAATGGGTTTTGTACTTTTTTCCAGTCTGAAGATTTGTGTTCAATATATGTTTTAAAAAAAAAAATTTTATATGATTATTTTGAGTATTGACTGAATTTCGGAATCATAGTTTTTGAGTCCAGGAAAAAAAAATCAAGTAAAATAAAGGTTTTGAAGGGCTTAGGTGAGTTGTTCATGCTCAATCAAGATGTAAATGTCCATAATTCAGCACCTTAAAGTGAATATAATCTCCCTTTTATTAAACATATTATGTAACCTGCTTTTAAAAATAAAGGATACAAGTTTAAGCTTGTTTTTTGGAAGATTGCTTTGCTTTATAAACTCACTGAATGAAAATTATTTAAATTATGACAGTATTTTCCTTATCAATTTTCCTTTTAGTTGACTCAGAATTAAAATTCTTGTCTAAAAGTTTGAAAACCTTCTGGCAAGCAGTTTTAATTTCAAGCTGTCATCATTTAATTACAAAAAGGTTGGATTATCACAAGGGTTATTACAATGAAATACAAGCAATATAAAATTTAAAAACTGCCTTAAAATCCAAGGCTATTTTGCTACTTTGTGTGACAAATCTTTAATTGTTTGCTACATTCAGTTTGATGGCTTATAAAGAAAAATAGCTTGTACAGAGAAATCTATCATTACTAACAAGACTCATCTACTTATCCATGTCATTAAAAATAGTGACTTGGTTTAAAAATTAAATAACAATCCGTTTAAAATATCAGCAAAATATTTAACCATTATAAAGAAATAGTGATCAACTAGGGATCAAAATAAAGTGGCACTTTGAGAAAGCATGTGCTTCATCTGCCTGTTTTTATGATTTGAAAGGCAGATATTTCATTTATTATATACCAGGGCCTAGAACCAAAGCAGTCTCTGATACTGCTGTTAGAATTTGTGTACAGAAACTTCATGCAGGCAAGAAATAGAAGTTAGATCATAGTCATAGCTGTAATGTTTATGTACTCGTACAGCAAATTAAATTTTTAAAAGAAAAATCATACTTTTGTTTTTTGAGATAGAGGTAGGTATCCTATATTTGCATTAAGAGAGTTTGGCCCAAATCTACTTAATGAATTAAGCATTTGATAAAAAGGAAGCTCTCAAAATATAGCATTTTTCCATATAATCATCAAACGTTTTCATTGAACAGCTGTGGCCTTTCGTAAGCCCTGTGCTTTTCTAAGATTTAGCACTGTGTTTGTAACTGAAAAGAATTTAAAAAAAATTATTTTGCAGAGTGATAAATCAGTGTTGATGCAATTAATTAAGCTTTGCCACTAAGGTGCATGCTAATGCAAAACCTTAGGAAAACCTGGAAATTATAAAAGAAGTTATGTTTAAAACTTCATGACAACCTGTAATAAGATAAACAGTATTGAACTGTCCTGCTTGGACAATTTTCTTTTTTAAATGCAACAATCAGAGGGAGCTGTGTCAGGATTCTCCCTGAAGCCTACAGCAAAACGTTACATCTTCAGTGGAGCTGGATTGGGTGGCTCTAAGATTGTCTTTCATTTTATAATTAAACTTCAAACTGGGGCTGCTTTGGCCTTGTCAGAAATCAAACATCTATTAAAACCCATGAACCATTTCCTGCACAGCCCATCCAGCCCTTTTAGGTCCAGGAAGGTGACACTGGCAGAATGTGATGTGTTTTATGTAATGTGCACTAGCCCTTGCAGGCCTTGCACCAGAGAGGTTTGAACGAGCCTGCAGTGGGGCAGGACTGTTCTGCTCCACACATTTCCTCTGTCTGCAACCTAAATATTAACGTATATGCAGTTTATGGTTCTGTCTTGGCTTTTTCACGTCTCTTCAACTCTGCCTCAAACCCTATCCTCAAATTTTGTGTGACTCTGCACAGTTGTCTTCTAAGATGCTTTGGAAAGCTGATCCAACTCGAACCTTATTTCATTAAATACCAAAATTAATTAGTCTGTTTATTATTGACTAAAAGAGCTTTAATACCCACAGAGTTCCCTCCCTTCTACCCCCTCGGAAACTAAGCCTAGAATAATTTCTACTCCCCTAAAAGAAAGGCTGGGAATGCATGCTTCTGAAACTCCCACATTGTCTGAAAAGCGCGAGGAGCTGTGCACGATGGCGTGGATGCCCTGTGCTGCAGCCCCACCGTGCCTTGTCATTTCTCCCGTTTGTAACTGCTTCCAGTGGCCCTTCGTTCCTACATTTCCACTGTTCTCTTCTCCTACCTGAGCTTGCAAAAGATACTGCTCAATATTAAGGCTTAGCCATAAAACTATGCAGATATTTTAGGGATTAACATAAAAATATCTCTACACTTAGAATCAGATTGTACCTGAATATGCTTCTAAAAAATGGTAAGTCTTTGCCATATTATTTATATTTGACTTTTAGAATTCCCTTGCCTTTTTACCAGGTAATTTGTTAAGACCAACTGTAGCCCTGATACACAATTAGAATTTGAAGCATAGCTTTTAATATTAGGTATAAGCCACTTACTGTGTGTTTTCATTAATAAAATCTGAGAGTATAGCTATACAGGCAGCTAACATTCCCATTTTTAGCTAGCCAAAGCTGTACTTTTTAAAAATAAAAAGTAAAATGTAATTAATTTTTGTGATTTATTTCCACATTGCAGACAGAGCTCTTCTCAAATACATGCACCTGTGTATTGGTGAAATTTTAGGGTAGCATCAGGCCTGAAGTTTGGTGTTTGAACACAGTTACAAGCCCCATAGTATACTGAGAGGCAGAGGCATTTACAAGAACCCAGTCTGGGATTACAAATTGTCACTCTGCTGTTCACAGTGTTTCAGCAATGACAAAATTCTGTTTCAGATGTGGCTCCTTTCCCTCTTTCACACTCTATTTTCCTGACACTAATTTTTTTTTCTGTTGATCTTCTGCACTGCTGATAAACTCATAGCACCTATAATTATTTTTTATAATTGTTTTCTTTTATTATTATGCATTAGTTCTGTATAATTATTTTCATCTCTTTTTCTTCTGTCTCACCTTTTATAAGTATTTAAAGGAAAAATCCAGTCTCCAAGTACTACAGAGATTCACCTTTGTGTAAAACTTACTGCCAAATAAACATGTAGATACCACTCAGGAATACTGTGACAATGGCAAACATTGACTTGAACTAATTTTTTAAATTCTGTCTTATCAAAACCTTTTCCAGATGTTACCTTGAGATGCTGCTGCTGTTGTAATCATGTATAAGTGTATGTCCAAAGGAAAAATCCCATAGGGGTGTGTTCTAGTGCAGGAGACAAAACATAAATGAGTTGTCACATGTAACCATAGCAGTATAACCATCATGGAGGACAAAGCACAAAGGGCAGAACATTAGCAGAAAATTTTTACAGTCACACACTCCCAACTATTCTGAGGAATACATTTTCAAAAAACATGCACAACATGTAAGTAAAAACTCCTTTAAGGGGTAGACTTCAGCACTTTAATGCAAGAGAAAAAAAGGGTTTTATTGAGAAAAGGTTATGGTGGAGAGGGTTTGTGCCTAACATTGTGTACTAAATTTTGTCTAATCTTTCTTTAAATGCCAGGTGGAATGTGCAAGCTGCCTATAGAATAAGAAAACTTAAAAAATTACCTATCCATTAACAGGTCACCACAGTTTAGGGAGGAAAGGTATATTCAGAACTGAAGGACAATAAACTGTAGCAAATAAGATACATTGACTAGATCTTGGCAGCCATATACTGATCACTTAAGAATTGTAATTTTTGCCTATTTGGAAAAATAATTCTAGATATGGACCAATTAGGTGGTCCTGTATCTACGGAAATCAGTGGTAACTGATTCCCTAAGATCAGAGATTTGAGAATCTTGCTTCAAGGAGATAGTCTGAAAAAATGTCTTAGACATGTAGTTTCTTGTTTTACGAGTAGTTTTTGTACAGGGGAGCTTGAAGAGCTGCTTCTGTACTGATGTCACATTCTGGAGAAAACCAATAGTGAATGATGTTAAGACTTACTCACTAGAAATGCTGAATAAAAGGAATGTGGTTATGTTTTGGGGAGTGTTGTTTTGATTAAGGTGGAATGTGCCATGCACACGTGATTTATTAGCGTTAACACAGAGAGGGCTCCTGCTGGTGTCTTGAAAATCACTTTGTTAATAAAGTCTCCCTTTGTGCCCGATGACTACAAATTGCTCTGGAAAAAAAATTGAGCATGTCTGCTTTGCAAAACAGCTGAATAGGCAGCAGCTTACTTTTGTCATTGATAGCAAAAGTAGCATTCAGGTGATTACACCCCTGTGCTCTGCTGCTCTGAGAGGGGGATTCACTCAGTGTTTTGGGATGAGGGGTTTCATTGCAGCAGCTTTTGATTTACTGTGTGTTTCTTTGAGTCTGGATAACATAAAAGCTCCAAAATGTTATTTTTCTGGTGAGAGTAAGCCTGCCTTGTTTAGTACAAGTTCTAAATAAATATTTGGTTGAAATTTTTATTCCTTATTTCATGATTCACAGTTCAGTGGGATACAGGTTTTAGTAAAAATTAAGAACAACCCACTGAAAAACAAGATACTGTCTCAAGACAGAAGTATGATGTGATGATAGCACCTAAAAAAATACAAAGTATATCTTATGAGTGTTGCTCATTTTTATGGTACACATATACCATGGCGCTGATTTTATTTTTTCTATAATCAGTAAAAAAGTGTTATCAGCTTATTAAACTGATTTAATTTCAAATTACACATAAGGAAAATAATTTTCTATTAAAAAGATTAATTGGGAACAGGTAGGGCACTTGGAATTATATGGAGGTAAGTTCAATTCAAATTGCTGCTTCAGATCCGGCCAAAGATGAATGTCACACAATGTATTTTTTCTGAGCCAAGGTCTTGTTCAGCAGCCTTTGGGAAATAGATCAATGGTCCTACTGCTATGAATTCTTGTTTTTTCTTTATTTTTAGATGCTTATACCTGGTGACTTTGTGTGGGACCTCTGTAAGGTCATAAGACATACCAATGGTTCTGCAGTTGTGCTTAGTTCTTCTACAGAAATGCATTTAAAGGCCTTTTTTGTACACTGACCGTGGAACATCTGGATAGAAATGTGTCCTGTAGAAAATAACCAGAGTCTGAAGGAAAATAAGCAAGGGGTAGCACTGATTGCAATGAATTTTGATCTGGTAATCACATAAAAACTGAAAACCATTTTTTTACACTGAGGGGTTTTTAAATGACTAGTGAACAACAGGCACATCCACAGTTCACTGAAATTAAAGGATCTCAGGAAACTTGATATGAGGCTTGGGAAGAGGCAGGGCCAGTGCAAAGACACACATCTCGGGTGCACCATTGGCTGCCTCTGTATCCATGTGAAGTATAAATGTGTGTATTAGTTTTTCCCCCCTTAGGATAATCTGACATCATTTTGCTTTGAAGCTGCAATGATACAAGCACTTAAGAGATACTGGGACTATAACATTTCTTTGTCTATGGATCAACCAATTCTGCTTCTGCTTTTATTAAAGTATTTATTTAAGGTAAGGAAAATACTCTGGTTTTGGGGGGTAGATAACTAGTCGAAGTGAATGTTGAAAATTGATGGTTTGTGATTTGGACTGGTTTTTTTCCCCATTGTTCTAGCAGTCACAGGGCTCTCATTTACTGCTACTGAACATTCCCAGTCTTCCTCCTATTTAAATAGTTGGAAGCTCTTTTGAGATCTTTAATCTGCTTTATTGCCTGCTGCTTTGGGTTTAATGTTGTTCCCCAGAAGAAGTAAGAGATCCCAGCATCTTTAAGTCACCTTTTAGACAGGATGGTGTGAATTAAAAGCTTTAGTAAGTTCATTATCATACCTCTGACAGAGGTAAAAAGCAGACCCTTGGGGACCACTGTAAGAATAGCATATGAAAATTACCTGTACTGTGCCAGTTTTCCACCATTTGCAGCTTAAGGACTTCTTGAGATGGGTGTATTTGCTTTGCAATTTGTGGTCTTCACTGCAGTTCTCTTCTATGAACTTGAACTTCTGTGAACATGGATGGGCCTCCTCTGGCACCCCTTGAAACTTTTAGTACTCATTTTAAGCTTTGTTGGATAAACTACTTACTTTGTGAAGAACTGCCTTTTTTTCCCTCTTCTTTACATCTGGAGCATACCAGCTGTGTTTCATCCATCACAGTGCTTGTACTTGAAGAGAAAATGAAAATCAATCTCTGCACATATTCGGCTACTTAAGATGTTATAGATCTCTGCTGTATTTCCCCTCAAGTACCTCTTTTTCAGACGGAGAAGCCTACTTGAGTCTTATGTTGAGAAGCAGTCAATAGCAGAAGTCAATAAGTGTTTGTTGTTTAGGTCTCCTGGCTCCTGTGTAGCTAGCCTGAAGACAGATTTGAACCTTAGGTCTTTTTGGTCAATTTGATAATTTTGGTTTTATTTTTTCTATTGCTGCAGTCTTTAGATAAGGGCCTAAAAAGTGACAGCAAGATGCTGGCCAAAAAACGAAATGTTCTAAATCCCTCTCATAAGGTATAAGTGTGGAACAATTTCTGTGTGTACTTGAAAATGCAGTTTTTGTTTTTTAGGTCTAAGTAGGATGCATTTATTTATAGTAAAATGGCACACAATTGCTGCTGGTGGAAAAATATTAAAAATGGTTAATTCAATTATTGCCAAATATATGTTTTTTTATCTTTAAAATCAGATCTTCCTACCCTTTGGATTGTCTGGGCTAGACAGATCGTATTTTCAGGGAATGCAAGACAACTATACAGCCAATACACCGAATTAGAAATCTACAACTTTTCCTGGAAAATTATTTCTGAAACACTTTTGTGTATGACATCAGTATTATAAGTCCATTGTGTCAGTTCATCCCAGAGGTGATATATACCCTCTTGTAAAGGGTTTATAGAGTTTAAAGGCTTTATAAACTTTACAAAGTTTATACTTCACAAGGTATAATCTAAGCTCTGAACGCTGAGATATTGATAGATTTATAGTTATGTTAGTTATTCATTAGTTAAAGGAAGTTATGTTAAGCGAAACTGAATTCCAGAGTAAGTTGTACTTAAAAAAAATAAACAGCTGAGTGTTTTTGCTTTTTATGGTTTTGGCTTGGTTTGGTTTGGGGTTTTTTTTGTGCATGGTTGATTGCTTTACAGGACAACACAAAGTAATACCATAATACGACTCCTAACTTTTATTTTAGTGTCCTAGGTGTTCGTATTTGATTTTGATTTTGGTTTAGTTTTTTGGACTAGATTTTAAGTTCATTGCTAAAGATGGCATTTATTTATCATCTCAATTCATTAAGAAAGCAAAAATGAAACACAGAAGACAGAACTGCAGTCTTTTATAAATGTTTTGTGATAGGGATAGGCAAGTTCTTTGAATATTAGATTTGATTCAGGTTTATCTTAAATTAGATCAAAGCAGCCCATAAGTTTCTGGTTCAAAATGAAATTCAGAGAAGGAAGCTGCTTCTCTGAAGTGTTAAGCCAAAGTCTTTTGAAGGCAGGTAAAATTATCAAAAAGGTAGTGTCAAAAATGCAGGATACTTGTGTCTAGAATGAGTGCACTTCTGCAAGAAGCTGAAGTGCTAAATGAAATTTGCATTGCCATGGTGAATTAGATTGCTAGGGAGGTGTTTAATAAATTATTTCTTTTCCTCTTGAAAGTGGTTGTTTATTATTCTGAAATTGAAAATTTTGAAAGTGATGCTACAGAAGTTTTTAACGTGTAACGTAAGATTAGGACTGAGACCTCCAGCTCCTGACTGCCTGTAACTGTGGTTGCAAGATGAACATTTCAAGCGGGATCTCTGACATTGTTTCTAATATAAAACAGTGACAGGTTTCTGTCATATTTGGGTCAGCTGACATGATTTTTCCACCTCTGGAGAGAGGAAGAAAACTAGAGCCTGTACCTGCAGAACTTGTGAAAATTTAGGAGGCCTCTGTGTGTCACACAGTAGGGCTGGTGATACTGGTCCATGAAAAACTACTGCTAGCTGACAAGCTCTAGGTAAAATCAGTTAAAATTGTCAGAGTTTAATTATTTAGTTAGATGTATGTGTTCTGCATTTTCTACTAAGTTGCATTCATGTATTTTTATGTTACAGGGTGCACAGTGTCTAGACTGTGACCAAGCGAAAAAGCCTCCTAGAGTGGTTTCGATGGAGTGGACTGAACTGCCCAAAGGAGAGGATCCAGATTATTATATTGTGACCTACCAGCAAGCAGATGCTTTCAGTCAAAAAGTATGTTTTATCAATCTAAGCAATAAGTTATTCCATGTTATTTAAGCTGCAGATACCAGTAATTAATAGCACAGTGTGTTTGTTTGTTTTGTTGTTTTTGTCTAAAAAAAAAAGTAGCAAATAAAGTTTGGAAAAAGTTTACTGGATTTTTAAATTCATGTCATTTATGTGTACTCTTACAGAGTCCTACTGAAGCCAGTGGGACTCAAAAGACCTTTGAGTATCCTGTTGAATAAGGATGGGTAGTCATACGCTCCAAATTAAGAATATGCAAGTTCTTCAAGGTACTGTGGTTTGAAGGAGGAATCTAATTTCTCCAGGAGAGGCACAGACACTACCCCTAGGTCTCTGTGGGAAGGCATGGTTCTTATTTTGAGTACAGGATGTTCTGGAATCTAGAGAAAATATGGGGATTTTAATATGAAGGTGTTTGTCATTAATGTAATTTCTAAAGGCTTTGTTTTAAATGCCTTGGATATTTTGCAGTGTAACTGCAGCCTCAAGTTTGACATCCAGCACAATAAGCTCTCCTTCTAAAAGCTTCATAGATCACTTATAAACTGTATTTTATTACTTTCACTGTATTCAGAAATTCTTTTTAACTTGCAGAATGTAAGAAATATTTCTAAAGCTGAACGGAAACCCGTCAGTACTACAGTTCTGCTCGAGGAAAGTAAGAAGTATGATATTACAATAGAATCCCTGAAAAATGGCCAACTCTTAAGTGTAAAATCATTTAAGACACGTAAGTCAAGTAGCACAAAAATATTTTGATATTTTTATAGTTAAATACTGAAGATTAAAAAGTAGGGGTTCAGATCCTGAGGTTACTCATGTATTTAGAAACTTTGCATTGATGTATGTTTTCAACCATGAAGTGTTGAAGGAATAATTTTATATAATGTGCTTGGTTAGGGTAACCATTCTAAAATATGGTACTGATGTAAAAGTTTGGGAGATTTTTAAATATTACAGGTTTTGCTATACTACAGTAATTCTAGGAGAAGAAATTTATAAAAGAGGACCATGGAGAAAGTTACTTGAAGCTTGGCAATTTCTTAATAACCTAGGGTCATGATTATTTGTCTTATCTAAATCAAAAAGGTTTAAAAATGTTTGTTTCAACTTTGTAACAGTCCCTCATTAAAAAAGGTTAATGAGTATCTTGAAGATCTTAGCATTGTGACTAACTGGGACAGACTTTCAGTATAAGAATTTATGAGTTTAGCCACTGAACTCATAAAAACATCATTTATAGCTGTAAATCTGTTCAGGACAAGTCCCACCGATTATTAGAATGAAAAAGCTTTCCAATCTTAACTTTGTCAATTAAAATAGTTTATAGCATTACCTTTGTACACATTGCAAGCTCATACTAGCTTTGGGATACAGACTAGGACGTGAATTCAGACAACAAAATTGGAAAAAATAGGTAGTAAGTTGAAAGCATTGCAGGAGCCGTCGACTGCTGAAAGAACATTTAGCAAGCTACAGGAAGAGCTTATGCTGCTAATGTGTTACTGCACTTAACATCTATTACTTAACTGATATTCTATCAAAATATGTACTTTTACAGCTAAAACACTCCTTAAACTGTGCACTTTTATCTCTTCTTGGTTCAGACGTAAGCAAATATACTGTGAAAATAAAAAAAACCTATTACTTTCTTAAATGACACCACACTTCCTTCTCTATTGGTTTTATCCCTCAACCCTTCTCAAAAGAAAAAAGTTATAATATTGATGAAATAGAACTTTGAGTTAATTATTCCTTTTTGGTAAAAACAGTATTTATTTTTTCTTTGTCTACTAGGTGGAATTTCAGAAAATGACATCAAAACATTTGTGACAGCTACTACAGTGTCTTTTAATTGGAGTATGATGATCAAAGAATTTTCAGTTTCTCTTTTCCTGAATGGTACTTCTCAGATTATAAAAAGACCCAGTGGATTCTTTGCATGGAAAAATTTGACACCTGCCACCACTTACACATTTAAGTTTATATTTGAACAATTAAATCCTGAATTTTTAAATGTGTCTCAATCACTGGATATTCAGGCTGAAACAGGTATATAATTGTTTCTTGTCACAGTGAATGCAAGTTAGTACTGCATATTTTCCAGAAGAGTTAAGAGTAAATTTTAAAATCCGGAATTCCTTTTTAGGTATTTTAGTAGATATGGATGTTATTTCTAAAAAGAGGAAATAAATTGAATGTTAATGATGTAGGAAGGTTATTTCTAATTAATACTTCTTAGTATTTTAGGAGCAAGAATTCGAATTTGCATGTGCAAATATTTTAAGCTAACTACATTTTTGCAGTCTAAAATAGAGTCAAGTCAATGTTGAAGTTAAGCCTTGTAATTATTGCAGTGTATGGGTTGAATTTGCTATGCAGTTTCAATGAATAGGCAAAGAAAATCCTGAGTTTGGTAAGGATTTGTAACACTCTACAGCATTCAAAACAATGGGTTTTTTAGTGTTGAGCGGCAAGCTTAGCTGTGCTGTTTCGTCAGAAGTGCTGTGAGGGAGACAGGATTCTGAGGATATTATGGCTTGGTTGTGTATCTTCTTTCCTTTAAATGTGCTACTCTCATAATGCAACTTAAAATCTTTAAAATTAAATGCACAAAAGAAAGAATTATATACCGTCAAATTCAAGGAAATAATTATTTTCCTAAACTCAAGCAGATATTAAGAGCAAATGAATTGTTAAATTTGTTTTTATAATTTAAAAAATTGAAGTATCAGAAACTAAACTTAAAAGTTAATTTCTTTTATAGAGTATGACAAAGACTAATGGACCTCTTTTTTTTTTCTTCACTGGGTTGCAATTGTAGCTTTTAATTCAGTCAATCAGATTTTTTAAAATGCTCAGGACTTTGAAGGAGTGTTGGTTTACAATTACTGAGTGTTTTTGGAGGTTAAAATAATGACTTAATTAAGTGCTATTGTCCTCAAAATGTCTGTGTAATTATAAGCTATCAGTACCACTGCCACGACTAATACAGCATATCTTTAAAATCCTGTTGTTACTCACCTATAGGCACCTGTTCCCAAGGGTGGGTGGCATTCCAGAGCAGCTGCTACCGAATGGGTAAGGAGAGCAAGCCTTGGAAGGTGGCACAACAAATCTGTGAAACCTCTTCACAAGGGGCACATCTTCTTGACATAGGGAGTGAAGATGAACATGGATTTGTGTTGTCATATCTCCAGAAAATTAGTCGAATAATCATGTTATGGACAGGTCTTAATGACCTAAAGGTCAGTATATTCTATCTTCTTTGCTATTACAGATATGGAAATAGAAGAGTTTTGAAAAAGAGAAGGCAATCCTTTGGAATAAAAATTACTAAACAGTACATTGCTTATTTGTTCATATAGTTACTAGTAATTAGACGAAGTATCATTGTTTCTTCCTATTTAGAAATACTGAAAATATTTAGAAGACCATAGTTGGGGGAAAAAATCCCATAGTGTATATTTAACCTGTCATTTTGTGTGTGTGTGTGTGTATTTCTCGGGGACATTATTTTGTCTGTAGGTGGTGCTGCATTACCAGATTTTAAATCTCAGTCTACACACACTTGTTCCTATGGATATCAAAGT
Source organism: Edolisoma coerulescens (assembly GCA_013397115.1). Classification (NCBI taxonomy): domain Eukaryota; kingdom Metazoa; phylum Chordata; class Aves; order Passeriformes; family Campephagidae; genus Edolisoma; species Edolisoma coerulescens. The sequence continues at coordinate 5,411,335 of VWZW01002957.1, read as the reverse complement.
CTGGGGTTGGCTTTCACAGTTTTGGTGGCGGTCTGAAATGTTGAGTGTTGAGCTTAGCAAGGTCTGTCCAGTATAGGTGGAGCAAGGTGTTTCTTGTAAAGTATTTCCTGTTCCTCGTATTCGGGATATGAAGGTTACTAATGCCACATCTCCTGTTACAAAATCATTCAGTGTCATGTGGAGTGTGGGATTTGGGAAGAACTACAGACATAAATAAAAGTATAGGGAAGGCTCTTGGAAAGATGGAGGCACTGTGCCAGAAATATGGGACCCAGGCTTCTGTGATCTGGTTTAGTGAAAACTCATTTTGTGCTAAGTATAGAAGGCTGGGAGAGAGCCAGTTGGTTTTTGGTTTTAAAAATCTGCACACTGAAATTTAATATTACTACATTAATAATTACTAAAAATATTACAATAATTAACACTATTATTGTAATAATAATTATTAATATTATTAATAATAGTATTGTCAATTATATTGGTTTGGTAAAATTATTTTAGAATTATTTTACTGTGAAAATAGTAAAACCAAAGCAAACTTTATGCGTAAGAGCAGGAGTGGTAAGTGTCCCACCACGTGTCATAGAGACAGAAAAATTCCTTTGTGTCGACTCTTAAATAATGGGGCTACACAAACAAGTCAGAGTAGGATAACATGCAAACTGAGGAAACACAAATCTGTCTAGGTTAGAGAAGCACTGGATAGTAAAGCACCAGGAATCAATGCACTTTACATTTAATATTATTTTGTAAATACGACTCCAAAGTCACTTCTCAAATTGCTGTAAGTTTTACACCATAGTGATATTCTTTGTAACCAACTTGGTATTTTAGAAATAAGGTGTTTGCAAGAGGCTATCAGAAATGGATGTCCCATGGAAGCATTGTATTTTTACATGTTGGAAAGAGTACTAGAAAATTGGGTTTTTTTAAACTCTGATTACACAGGAAAGAGTCGATTGCCAGTTTGGAATTTGACTGTTAGTCAACTGTTTAATCATTACATGCATTTTTATGTCTGTGGGAGTCAGTCAGTTAAATGAACTAGATGAAAACCTATGCTATTTTAAGAATAGGGATAATAATAAAGTGTTTGTTTTCTAATAACTTCTTTCCTAAATATATGTACTTAATTAACGTGTTCAAGTGCTGTCTGAACATGCTTCAGTCCTAAATGTCATTGTTGTCATCTGCTCTCATCTTACGAGAACTACAAATTTTACTTGCACCGAATTGCACTTACCTGAGGAGTTTAAATATCGTGGGACATACAGTAGGAGTTGCAGGATTTCTTCAAAATCTGACAGATGAATTGCAGATTCATGTATTTTTCCTTTCTCATTTGTATTGGAAACATCAGGAAGCTAAATTTCTGTTTTCAATACGAAATTTCAAAATTTCTATTTTTCTCCAAGAACTCCAGGACTTGAAACACTTGCTGAAAAGAAGTTGAGGCTGTAACCTACTCAGAAGATTCCAGCAGCCTTAGGAAAACTGCCAAGCACTGTGACACTGACAAAAATTAGCAGCACTGTGAGCAGGATTAGTTCTGTAGCATTTGTATTCTCACAGTTTCTCCTTCTTTAACCCTACTTTGATCTATATCTGAATTAAAACCCTTCCTGATGAGGGTGAGCATTCTGTGAAATGCAACAGAGACCCTGGAGATGTAGGTCACTGCATGAATGAATGGAGTGCTTTGGTGACACCCTCATGTCTATCCCGACACTCGGTGCAGTTCTTCAGTTAGGAAGTGGAAAAGGTTGCCTAAGACTGTTTACTGAGCTTTCTCTTACAAGCCTTGCTGCAGAGGTTTGTGTCATTGTAGTATCTCATGATTTCCTGTGCTTGTTGTTAACTCCGGTGTCTAGGAAGACCAGTATATAAAAAAAAGATATGCATTGATCTGTATAGCATTTTTGAAATGGCAGATTATATGCACAAGTCTTCCTGAAAGATGAGTTCAAGTATTTCATACCATTGAAATTGTTCTTTGCTCTCTTGGGAAATGAAAGATATCACAATATCTTACTTCATTTTTTCAATGCAACAAATTAATTGAAAAAATAGGCTTATTCTCAACAAATGTGACTTTTTATCATTTTCTCAGAGAAATGAAAAAAACTTGTTTTTTCCTCCCTCTCCTCTCTTCTGAACATCTTTAATAAAAGGATAAACAACAGAAGTCTTGAAATGGTGGTGGTACCTCAACTTTTCTCCATTGGAGTACTTAAAGCATTCACTTAGATTGTAGGACCACAGACTTGCTAGGCCTGAACGCATTTATGTTCTTTTGCTTCTGGAGAGTCCCCCAATGCCATGCCTAAATGTGTTGGGTTTTCTATTAATGCCCTGCAGATGTTAGGATATGTTAGTGTAGTGCAGACTGAAGCCTATGTCCCACTGGAGGGATCTGCCTTGCGATGCTGGAAGCAGATTGTGTAAGAATCTTTCCTCCAAAATGTTATGTGGCCCCACTCTAATGTTTGTAGAGCTCTGCTGGAAAAACAGAAATTACCTGGAAGGTTATAAACCTGGAGTGAGGTGTGAGTGAGTGTCCTAACTGCTGAGAAAGCAGCTCTAGGAGAAGGGGGAAAGATAGCATTTTCTCATCTGATTGTGAATCTGGCCATGGTTTTTTTCAGCTAAATATTTCTGTTTTCAGACTCAATTTATGAGTATTTTTGGCTGATGTTTTAAGTGAATACTATTTTTAGAAAACTATCCATTCAAGATTATTAAATTGTTTGATTAATAGTGATTTTTAAAGCCTTGTTTGTAATGATGAAACATACACATGTGCCTTACATTATATGATGCTATGTTATGTTATTATCTTGTAATCTTTTGTAATAGAAGAGATAGAATTTTAGATTGAAACCTTTATTAAAAATAGTCTGATATAATTAATTTGTATAAATGAAGTACATAAATTTTGGATGTTTAGAAGATATACTTGTGATGAGGGAAGCCTTAATAATTTATAAATATAACCTAAAAATATGTGGTTTGTAATTGCATTTTTTTCAATCCAGGAAGAAGGTCAGCTCTTGTGGACAGATGGATCTCCTTATCTTCTAAAAGCCGGTATCTCATCTCTGTCAATGATACCAGAAAATCAAACTGACTGCTATGCCCTTCAGAGAGATCCCACTGGCCCAGACTATTTCTTCACTGGATTTTTTTGCTATGTACAGCTACCGTATATTTGTGAATACGAATGTAACTATATTTCTTCAATCTTTTGCATTTATTCTTAAAAGCCTTGCCCTGATTAAATATAAAAATAAAAGGTTTTAATGATTTTCAAATTTTTTTTTCATTTTTGATGTTCTTTTCCAGTACCTCTGGTACCAGAAGACTTCAAGTTTGACGTGCATGATGTCAAGACAACTGAAGCTGTATTTGTGTGGAGCAATACGGACACGTGGCTTAAGTCAGGCTTTGCACTTGTACTTAAGTACTATTTTGATCAGTGGAAACCACACATTCTGAACTTGCCTGTGAATAGAACACAAACAAAAGTTGGGCAGTTGTCTCCAGGCCTTTGCTATAGTTTCTTATTAGCAGCAAGGAACCCAGAAGGAGCACAGACTATCTTAAGTCCAATTCTGAAGGTAGAAACAAGTAAGTCACAAAGACAAATAGCAGTAATAACCAGATGATAATATATTTTTTATATTTTCCCTTTAATGGCACTGTTTCATTTGCTGATATTTTGTCTGAAAATATAAATAAATCTGAACATTAATTCTGAATCCAGGATTTACTAGTTTGTAGAGTGGATTCCAAAGACTTCATTTTGCTTTGCACTAAAATGCTTTGTCAGGATTGATGAGGAAAAGCTCCAAAGTTTTCAATGCCTGCAAGCACAAAACCATACAAATTCTTTTTCTGTGAAGTATATTTTAAAATCTCACCATTACAATGATTTTACTCACAGAGTTTCTATTGATGTTTAAAGGTAAAGCTGGGTGTCAAAGTAGCAGAGTATTTTTTGACCATGCTGGTGAAACAGAGCAGCATATTTTCCAATCTGAAGTAAAAGATTTTGTTGGAAAAAGCACAGGTGTCCCTGAATATCTGAGGTTGAGATGGTCTTTATGGTTTAAAAATACATTATGTTTTGACCTGCTGCATGATGCACTGTGGCATACGTAATGATCATTCACAATTAACTTGTAAAGTCTATCTGAATGAAGCCAAATGAAACCTGCCAGTTGGTAGAGGTGATAAATGCCTTTGCACCTAAAGGTGATAAAGTGGAGATGTCTTCAAGGAAAAACTACTTTATAGACACAATTTTAGGTGCAAATTTTCTTCATATTCCTGTTGCTGTGGTACCAGGAAGATGTTCTCATTTTCAGAAATTAAAGATAGTGCGCTGATGTTTTCACCAGTTCTGTCAAGGCAGTCTAAATATACAGAGAGGTCTATTTTCTTAGAGTCAGAACAAAACACAAGTTGACCTTTGGGGAAAGAAGCTGTTCTTTTTCTCCAGAAAGTACATTTTGTGCAGTTAACTTCCCCCTCCAGGGTGCTTTAGTGCACTTGAAAGTCCCTCCATCTCCTGTGCCTACCAGATTCTCTCCTCTATGATTTGGTGGGGTTTTTTCTATATATAAGACCTTGTAATGCAAGTTGCCTCTGTAATAAAGGAAATACATTCCTGTTTTCTTCTGTGAGAAGCAAATATGAGAGGTGGGCATGTGGGAACCTCATGGAGCTCAACAAGGCCAAGTGCAAGGTTCTGCGCCTCAGCTGGGGCAATCCGAAGGACAAGCACAGGGTGGAGAATGGATCGAGGCTAGCATTGGGCAGAAAGACTTGGGGACGTTTGTGGGTGAAAAGCTTAATGTGACCCAACAGTGTGCTCTCACAGCCCAGAAAGCCAACTGCATCCTGGGCTGCAGCAAGGGAGGCGATTCTGCCCCTCAGCTTCGCTCCTGTGAACCACACCTGGTGTGCTGTGTACAGCTCTGGGGTCTCCAGCACAAGAAAGATGTTGAACTCTTGGAATGAGTCCAGAGGTGGCCACTAACTTCATCAGAAGGCTGGAGAACCTCTCCTATGAAGACAGGCTAAGAGACTTGGGGCTGTTCAGTCTGGAGAAGAAAAGCCTCTGGGGAGACCTTATAACACCTTCCAGTACCTAAAGGGGGCCTACAAGAGAGCTGGAAAGGGACTGTTCATGAAGGCATGTATTGACAGGACAAAGAGGGACAGCCTCAAGCTGCAGGAGGGTGGTTTTAGATTAGATAATAGGAAGACCCAGTGGTGGTGTGCTGGAACTGGTTGCCCAGAGAGGCTATGGACTCCCCGTCCCTGGAAGTGTTCAAGGCCAGGCTGGATTGGGCTTTGAGTAACTTGGCCTAGTGGAAGGTGTCCCTGCCCATGGCAGGGGAGTTAGAACTAGATTATCTTAAAGGTCCCTTCCAACTCAAACCACTCTATGGTTCCGTGATTCTATGAACTTGAGTAATGCATGCCATTTATCTTGGATAGCGTTTCTGAACTGACTGAAATACAAAAGAGGACCTTAATGGGGAAACTGGGTTCTATATAACGAGTGAGTTGATTCAGAAAAACCTCCGTTAGAGAGCAGGAGTATTCTCTGTTTATCAGTATTCACTGTCATTGATATACTGTCAAGGTTGCTTTGTTAGATTTTCTCTGATGCTATTTAGCCTGTATGTACATGTGTATTGTTAGGTTTTCAGGCTCTATTTAAAACAAACAAGCTAACAAATCTGAAAAAAACACCCCACAGTTATTGGTGAAAGGCCTCAGAAACTATTATCCTATTTCTATTCCTAATCTTATCCAACAGGGCCATTGCACTCCCAGAAGTTAGAGGCTACACATGTTTCATCTGCAGAAATGCACTTAAAATGGAAGCCTCCACAGCATTCGCCCAGTGTTCATTTTAATTACTACCTGGTCAATATGTTGGATACTGAAAGCAACATCTGGGAACAGTTACCAGTTGAAAAAAGCAAGACTTCAATAGTCATACAAAACATAAAGCCTTATCATAAGTATCAGTTATATTTACAGAACGTAGCAGAGAAAGGAACTCTAAGCTGCCATGAGAAGCCTATATTAATTACAACAGGTGATGTATCCATTTTCTAGTTGTTTTATTTCACTAGACAGAGTTTAAATTGAAAATACAAGGCATAAAGTTATTTTTAAATCTGTGTCAGATGGTAGTTGTTGGTATATTCTTCAGAACCTTCCAAAATTGTGAAAGTACCAATCCCTTTATTTATGTATTTATTTGCCTATTTACAGCATATTAGTATGAATTAAAGAAATGACATTCTGCTTGATAAATTCTGATTTATAGTTTTTATCTTAAATTTTAGCAAAGTTGAAACATTACCGTGATTTCTCAATTTTTTAAAGGTAGACTGTTTAATTTATTTTTCTAATAATAGATACTGTGACTCAGACTGTGTCATCTTTTTACTCTGTATCTATCCAGTGGAATGGAATATGCTTGCAAAATGAGTCCCTGTTTGTTACGAGAAAACAGAAAGCAGAAGCTGCCTGTAACAGGTAGTTGCCTGCAAACTATTTTAGGAAATAACTAAACGTATCAGTAGCTTTAAATTCCTGACATTTTAGAAGATAAAACAAACCAAGAGACATCATTGGGAAGTGATTGTAAATTGATAGTAAGTGTGATATATGGTTTTATACTGACATCTTTTTCTTTGATCAAGCTGTCAGCCCACCTACAGCTGTTTATATTCACCCAGAGGATGTAGAAGAAGAGAGTGTAATCCTTCACTGGAAGCTGCCACAAGAGTGTCAGGAATCCCACATTCAGCTGAAACCTAATGCAGACATAGGTGAAACGAAAAAGTTTTTATTAAGCAACACAGAAGAGTTAAAGGTTGATGACCTAATTCCCGGAATGGCTTATGAAATAGCAGTGGCAAGTGTGAAAAATGGAACTATGAGTGAACTGAAGACCATTCAATGCACTTTAAGTAAGACATCGTTTATAGTGGAAACTACAGACTACAATACACACATCAATCTCACTATTTTTTCTGTCACTTAATAGATTTTGTACATCAAGTCAATTTGCTAAATAGCCAAGGATCAAAACTTAAACAGGAAATGTACAGATCCAACCCTAATTGTTAACAGCAAAATTAACAATTTCTGTAAAGAGAGTGCAGCCTTTGAAAACATATTGGTACTAGTGACAACTGTGATGGGGACAACAGCTGGAAATCCTGTTCCCACTGGCAGAAGAAACTGGGTGAATCATTTATTTTCATTGAAATAGGAAAAGGTTGGGATGGTTGAAACAGATTGTTTATTTCTGCAGATACATTATTTCTTCTGTGAACTGTGAGAAAGAAATTGCCCTACCGTTAGTGAGAGGCTGCTAGGAAAGAATTGGATATAATAATAGCTGAAAATAAAAAGCTTTGTATTGTTTGTTGAAGCATCTTTCCCATTGATAGGGAAGGGTTTGTTGAAGGATCTTAGTTTACCAAAAATGTTGAAATGCTTTTGGTGCAGTATAAATGTTTTGCATATGTGAAAGGAGTGGGCAGGATTCACTTGTAGTATGTAAATACTGCAGCTGTCAGGTTACAGATTCATGAAATGCTGCGTTGTCATTTTTTTCTAAATGATTACAGTATTTTGGAAGCTAACAGTCTTAAGTCTTTTCCAGAATTTTTTATATAGGATTAGATTTAATACCTCATTCAAGACACAGATGACGAAATTCTAGATGGGATATTTCACAGCTGTCAGAGCCTGCTGTAAGGGAAGAAAACTAAACACGTCAATGTTGTATCTGTCAAATGCATCTCATTCTCCATGGTCATCTCCCTGTCCACATCTACATTTCTGTATAGCTTTCCAGTTATCCTGCTTACCTTCTTGGTGTGGTTTTGGTTGAGAAGGAAATTCCAGTAATAGTTAAAAAATATTGTTTCTGAGCTAAGACATGTTTTACTATGGTAGCTATGAATTTCCACTCAGCAAGAGTATTTCTCAGGGCAGTTGCTTCAGATGCATTACGTGGTTTTCATTTAATTTATTTTCAACTGGTTTAACATGTGGCAACTTTTTTTTCTTCTAGAGCCCAAGCCTGTTCAAACTGTAGTTCCTTATGTGCTCCATAGCAATGCTGTGGTACTATTCGTTCGCATGCCCGATATCGGAGTATTTGATGGCATATATGTTACAAGTAAAGAAGGGCCTAATGCGACATTCTCTTTAAAAAGTGATGGCAAAATAACAATTGAAAACCTTACTGCAGGAAGAGAATATGATTTCTGTGTCTCTACAAAAAGTGGAAAAATGTTGAGCTCCTTTTACTGTATCAATGGTGTAAAAACCTGTGAGTATTTGAAGTTCTTATAAAATTGCACCATATAAAATCTTGATTTTTGAGCCTTTTTAACTTTATTTTTATTTCAGTGCAATAGAAAAGACATGCTGTTCAAAAACGATCTTGATATATCTGTGTAAGCAATTTGCGGTTGTACTAACACTAGCTGTTTTTTAAACAAGACTGTAAGAATCCCTCATAATTTCTAAACTTGCTAAATTGTGTTTTTTATATTGTGTATAAAACATCTAGCAAGCATTTCAGGAATTTAGGCCATAATAAATTATTGTCCTTATGGGAGACAAGATGCATTTTGACCAGTTATTTTAAACAAGTAGGTGAGTATCAATAGAGTTACTTCTGTGCCTTGAAATTATTAAGTTTATTTGTCCTGGTGCAGTTTTAAGCAAATAATAAAAGTGTTGAGATTCTCCAAGGTAATAAATTCATTTACAAAGATATTAAAAGAGCTGTAATGAAAATGACTCCTTCTAGAAAGGCCTTTAAAAATGGAATTTTAATAGAAACTTTAAACATGTCTAAAAATACCTGCTGAAATTCCGTGTTTTGACTTTCTTATTTTTAAATTGTATTTATACTTCCATAAGTTTTTCTTTTCCCATTTATAATTTTCCTTTGAAATTCTTTTTCTGCCTGTTTTGCTTGGAGTAGAAATGTTATAAAGGGAAAAATTAGCATAGAGTCTAAGGAAGTAAGGAAGAAAGAAGAGGAGAATGAGGGCAAAACAGAAAAAATCTTCCCCAAACAAAGAAAGCCTTGAAAGGTGGTTTTTCTTAAAATAGTTTTAATAAAAACTTGGTGTTCAATCAATCTTATGACAGCATTTCCAAAATTTAGTGTGAAACTTCCTTACAAAACCTAGCCTTGTTCTGAGTCTTCTCAGGCCTCAGAAATTTGGAAGAAATAAAAATCCTGACCCCTCATGTTTATACAATTTTTCCTTAGAAAAAGTGTAAATTTTGGTATATTCCAGAAAAAAAATGGCTGTGGTGGGGATGAAAGAGATCTAGAGAAGAGTGGAAATTCTCCTGTAATGTGATCTGAATTTTACCTGACGAGACTATACTAATTAGGGATAAAGTGTATTTGTCAGGCCTGATCTACCCAGTTTTGCTGGGCCTTTTGACAAAATTTAGGTGCATTCTGAACACTATAGTAGTGCTTTTGGAGGAATTAACTTCATCCTGGAGAACTTTCCCGCCTAGGAGTGCCAGCTCTGTCTTCAGGGAGAAATGCATATTCAACCTCATGTAATTTTAAGATAAAAAAGCGAGCAAATTTTCTAAATAGTGCTATTACTGTATCTTTTGTCTTTATTTTTTTCTTTCTCTGTTTTGGAATTGCTGTTTGTCCGCATGCCTGAGATCAGATTCTACCCTCTGTTTGTCTGTTACTGATTATCTTCACTTTCATGTCTTTCCAGGAGATATGAAAAATGCTAGATGGAGCAATGCCTGGGATTGAACAGCGGTGTGTTTTATGTTCTTCTGTAGGTCTGGCAGCTCCCCTGAATGTACAAGAGGGTAACGTCACTGGCACTTCAATACAGGTCTCTTGGGACCGCGCTGATGGGGATTTCGAGCAGTACGAGGTTACCTGTACAAATTGCGCAAGTGCTTTGAAGGTATGCTGTGTACAGCATCACCTGTGGATAAACACTGCAGTTATTTCTTGGTCTTCTATTAAGTAATCAGAGGCTCAATTAAAGGCTTTATTTCCCATTAAAATAGTTGGGTGTGCATTTTACACACAATGAGTGAATTTTGTAAGCAGTTCTGTGAAAGATATATTTGGTTTTCTAGGTCCAGAAGGTCAAGCAAGAAACAGCAACATTTTCCAACCTTAGCCCTGGTAAGCTGTACAGTTTTGCAATTCGAACTGAGAAGGAAGGTTTCAGAGACAGTATTTTTGTGACAAAAGAGATAGAGACAGGTAAGACCACAATGTTGTCAAATTCAGCATTTGTCTTACTCCATCTATATCTCTTGCTTCCTTCTTGAATTTTATTTTTGTCTCACATAGAGTAATTCAACCATCTTCGTAATTTTATCCCTATTCTCTTTCATTGTTATTTTTCTTATTCTTTGCAAGGGACTGTTAAGAATCTCAGAAATGTTCCTGTGTACAATGAACTACCACTGTTAACTTCATTTTGATTCAAGCAGCTGTACAGTCCAGTAACTGATACTTGCACAGTGTCTGGCTACCAACATTAGAGAAAACAATTTTTTTTTCTTAGACTTCTCTTTAATGCTTTAATTTTTCTCTTCAGCTATGACTTTGAACACACTTAAATGTCTAGAACTAAACTAGTTTTACCATGTTTTCTCATTGGCCTCCCCTTACATCACAAGTAAATTTGGTTTTTTCTACATTTAGTTTTACTTTGGGTTAGGACATTTGATTCTCAGCAGTGTAGTTCTCCTCTATTCCAGTACTTCTAACTGGTTGAAACTGGGAACATGGCCTCTCAGACTATTAGATCTGGCATGTTATAGTTTCCTCCAACAGGTCACTAATATGAAAAAATCAAGCATGGTAGAGGTGATTGAAAAGGTCCAGCATATGTGATCAAAGATGTGTAATGTTTTGCATTTAAGGAACCACTAAGTTAAAACTGATACAGGAACAATATAAAAGCGTTTGTGAGAGGACAAATTGTGGAGAGGCAATTATGGAGCAAGGAAATAATAATTCTCTGACATTTCTTTTTCAAAAACTAAGGACTTAAAACTAGAAAGCAAAGTTGAAAGCAACCAAAAGCAAATGGTTGTTTATTAAATTTGTAGATAAATTGAGAACTTCTAGGCCCCGAGGTATGTTGTCTGATGATTGTGATCATAGGTTGAAGTGGAGACCAAAGACATTCATAAAAGAAAATCTGCTGAGATTTACAAAACAGAAATAGAAATCGCCTTTGGCTCATGAAATCCTTGAGCTGCAAACTGGGGGACTGCTGAAAGGAATTATCACTCTATGCAGGTCTTGCTTTTTCTGGAGACATATGCTTTTGGCCACTGTTGAATAAAAGATACTGTGCTAGTTGGGATTTAGGTCTCTGCAGAGTGTGTTACCTCCTATACTGACATTTCTTTTCTTAAGAAATTTCCATTTTTGAGGAACTCCACATCAGTGGTGTAAGAACTGTGCTGAGCAGCATTACAGAGCACCAAACAGTTTGGCTCTGTATTTCCTGGGTAGCAAAAGTCCCTGTACATGTTACTGGAGTGGTAGTAGTCCGCATGTCCTTGGGATAAGGAAGGACATCGCATTCTGATGATGAGAGGCCTGTCATAAAGAAATCTGTTTAAAATGTATTTTTGAATCAATGCATTTAATTTTATTGTCACACAGTACCAAGTGCAGTCAAATATCTGAACTGTAGCAGAGACTCTAAGTCAATAACTGTTACCTGGCCACCAGCCCGAAGTATGTTTGATGGATATGTTCTTTCAATAAACAGTAAGGTCTTCAATGAGAAGAAAACGTTACCTTCTGGTGTGAGGTATGATGATTACATTTAAAAAATAATTGACATAAACTCAAAGCATCTGTTTCCCTGTGTATTTAAAATAAGTAGCCTGTGCTGTAATTTATATGTTACATGTATTTTATGGTTTAGTTGATATACCCATGTATATGCCCATGTGTTTTAAGAACTGCACTTTTTAAACAAATTGCAATTCCTGTATGTTATTTTTATGCAAAGAAGAGCAAACAAAAACTGCATTGGGGTGAGCACCAGTAAAACCTGTGTGCCACTCTGGATATTTAATTCAATACTTTAAGACTTTCTAGTACTGGAATTTTCTGTGAATCATAGTGTAATGCACCCAATTTAAGATTTTACAGTACTAAAATATTTTTTGACTCACAACAGAAACATGTATACACACATCATGTGCAAATAATATCCATAAAACTATAAAGAATTAACATATGAACATACATGCATTTTTAGAATCCTAAAGGACACAATCTCTTCTTTTAATCTTTGTAGAATGCACAGATTTGAGCATCTTCTGCCAGGCACTGATTTCTTAATCAATATTGTGACAACCAATGGATTAAAAAGAAGTCGCCCTACCATCCTCAAGATTAGCACCCGTAGGTTCAGTTTATTAATGACTTCTCATGCTTTCAGATAATTAAGGTTTTTATATTTTAAGGTGTTGTCTAAGAACAGCTATTTCTTATTAAATCCATGCATCTTAACAATGTCTGAATTAATGCATAGAAGTTTTTCTTTTCAATCTAAACATCTTTGAAAATGACTAAGTATATAAAAGCTTTTAAAATACAAACAAGTTTTCTCTGCATTAAGTGAGATTTTGCCACTAACTGAATCAGGAGGAATGTTAGGATGATAAAACTTCTCCATAAAAATTGACAAATGTTGACTTTTTTCTGATTCTGTTTCTAATATATAAAGGTTATTTTCATTTATTTGAAATTCTTTTTAAGTACAAGATAAAATCTCTTTCTAGGTGGAGCTAAAAAATAATGAATTAAAGCTGTGTATTCTGTAGATGTCAATTTCCTTAGAATTTATATAGATTATTTTAAATCTAAATTTTATATCCTCAGATCCTGATCCACCATCAGATTTACAAGTGTTTGGACAAGAAGAGAATACAGTCTATTTTTCTTGGAAACTACCAAGAGGAGGATTTGATATGTTTCAGGTGAGATGAGAATGGGAAGAAACCAATGCAAATTTTTTTTGTTTGTAATTTCTCAAATAAGTTATAAATCTGTATGTACTGCAAACCCAGCAATAAATATTTATTTTTATAACCCATGTAAGTATTGGAAGGAAATACTGCTATTGGAAAAGGTCAGCTAAATATGTGCTTCATATTACATAACAGTTTTAAAAATATTTGAAAATGATGCTTTTAATAGCTTCCAAAAAAAGATTTTTCAACTAATGTTAAAAAGGATCACACTGAAAAAAGTCAAGGGTTGAATGTAACTGCAATGTAATCTTTTTTCTTAGCTTTTCAAATTTGTAATGCAAGTTAATTTAACTGAAGTGAAAAATAGAAATATATTCCCTATAGAAGAATTTAAGTGTTTTGTTTAGAAAGTTACGGAATAATTGTGGAGGATATTTTATAAATATAGCAATTTATTAGACAAAACTGCAAACCTTTGCTACCTCCCATATCCTTCCGGCCTGGGGCAGTAAGTAGTTTAGGGATTTCCTGAGTGATAGGATTAAATTGGATATACATAAAGAAAAACAGGAGCTACTCCTGATTTTTTTTTATTATTTATACTTCACAATTTTGTTATGCCCTGAGTAAAAAATTACCCTTCTTTATTTTAAACCTGTTAGTCTTTAGGTTCTTGATATATTAGACATAGCTAGTAATTCCCTCTTCACCATACCCATGCCTTTCATGATTTTATACACTTCAATTTCTTCAATTTCTCATCAGTCGTTCTTTCAGTTCTCTGTCAAAAACAATCCACAATGGCATCTGAATACTTTGCACATAGATCATGTTTCACTATGACATGCAACCAGACTCTCTTTTGTATCCTGGCTTTTGCAGTCTGCATTGTATTATCCTCAGCATTTTGTAGCCACTATATCAGCACGTGTTCAATAAAACTGAGTATGCTGCGGTTGTAACACGTCACTTGAATTATACGGATTTCTAGGTATAATCTTTTACAGGTAACTTACTTGACCGGGATATTCTTTGGTACGTAGCGCTACCATGAGACAAAGTACTTTGCTTTAATGGTCTACACGGTTTTTACCCCAGTATTACAGTGTCCAATCCTTTTCCTTCTCCCATGGCTTCAATTATATCCTTACCTAAACCTGAAATCTGAGTATCCTTAGGATATTTCCTCGACATTTCTTCTCTCTTGATTACTGTAAAGCTGCATTGATCTCAGTGGATAAGAGCAACCAGTTAACCTCTCACACTATTTGCTGGTGCAGCCTGGAGGATATTTACAAATTTTAAAATTAAATTTAATTATCTTGTTCATGTTTGAACCAGTTCAGATCCACTTTTGAATGTGATAATGCTGTTTTTGCCACCCTGTGGAAAATAATTGTCATCTGTAATATTGATCTTTACGTCACGGTATTATTGTTCAGCATTTCATAGAGCAAGCAGCCACATTAGACAGTGCTTTGTCTGTATAAATGAGCTTATCTTTAAATCTTTAATGAGAAAGGCTTTCGTAGGCTGGTTGCTTAGTAAGGTGCACCTGCATAAAAGGGATCACTTTACGAATCATTTAAAATTAATCATCCCTGCTCACCAACTTTCTATACAATATATTGTAGTTTGTAGAGCGAGGAGTGCACAAAAGGTACTTTCCTAACTTCTTTATACTGGATGTAAATCTTTAATCTATAGCTTTGCTCCTAGCATCTTGCAGTGCTGTAATTCTAATAAGGTGATGATAGTTTTCAAGATTTTGTCTGTATAAACAGTCACTGTGCTGGTAAAATAGACAGAGGAGAAGTGGATCTTTCCTCCCCAGATGAATAGCAGCTAACTCCCTCCCCTGATGAATAGCAGCTAACCCCAGTGCTTTCAGGTCACTGCCATGTGTACAACATCCCCCTTCTGCTGGAGGAAATGACTTGTGGCAGGACAGGACTCACTATGTAGGCAGCTGGAACCCTTCTTGGTCTCAGTATTGAGTGCCACGCCTGAGAAACCCGTGTGTGTGTGTTGGAGGTGCTTGTCCAGTGCTCTCTTCTGCTGGGCAGGCATGGTCTGCATCTTGCCTCTCACTAGTGCAGACAGGAACCAGTCTGCAGGGACACTTTTCTATATCCACAGAAAGAACTGTTGCAGGAATTTTTTTTTGTCACTTTAGAGTTGTCTGGAAGGTCAGAAGGAATCCTCACAGCCTCTAGGAGTTAAGTCCCCAGATTTCAGCGTGTTGATATCTCCAGCCCTTTTATTCTCTTCAGTGGCTCTTAACAGATGAATTTTCAAGGTACAGCAGTGAGCAGAGTTGAGTGACTGATTCCTTGGGAGTCTTTTCAGAATCTCAGCTCTGAACAGTGCATGGGTGGATTTTTTGGTTGAATGGTTTTAGCTGTTGTTTGGTTTTTTTTCTTTGTTTTGCTTTGTTTTGGTTTTTTGTTGTGTTTTGAGGGTTTTTTTGCCAGAAAGGCACAGAGTTACTTAATTGTACAGCTCATCAGTATAGCTGTGAGACTGAACAATCAGAGTGCACCATATCATCCTTCCTCCAAGAGCAAAAAGCTGTAAGCTTTGACTTCACTTTGCTTCCTCCATCTACTTTTCAATGTTAAAATCATTGCTTTCACTACTGCACTATTAAGGAATCTTAGAGTAAGTGTTCCACATTGTTGGAACATAATATAAAGCTCCTTCCCTATTTTTGTATTTAAAATGTGGAAAATATTCTAAATATTTTTACATTAACAGGTAGTTTCAATCTCTGAGCACTACTTTTATCAACTTAAATAATCTAATATAAGAAATTCTTTTTCTTCAATAGCTTTCATATTGTCTGATGAATAGTGAAAAGCTGCTTACCAGAACTATTTATGACAGCAGAGCTGTAGTGAAAAATCTGACCCCTGGGACAGAATACATTTTTCAGTTAAGAACAATTAAAGGCTTGGATTCCTCTGTGGCTGTGGAGAAAAAAGTCATCACAAGTAAGGAAATACCTTTTAAATTGCCTTTTTGAAAAACCATAAATGTTCAGAGACATTTAAATCATTGTTTGTAAGTACCTCAAAAAGGTTACAGAGTTCAAAATGAAACTTTAACTGTGGGAGGAAAGTTGTGCTTCTTCTTGTGATGCTTGTTTGAATAGGAGCCTTGTACATAACTCGCTGGATTGAGGTTGAGGAGTCTAGACATGGCTGAAAGTAGCTCTTTGAAAAAAGCTTACAACTCTAACAAAGTAAGTTCTTGCCAGAATAGCTTCCTGTGCTTTTATAATTACCTTGCATTTTGTTTATAATTGCTTCTGTATCTCCTAAGTTCTTGCAAGCCCATGGTCTCAGACTGGAGTATTTCTCCTGTACAAAGCCCCAGAATGCTTAAGACAGTAAGAAGAATTGTGCTTCAGAGAGCTTAACAAGGTCCAGAAACCAGTATCTTGCACTCATTTTCTGTCTCTGAGCAAACATGTATTTTCCAATGCTCCCATGATACAACATAAAAAAGAAGGAAATTTATTTGTGGTGTAAATTTGAAGAAGAAGATTTATATTGAATTCTGGACTGCCAAAGCAGATAAAGAGCAGCTAGTTGTAATCAGAAAATAAATCAACTCCCAGGTTTATACACAGGTGTATCCTAGACCTCCTCTTTTCTTTGATGGATATTGTATTCTGTGGCTTATTTGGACTATAACTCCTTAACTCAGTTAATAGTCAAGGAGGCTCTGCACTTAGTTATTCAAAGATAAGTGAATCTCTGAAAAAAGACCCAGAACAAGTCCTGCAGATTCTTGTGAATGAAATGTGCAGCAGAATATTCATTATTGTGTTCCTGAAGATGCTTTTTATCCTCAGGTAAATATTTTCAAGAGAATTGTGGATGGGTCCAGAGTATGCCTAGATTATGGAAAGTTTACTCTATAATATTAATGGTGAACCCTTAGGATTTTTTTCAGGCTGAATAATAGGCATATGTTAATTAGTATTTTGCATAAAGCTTCAAGCAAGATAAATCAATTGTGTGGGAGATTGACTTTTTAGGAGAAATGGTAACATTTTTCTTACCTAAGAATCTGTGCTGCACAGATTAATGGAGGTGCTATTAGTAAATTATCTGTGATTTCAAGAATCATAATATAATAGAAAAGATTATTTAGAAAGGAAAAAAGGGATAATCACTGAGACTATGCTATTTACTGTGTCCTTAAGTGAGCAGATGAACAGTTTTCTAAAATTATGTGTCACATAAAGTTAGGAAACTTTAAACTGACTAAAATCTCTAATTCTGCTTACAGTGTTCCATTCTCATTCTCTTTCACCAGTGAGCAATGTTAGTGTTCTTACAGATCTGATAAAATTGGAATTTTCTTCCATAAATTGAATAGTGCACACGGGAGGTGTTCATCCCCAGGTTTTATTTACCCTGTGCAACATAATGGCACTGCTTTCTATATATCTGTACAAACAATTCTAAAATTCGTATCCATATTTCATAATTATTTGAAGTCTCAAAACATTCGTTTAAGTAAAAACCATTTTTTAAAAAAGCTGTTATTTTCTTATGTTTTAAGTATTAGGGATTAATTTTTTCTTTATTAATCTGAATAATTTTTACCATAGGACCTGCTGGGATATGTGGTCTGACATTAAAAATGGTAAATACTTCCTCTGCAACTCTAATGTGGAATCCAACCAAAACTAACTTCACTTCTTATAAAGCATCTTTATCAAACAACACCTTTATAAAAAAGTTAAGAATTCCAGGAACACTGACTGACTTCAGTGTTACAGACCTGACTGCTGGCGGTATTTATAATTTCACACTGAAAAGACTAAAAGGAAATATTGAAGGAGCTTCTGCTTCTCTTGAATTTGTAACAGGTCTGTGTGGTTTCTTGCTTCCTCTTCTTGCTAGTGAATGGTAGCTGTCCCTAGCAGTGCGTGCTTAGCTTTGTACATCTCACTTTGTAGAATAAGACTGAAATTTCAAGGGATGTTGCATGAAATAGTTTGCCGTCGTTGTGGGCATATATTACTTATACTCTATTCAACCTGCATGTAGTGATACACTACCAGAAACATGATGTCTTTAGCTGTGCTGCATTTTTTTTGACCGTTTTCAGTATTTCAGATCTTATCCTGCAAAGAGTTACAAACGAGCTGAATTTTACCTTACCGCATTTCAGTAGGTTTTTTGCAGCGAGTGAAGTTAAACAGGTTAAGAAATGTTCGTAGAATTAAGGCTTTAGTTTGTAAATTACACTCAGAAATTAATTGACGGTCTGTAAAAAAAGACCTCTCTAAACATAAAATCCAGCTTTAATGGAAGTTGAGATCCATGCAAATAATAGGACCGATGAGAGCAGTAGGACTCAAAACCTCTAAGAGTATACTAAAAGGAAGAACCTGTGCTCTCGGTTAAACTTGCACACCTCCATATATATTATGAATATATTTTTTTTCTGTTAATGTCATAATAAAACCATGAGTTAAAAATCATACATATGAGACAAATACAGATGGAATGTAAAATCTAAAGTGAATATTTGGATATATTAATATTTCAGATTATTTGATGGCAGAACTGGAGTAATCTGTTTGAAACAATTCTGCAGCTTTGAATAGTCTGTGTCAATTGTCATGAAAGATATATAATCTTAGCAGATTTACAGCAAATAAGAAAGGAATGGAAATCTTTCAGAGTTGAAGCTGTATGTTATTCAGACTGCACAGTATGATACTAATGCATAAACAGTACTAGAAGATTTAGTCTGAATTCTGAAGAACTATGTTAGAAAGGTAGACAGAGGACTGAGTGCAAGGGTGAATCTGAAATGAGGCAAAGAGCATCACTGACAGGGCTTGCTCTGAGAGATGAGCATGGAGAAAGCTGATAGTTGTACATGTGTTCTAAAGTAGAAGGGAGACAGATGCACATGGCTAGAGATTGCACAGGTGAACAAATTATACAGTCTTATATGTAGGTAACATTTTAATGACCTACTGAAGAATTTAAAATCTGATTCATTATTAGGCTTATAATGAATAATACACATTTAAAGGTGCATTTAAAAGCAGAAGAAAATGAGATGTTGTGACATGAGCAGGTGGAAATTTGGCTTTAACAAAAGGAGTAGACCACCCAAATTTTTGGAACTTAACTGACTGGAGTTCATGGCATTACCGGGATTCCAAATACATGAAATGTATAAAAGAGTTACCAACCCTGTGGCTAGCAGCAGAACAAGCACCAGCTATATCTTGAATTTCAACTGTAGCAGTAGTTGTGTCAGAAGTAGTGCTAACTTTAAGGCTGAGGACAGCAGAAACCCCAGGACTGTGCGGAGATTTTGTTGCTAACTGAACGGTGTGCAGAGACACTTGAGCTTGCTCTCTGTGAGTGGGGATCTCTGGGAGGCCATCACCCAAGTCCCAGAGGCAGTGTAGCAACTGTGGGATCACATGCTGCCATATCCAGCCTAATCCTTCATATAGCAAGTAAACTCTTCTTGGATGCTTTTATATTCAGTTGTAACTACTAATATATTTTAAAGGCGGTTATTCAAGTTAATGTCTTCTGTTCCGCAATTCTCTTTCAGAGCCTGCCAAGCCAGAAGGACTTAAATTCTTCAGTGTTTCATCATATTATTTTTCACTGTATTGGAGACTACCGTATGGATTTGTAGACAGATTTCATGTGGATGTTATTCCTGATCATGCTTCTGTTGTTATCCTAGATCTTGGAGTTAGGGAGTATCAAGTATGTGCTTTTATTCCAGGACTTGCAGGGCCAGCTTTTCCTCATGCACTGTGCTGATGTGGAATTCAAGCTTTCCTCTTTAGCTATTTAATGCATATATGAATATGAAAGTATTAATAAAAAATTGGTGGGATGGGAGCAAATTTCAGCATCCACAGTTTGTTACCTAACAACAGGTAGTGAACTTACTGTTTTTTTAAAGTCTACTAGAAGGATGCAGACAGTCATCCAAGGGTTCATGAATAGTTTAACAAGGGAAGGGCAGAGCTATTGAGTAGTACAGACTCATTAATTGTGTACTTGCTAGGAAGATCTCTGCTTAAATCATTAATGCAGGCAACATTTCACTGCTTAGCCATCAAAAAGATATAGGAGAACTTTTTGATTCTGCTGTCTGGAACACATAATATTTACAGAAATAATGGTTGTTCTGGGTGTTTTGCTTTTGTTTTTCATTGGAACTGCAAAGATACAGGTATTTTAAATAATTTCTTGCTAAATAACTTCTTAATTATGTTTACTGCAAAGGATGGGTTAGTTTAAGGGTCAAAAACTTGTTTTTCAGGTTTCTTTTTTGTTCATTCTTTCAAAAAGGAATTTTATAATGCTTCATATTTACTTTGATAATGAAAATACAGAAAAACCTCTATAGATACATTGATAGGGGACTCTGGGACAAAATTAATAGTTAATTTTGTTGTTCTTTAATATTGAATTTTATAAAGGGCACATCTTATGTACGTCTTATGAAGGGTAGTTGACAGCCAAGTATTGTACTGTAAACAGCTATTTTTAGTAATGAATTGCTCAAAATTTTCTGTGGTTTTTTTTTTTTTCTTTGTTTTGTAGGGTTTTTTTTTGTTTGTTTGGTTTGGGTTTTTTTGAGGGGGGGTCATTTTTGTGATTCTTGGTAAAAGGCTTAAATAAATCTATGTCCTATTTCAGGCTGATTTTTTCAATACTATTCCTGGAACAACATACAATGTTACAGTTTCTGCAGTTTCTTCCTCAGTCTATAGTTCACCTGCGAGTAGAACTGTGACAACAAATGTGACAAGTGAGTTAAAAATGACTGATGAAATTTTGTTCATTTTTTAAACTATGCTTTTTTATTATGTGCACAGTAATGTTCAAGAAATTATAATCAGTTTTGAACAGTCATTAAAATTTTTCATCTTCTATAACGATTTAAAAGTACACTGACTCTGAAATGTTGTATGAGACCTTAAGAATTTACAAGCTTTTGAAAAATTTGCTATTGTGTCATGTAATAATATCCAGACTCTGATTTATATCTATAGTGGTACATAAAGAAATGTTCAGAGCTATTTCCAAAAAAATGTAGCCAAAGCAGATGTGCTTTTTAAGAGAGTGCCCTTTAATTGAATGCTAGAATATGTCAGATAGCAAATTGGCATTAAACTCTGGTTTTTTAACAAAGATCTTGAGCAATACATTTTTTACATTCTTACAGAAGAATCTTTCTGGTGTTCCAAAATTAATTTAATAATTTTTAACAGAACTCCAGCCAGAAAAAACCTTTTTATTCAAAAGTACATCAATTTTCAGTAGCTTTATGAGTTTATGCTGGCAGATGGTTTCATTTCTCTATAGAATCTGTGAGTGTGTCTCCACTATGGTGATTCTTATTAAAAGTTGTTTTACATGTGTGTGCTTTTGTGTGTCTGTGTGTCTGTGTGTCTGTGTGTGTATATGTATATAATTAAAATTTTTTTTTTTTTTAGATCCTGGGCCGCCTGTGTTCCTTGCAGGTGAAAGAGTGGGCTCTGCTGGGATTCTGCTGTCATGGAACACACCACTCTATCCAAATGGGAGAATTCTCTCCTATGTTGTTAAATATAAAGAAGTCTGCCCATGGGTGCAGACAGCTTATACACAGGTCACAACAAAGCCAGATAGTTTGGAAGTTCTTCTCACGAGTCTTAACCCTGGAACAACTTACGAAATTATGGTAAAAGCTTTACAAATGCCTCTTAGTATTTTAAATGTTAATTTATTTTGAATTGTGTGAGTTTATAGTAGGTTCCTGTAGAGTTTTCTGAGGGACCATGTTATTTGCTGTTGCCATATAACAAAATATATTAGCTAGATATTTGTTTGCAGTAGTGTTTTTTAAATCTACTTTAAAATATTCCAGTCAAACTTGTACTGAAATGTACCTCCTTCTACTGATATTTGTATTGACATATGGCATTATGTGGTAAAACACAAAAAGCAAAGTGTAGAATTTTTGGAAACATCTAAATCCTTCCTTGTCTTCATTGAGATTTAATCTTTGAAATGCCTGGTATGCTTTGCATATTGCATGTAGATAACTAAATCATCTCAGCCAGATCCAGAAAAGCATGTCGTCTATACATGGAACTTGTTTGCATGGAGATTAGGCACTCCTGGTCCATCTCTGAACTCTTCAACAATAGATGACTTCAGGTGGACAGAAATTGACTGCTATTCTCTTGGAAATATTTACCAAGCAATTCATTGCCTGCCTTACTCTTTCATAGGAACCTTGGAGAGGTTCCTCTTTTCAATACTGAGAATTAAATGAAATTATGTGTCAATTTGCTTCGTTCCGTTCAATTGCCTTGATGCAAATGCACATATAAAGTTGGAGTTTCCATGTCTATCTTAATGCTAGTTTTTGTTTCTGAACTCTTTCTACAATACCTACCTTGAGATGAGGTAATAAAAACCAATGTTTAGGTGAGGGCATAGCTTCAGATTTATATAGTGTAATTTAAATACTGTCAGAGTTTCCTGACTACATGTCAACCCCCTGAAGATCTCCTGTCGATATCCCCAGCTATTGCAATTACTGTAGAATTCATCAATGCCTAGGGATGTTTCAAGTCATTGTCCCTGTGAAGCATAAGTAGGTACGGTTGGCTGTAGTCGTGAGGTGGGTGTGCATGTGTTTGTACGGCTCAGGAAGGAGCTAGCCAGTGACACAGGTTCTTCTTGACATCCTGGATTAACTCTTCAATGCTACCTTTTATTTCTTTGCTGTTTTTGTCTGCTGTAGCTTTATGCTTTTGTTTAATATTTACAGTCTTTGAAAAATGCACTCTTTCATGCCAAGAAGTGATTAGAACAAGTTTCTCTTTCTGGCCTGAGGCCTCCTGCTTTCTTTTGCCCTTTTGTATCCTCTGTGTGCGATCTGTCACTTCTACAGCGATCCACAAGTAGTTTTGCACACCCACCCCTTCTCACCCTGCGTTCCCCACAGTCTGCACTGTCAGCTCCCGAAGCCCCACAGCCACACCTTTGTTGCCTGACATTGCCAGCTGTAACCTTGCTGGAGAGCTTTTCACTTTGCTTCTTCTTTCACACACCTCTCATCAACACTGTTGGAATTTTGATCATGTTTACATTTGTTGTCCCTTTTACTTCTTTTCAAAATAAGAAGTTAGACTTTGTTCCTCTTTCCTTGTAAGTGTTGTATGCCATCACTGAGTTGAATTGTCACCAAATCCCATATTGCAGAGCAAATGTCCTTGTTGTTTTGTTTATCTCCATAAATTCTACCAAAGTCTCGATGGACTGCTCTTCTGTGGGATGACTCTGCCATGATCATGAGCACTGAATCATCTCCATCATAAAGTGCATCTACAGTCCCCTCACTTGTTGCCTTTCTGCAACAAGACATACTTTCCTTGGGTTTCTGCTTTGAGGCAGGTTGACCTGCTCTTGCTAGGCTTCAAGAGACAGAGAAATAAAAGGGAACTTATTCTCCTTTTGACTCTTTTAAGTTATAGTAAATAAAACAGGAATGCAGAATCTGGTTTAAGTGTATTGTGGTAAGAAAAAGGAGTGTTATTGATGTTATTCTTGCGGTTGATTTTTGCATAAAATAGGAGCTCATAAATTAGGGATCCTCTTTTGATGTGTGGTTTCTCAATTTCTTATGCTGTTACATACTTTTTTCCTTTTATTTTTTTACATTTAAACATTGAGTATAAATTATACAACACAACTATAAAGAGTATGTTCATTTGTATATTTATAGTTTAAAAGCCAAAAGCTGTATCTCTGTGTATCCTTAGGATTTTCATAGTCCCTGAAACTGTATATACTGTAGATTTTCTAATGTGGATTCTTTCCTTTTTTTTGTAGGTTGCTGCTGAGAACAGTGCTGGTATTGGAGTGTTTAGCGATCCTTTCCTTTTCCAGACTGCAGAAAGTGGTAAATTTAATAAAGCTGTTAATTATTTTGATTAAAGCTGCTCTAATTTGTTCAAATAAATTATCCATGGCAAATTTCATACTTGAACAAATTCCAATGCATTTAGAACAAAATCCTTATTCTTATTCTGTCACTCAATGACAAAGGTTCATTTTATTCTATTTGCTAACAAGACCATTTAGGGTGTGCCCATAGGGGTGTTTATGTACACAAAGTCGTTTCTCTTGGAGTTTTCCTATGCCAGTTTCTAGGCAGGCAGCTTCCAGAAAGCAAGGTCACAGCAGAGAAGAGTTACCTATCAAGTGGATCCATCTGCTGTTGCCTGCAACAGCTCTAGGAGACAGACTTTGCTGTGGGATCATCTCTGCCATTGTCTACTTAAGTCAATCTGTATTTGTAGTGATGGGTTCTAAGAAGTTCGGGACAGAATGTATTTTATGACATTTTTATATATTAATTCTGAAGGTAAAAAAAAAAAGTCTGAAATGAAAATTTGAGTTGGTGGTTTTGAAGATTAAAAAACATTGTCTGAGTTTGCATAATCTTTACTAATTTAGTGTTTGTGATTTCACTCATGCTCCAGGAGCAGTTGTGCCTTCGCTGAAGGGCTGGCACCAGCCCAGTTATGAACCAGTCTCAATGGAATACAGAACTCGTGCTGCCAAGGCAGTGACTGTCCATCTGTGTCTAGGCTGATTCCTGTTTGTGCGCAAACTGCAGAGTGAAATATCTCAGTTAATGGCAGAAAATCATCACTCTGCCTGAGATATGTAAAATAACATAATAATTTATGAGCCAAATATAAGGAGGAGTAGTAAACTTGCCACATGGATCTGTGTGAAATCATTATTCTTCACTATTTGTGCATTATTGCTGGTAAAAAACCTTTTTTCTGCGAGCTTTATTATTTACTCATGTTTGACAGAGGGCAACACTGGCATATCTCCATATGAGAACATAAGCTTTTTACTTTTGGAAGCATTTCTGTCTACATTTTTATTAAACCTAAAATGCCTTATCATAAATGTAATGGGAAGGTTTCTTCAAATTCTAGGTGAGTTATGTGTCATTGGTATAACATTTATGCTTTTACTTTCTCAACAATTTTTTTGTTCTAATTCTTGCTTTCATGGCTAAAGAAAGCCAAACATCTTAATCAACATAAAGGTGGGAAATTAAAAGTAAGAAAGTTAGCCAGAAGATAAAATAATTTAAATATAAAGGCTGTGGTTTGGGAGGAGGGGAAAGAAGGTGAAAGATCTGGAAAAGATTTAGCAGGACTGAAAGCACTTAATATGAGGGTTGGAGGAGCTGTCTCAATTCACCTGTGGAAGGTCTGTAATTGTGGAATGCTTTATTTTTTAAGAGAGTGTGAAAAGCCTTTTCTCCTTAGTACTAAGGCAGCTGTTGCAGGACCTGCTACTGACTGCCATGTGTGGGCAGGACTAACAGAGAGCCACAGGGCTCTAATTCGCAGGAGAGGTCAGCATGTAAAACAGCATGTAAAATATGATTTAGATCCTGCATCTCATTCCTTTGTGCTGTGATTAATACTGATGCTCTGAAAAAAGGCCACAGAAACTGTCACTGGTACAAAGAGCACAATTTATGCAGTAATAGTGAATATTCCGATTTGAGTTACTTAAAGCTACCAAAAATCTTTGTGCAGCTGAAAAGATGACAAAGGTAAGGTGAAATAAAGCACACAGTGTTGTCAGATGCTGTTAACCAGAAAAAAAAAATGGGTAAAATTTTTCTACTTCTGGAAGAGTAGATGACTTGCTTTTAAGAAGAATATATTTAGGTTGACCAAACCAATTACTATATATATTATGAGATTGAAATAATTATATTTCTCACTTAAACTAGATTGAAAAAGAGCTGGTTGTATATCAGCTACTTTACATGTGTTTGTGAATGATTTTTATGGTTTTGCTTCAGAATTTGGAAGCTAGAAATGGCATTACCAAAAAAAAAAAAAAAAAGGAATTTGCTATTTTTCAGTGCTGAGAAGAAAAGTTTGTGTCACTGCTTTTGTTTGTTTTGTTTTCAAGCTCCAGGTAAAGTAGTGAATCTCACAGTTGAAGCCTTAAATTCTTCAGCTGTAAATCTGATCTGGTTTCTCCCTCGGCAACCAAATGGAAAGATAACTAGTTTCAAGATTAGTGTGAAACATGCAAGAAGTGGAATTGTAGTGAAAGATGTCTCGGTTAAAGTAGAGGACCTTCTGTCTGGGAGGTTACCAGAATGTAATGTAAGTGCTTTTACATTAAGAAAACCTTTTGAATTAGAAATAGACTCAATCCACAAAATGTAGTTTTACATTTAAAATCTGAGACATAAAAGTGTGGAAGCTTGCTTTTCAGAAAAATTCTGAAAACCTTACAAACTTAATCTCAAGACAGGATAAAAAGGATGAAGAAAAACCTTTCTGTTCAAAATAGTTTAACTGGAATACTTTTGCTTGAAGCGCTCAGTTTAATCATAATGAAAATGCCAAGAAAGGTTAAATTTGGCATCCTTTTAATAGAAATTCATGAAATAGAATATTTCTATTTTTTTCCGCTTTCCATTTTTTATTTTTTTGTTTTATACACTATTCAGTTAGAAAAAACCAAGAACTTATGGGGTTTCTTTTGGTCAGTGCAGACATATATTATTGTTAATGTCTTATTTTCTATATAGTATGATAATACTTTTTATATTTTAAAAGTATGCTTTACTCTGTGTATCATATTTCAATATTTTTAAAATACTTCTCATACCAAAATAAAAACCAAACATGATTAGCAGAGTGATTTTCAAAAATACGGTTGTAGTCTGAATTGTTCCATTGAATTCAGACCTGTAATCATTGCAACCTTTTGGAATTTCTTGAAGAAAATTGTCTCTTCTAGAATTTTTTTCTGTTTTTCCTTCTTAATTTGAGGACAGTTTTGCAATTACTCAAATGTCAAAATGTCAAGTAACCAAACCTTTTTCCTTTTATCTTTCTTTTTTTTTTTTTCTTTTTTTCCAATTTCCTACGCTTAGTGCTTTGATGAAAAGTGAAGAGTTAAATGACAAAAATTATCATAACTTTGGTTTCAGATTTTATTTGGAAGTTCATCTTAGGCATTGCAAAGGTTCCTGACACCAGGCTGATTTAATTCAGCACTGAGAAGACAGGCTGCCACCTACTGAACCATCAGCATTGGTCACCATAATGCCTAGCAATTTTTCAGAGTTGTCTCCTGACACTATGGATTAAGAAACTCCTTCCTGATTTTATCCATGATATATGGATATGTACACTCTGTGTGTGTATGCACATGCACACATGAAACATATATGTGATGCAAAAGGACCTCACTAGGGAAATTTTTTCAAGAGAGAGGCTGAATGCTGAAAATGGAAACTGGGAATAAATAAATGAATCCTAGAGAGATGCTTCTATTTAGTCAGATTTGAGATCTTTTTGAATAAGACAGGAAACTATAATACTGTCACTAATAGGATGTACTACCAAGGTCCACCTAAATTTGGAAATTGAAGTATAAAAAGGAGAACCAATTTAGGGTAATTTTTTCAAAGATGGTCTGTCTTTTTTTGATCTACATATATTTACAATTATAGGTTATAGGTGCAGCTTATTATGTTTCATATTTTGTATTTACAGGATAAGAGTGAATCATTTTTGTGGAGTACTACCACTCCTT
This sequence comes from Edolisoma coerulescens, assembly GCA_013397115.1. Lineage (NCBI taxonomy): Eukaryota > Metazoa > Chordata > Aves > Passeriformes > Campephagidae > Edolisoma > Edolisoma coerulescens. The sequence continues at coordinate 5,383,604 of VWZW01002957.1, read as the reverse complement.
CAACTACTTTTGGGAAATCCACAATTCTTTCACAGTCTACAGTGACACCAAGCACAGAAGCACCAAGTCAGATGAGCTCTGTTTGGAGTGAACCCATTAGCTTTGCTGTAACTAACCTCAGGCCATACACCACCTATCTTTTTGAAGTCTCTGCAGTTACCACTGAAGCAGGCTACATTGACAGTGCGATTGTCCGGACACCAGAATCAGGTACATAAAATACACACTGCTTTCAAATGGCAATAAAGTTCTCAGATTTATGTGAAAAACTTCAAAGGTTCGATTTTCTGCTGCAAGATACTTCAGTCCTAATCTGTCTTTATCTGTATCATGCTTTTATATGTGCATGATTACTTAATTTTACCTGATGGAATCAACTGAAAACATATATGTATTAATGTATCTAATAATGTACAGTGAGTGAGAGTTCAGTTATTGTTAGGAGTCAAAGAGACCAAAGTTATGCTCAGGACAGATCAAATTTTATGAAAAACTGAGGACAATTTAAGAACTGTAATTAATAGAATGATGGCAGAAGAATTAAAAATAAAGATGAAGGGAAAAGCTGTCAGGCACAGTATTCTGAAAGTATGTGTATTTTGTGCATAGAAAAGCAATAGCTTTACCTGCAAAGGTAAAGCTTCTTTACCTTTGTAGAGAAATAAGCAATATAAAGAAAATTCCTGTATTTAGGTTCCCAATCTGGACCTATTGCAAAAAGTTGTTCAGTGCTGAAGAAATCTTTAAACACTAGGTGAAGTTGATTTTTGATTACTTGCAATGCACTGAGAAGTTAGAATTGGAAACAAGGGTCAAGGAGCAGGACTTTTATAATGGCAACGCCGTTAATAGAGCTATATGAAAAAGGCATTCCAGAGGAATGTTATTCTGGCTTTCTGTTTGCTAGTGCATCATTCTTTTGCTTGACAAGGTTTGATGTTACTTGGTTCCCTTACATATACACAATAGATAGCACTGTCCAGATGAACAGAAATTTAATTCCCTCCTAGATACGTTCCTTTGAATTGCTTTGATGGAATTTCAATAGCCTTAGTTTGCTGCTCTGTCTAGGGTTAATGAAATTTTGGTCAGCATCTTTTCTTTTGATTTCAGGGCTAATTTCCAGATTATTTTGCACCTTTGTCTCTTAGGGATTATTTGCATACTATCAGCTCTCTTGATACCTTTCCCAACAATTACCTCAACACAGAAATTAAGTAATTTTAATGAGATACGCTTCTATAGCTCCCCTTCAGAATATTTCGTGTTTATATTTAAAATGAACTGTCTGACATGGGATTCTTTGACATCCTAATATAACGTATTTTATGTTCAAAGACTTTTTCCAAAATTGTTTAAGTTCCAGAAGACCCACCACAGAATTTTGCCAAGAGCAACATTACAGCAAAGTCTTTCTCAGTAATGTGGGACCCACCAAGCATAGTAACAGGGAAGTTTAGTTACAGAGTTGAGCTGTATGGACCATCTGGTAAGTCAGAGTTGATGTTACCATTCCTATAGATTTTTTGTGATTATTTCCTTACACTTACGTTCTTCTGTGCCTGACAATCAAAAATGGCCATCCAAAAGCAGTTTTGTATCCCTTTTTACTATTGTATGTTTTAATGGCTTGTAGATTACTTTTAAGGGAAAAATCAGTCCATCACAAGGAAGAGTATAAAATTAAATTCACATTAGATGTTCTTAAGAATGGAGAAAACCAACTTCTCTTCACTCGTTCAGGAGATGACAGGCTAAGCACAGATGAATTACTGTGCTTATATATCCAAATCATTCTGTATTTACCTTTACTCTTTTCTCTTTCTTTTAAAGATTTCTGGAGAATTTTCATTCTCATGAAGTATGCAATCAACTCTTTAAGTCTGTTTTGATGTTTTTGCAATTTTTTTAAACTCAGACATGTATAGATAAAGAAATTATAGAACTACTTGTAGTTAAGTAAGACATGAGCTGTATTCTAATGTTTTTATAGAACCACACAGGAAAAGAAATAGAAACTTTTCTTTTTAATCTCTTCCTCTTGAAACTCATACCTCCTTGAAGTGGCTTGTTTGTTTGTTTGGTTTTTTGGTTATTTTATTCCCCATTTATTCAGCATTATTCCACTAAAGTTTAGTTTACTAAAAGCTTAGCTTTTCTCCATTAGCTTTTCCACAATCAAATGTGGCTTTTCATTTGTTCATCATCCTGGAAAGCAGCCATGAACTGATTCTATTTTTGAGCTAGAATCTCTCTGTTTTTAATTCCAGGTCATATTCTGGATAATAGTACAAAAGACCAGAAGTTTGTGTTTAGTAACCTTGTGCCGTTTACAACATACGATGTGTACGTCCGTGCTGAGACAAGTGCTGGGGTGGGGCCAAAGACCAACCTTACAGTTTTCACTCCTGCAGATGGTAAGTAAGCATAGAGAGGTAAAATAAATGGACTGAATGTGGTAAAGGGTTTCAGTTTTCCCTTCAGAGACTTTAAGTTACTTTGCAAAAGAGAGAATGGGTCTAAGAGCACAAGAGATAAAAAAAGATAAAAAAACATAAAGAAAATAAATGAGCTGAAGATTACTATGTAATTTCTTTCGGTTTTTTTGTCAAATTCATACTCTGTCAGTACATTTATCGGCTATCATAACCCTTCAGAGATTGTGAAAGAAATGTAGTTTCTTTCTAAATGAGTAATTTCTAGGTACAGTAATTAAGTTGCAGGGCCCCCTCTCCCCCGTTAGATGGCAGCAAGAGGAAAAGAAAGACTAGCGCAGATTCCCGCGGCTGGTTCGTTCAGCCCCCATGCTCCTTATTAAACCTCTCGTTTGACTGATTCTCCCCGAATCCAAGGCCCCATCCCCGTCTCTGATGGAGCCACCCTTACCAGCGACCGTGGCTCTGAGGTAGACCCAACATCGAGGTCTTGTCCCGGTGCCGTGAAGTGGCTGGTTCTGCCCCTGAGCCCTCAGTTCTGTGGTTTGGGACTTGGGGTCCCAAGTAGTCAACTCTCCAGGTTAGAGTCCTTGGTTGCATAGAAATGCAGCTTTATCTTACATATACGGGAGATTGTGCGGGATTTTTGGTCAGCATTTGAGGATGCAAGGAGGAAAAAACGAGATTTGGTGTGTAATACAGAGGCATTTTCAAGATGGTTATTTCCATATTATGTTTATGCCATAAAACCCAAATTTAGAAAATCTCTGCCTCAGTGATTGCTGGCAATATTTGTTGTCAAGGTGTAACATTGGGAGGAAAACCTCTCTTTATTTATTGTACTCTTTCCTGAATGATCTGCTTTTGGCAAGTCTCAGAGACAATTTCCAGAGATGGCCTGTCTGACTGCAGTCAGTCATTCTCATCTTGTGTTGAAATACACTGTCAGAAGCCAAAGGGAATTTTGGTAGGTTTGGGGTTCTTTTAGTGTAACATAGATTGTCTTATTTTAATGGCAAATCTAAAAATCCTCCTTATGCAGGTAATTTCAAAATTGTCTTTTACTGAAGTGTATTAGGAAAAAAAAATTCTTTTTGTATCAAATCTGAATATCATTCTATGGAATATAAATGTATTTTACCTCTGGTGGTCCTATGGAAATTAAAATATAATTAAGACTGAATGTTTAATGAAGAAGTTATATAATTTATATCTATAATTTATGTAGATATACATTTTATATCTATAATTACACATAATTATAGATATAAACAATATCTACAATATAAATTAAATTATATAAACCTAAATAAAATTATATAAACCCGATGTAAAAGGGAAATTAACAAGCGGTATCACATTATTTTTTTTTTCCTAGCTTTTTACTTCATTCTTGTATGGCTTTGATGATTTTAGAGCTAACCTTTCGTTTTCAAGTATACCTAAGATTCCATATAGGAAAATAGCAAAGATCTGCTTGATTTCAATCGAGTAGACTTCAGTAGAGCTATCCTGGTTTACATCATCTTAGTTTCTGACCACACTCATACACATGTTTTATGTGTTAAAAAAACCCCATGTGCATATTTTTAGAACTGTAGCTTGTTTGCTAAGAAAACATGCGAAGTAAGTCTTTACCCGCACAGGGTCAACTCAAAAGATAAGGATGTGAAATTTGATTGTCTGTTGTACTTTGCATACAGTGCTGAAAAAGCTTGTAATAATCACAAGTGTTTAAGGAAACAAAATTTCTTCTTGAATATTTAGTCCCAGGAGCTGTATCAGATTTACGATTAGCAGAAGTGGAAGCCACATATATAAAAATTGTTTGGAGGAAGCCACAACAACCAAGTGGAATCATTACCCAGTACAGAGTTAAAGTACATGAGCAGGAAACACTCATCACTCTGGAAAACACTATTCTTGGAGATAAAAATAAGGTATTCTCTTCTTTTTTTTTGTTAGTATGGATTTTTTGTTCTATTATATTCTCTCTCTGCCTTATCTGAAATTTACAGAATGTGGAACTAGCTCCCACAGATGAATTGTTAATGTTTCTAAAAGCCACCTTCCTCAGTCCACTCTCTTTCTCTGACTGGCTTTCAAAAAGATTCCAATAATGCTGTTTCCACAACATGAAAAAATAAATCATTCTGGCCGAATGATCCAGCTGCTGAAGGCAGAAAGCCATAGCCCACAGTCTTGTACTTCTGAGTCCTTGAGTTCTTTGCAGCATAGAGTGGCCAGACTATGAGGGTAAAGATTTAGGTGCCTAGATTGATACACAGCCGCTTGGTCAAACCTCTAGAAGATGTGGGTAGGAACCCTGTGAATTCAGCAGAAGTGTCCAAAGGTTGGTTAAATGTTCTACTAGCAAGGCAGACAGGATTAGACTTTCTGCCTCCTTTTGTATCCTTAAATTCACATATGTGATACTACATGCTGACCTCTGTGCCGTGCTTGCATACTAAGGATGTGTGTGCACGTCTACGGGAACATATCTCTTAGGGGACTTAACACTGTCAATCAGTCTAGCTCCTGGATTTTGGGTGCTGATGTGCTTTACATGCTTAGAGGAGCAGCTCTGTGTATGCAGCACAGAACTGTAGACCCCTAGCAAACTTTCAGCTCAGGACTGAATTCTTTCTGAGGCAGGGCTTTTTGGGCTGAATTTTGAATACAGGTGCCCAAAGCCAGCATAGTTCCTTATTTTTTCAGACAGTGATGTCTTTCACTGGATCTGAATCAGAATCTAAGTGCTCAAGGAAGGAGATCACTTTCAAGTTGAATGATAGACATCAATTAGAGCCCTGGAGTCAAACGTTAAATAAAGAGTAATGGGGAAAAAAAGTTAGGATAAGGATCCATTCATTAAACCGGGCAGACATCCTTGGAGAAGGAAAGTATATAACTCTGTAATTAAAGATTGTATCATAGTCCAGACACAAAAAATTAAAGTAGTCTGCACAAAAATGTTTTAGTGATGGAATTTCCTAATTTTTGAGTTCTTCGTGCAGCCTCGTAGCTGCTTTTTTATTATTTATTGAATGTAATTTTCTAATTAAAAACCAAAACAAATCATAATAAACCTTGCTTTATTTAGAGCCCCATTGACCCAAGCTTAGAGCATCTACAGGATTTCAACTGGCAGACCCACAGTGCTAATGGTACTCCATAAATAGTAGCAATAAAAAGCTGTTGTCTTATATGTGGAAAATCATCATAAGCAAAAAGTATTTCCATGGGATCTACTATTTTGCTATAAAATGCTGGTGAAGATGAGTCATACACAGTTTTTACCTCTTGGTACTCAGGTGAGATTGATGCTCTATCTGTGCCTGTGACTAATGCACCCCCTCGTTAAAGGAGTAAAGAAGTGGCTTTGCCCTCTCTCTACCCAGGGTCCACAGGGAAAGAACTAATGTGTGTTTGTTACATCACTGTAAAAGCATCTCTTTCTGACAATGAGATGGGCCATATGTGTGAGTGGGGAGGGTTCCAGATGACAGCATAACAATTCAGAGATACTAGAGTCCTGGATTTGGTCCCAGATTTTGAAGGGGCATGAAGACCTGGTGCTAACACACCATTTTCTACTTATGCTCTAGCCTCTCTCTCTCTTTTCTGCTTTTGTTTCTCCTCTTTTTGTTGTTCTTGCTCCACTTATATCTACTGCCATCCCTTTCCAACATTTGTTTTTTGCCTCTTCTGTCTTATGGGCCCCTATATAACTTACCTCCCTTTCACTCTCCCTTTTCACACGTATACACCCTTATTTTTCCTCTCCCCTTTATTTCATTATCTTCTGGTTTTCTCCTTCTCCTCTTATTCCCTCTGAGAGATCTAGTCAACCTGCTAATCCTTTTCTTGAAGGACAGGAAGGGCCATCTGAAGTCCTCTTGTTTTCAATGCCTGCTGCCGCCTTTCAGAATACAGTTAGTACAAATAGAATCTCCCAAGGTCAAATGTGTATCTATTCAATATTGCTCCAAGGATATATCCTTTAAAATTAAAGGCCTTACTCTAAAATTGCCACCTTAATATAAAATATGTATTTTAAGATATTTTTTTAAAAAGTGGTGTTTGATTAAACAATAATCAGAATAAAGTGTTGTAGGCTACTGGCAGCTGAGCACTTTTATGATAAAGGTTATATTTTTAAAATTATTTTAATGATCAATACTGTTTGTATGCCAACATTTATATAGTATGTATATGCATGCACAAATACACAAGCATTATTTCTATATTATATATAAATTAAATTATATAATTGAGTGATGACTAGGTTTGTGATTTCTTTTTATATGTCTAACTTTTAGTATCTGATTGATACTTTGGAACCATACACAATAAATGAAAATATCAAACCTTCTTCTCCCACTTGGAATTCTATGGAAGCAGACAATGATTTATATGAAGGTTCAGCTGAAATGTTTTCCAGCATTCAGACAGCTTCCCCAGTAATATTTACAAGTGATAATTTGCCTGATATAACTGGAGCTGCAGAATTACATTCTTCTTTGGGTAAGATATTTTAGGCTATTTTTCTACCTGCTTCTTTGTTCTGAAGGACCCCCATCACTGTCCCAGATATGATCTTTAGCACATGGTTCAAGCAAATTATAAATGGGTCATTTGCTGGAGTCAGATTTTTTTACTACCAAATAACCTTCTGAAGCAAATGGGAATGCCACACAGGCAGGAACTAGCCCCTTGTCACCCAGCTGACCTTCATCCTAGTGAAAGGAGCACCCGAAAGCCATCAGCCAAGCTGCATAGACAATCAGTTATTACAGTTGCCAAAGCAGGTGTGATTGTCAGGGATTAACATATCTCCGAGCCCTTCAGAGACCTTGATTTCTCTAAGCCTTTTGACTAATAGGTTTTCAAATGTCAGTGAAGGTAAATAGGTCAAAAAGTTACAACTTTGCTATATGGGTTACAAACAGGTGGAGATGACCCCATGACATGGTGATGTCATTAGTGAGTACACTTGTTCTGTATTATCAATGGACCACTGTTTCTTTACCAAGTATGGATATTTACAAGTCATTAAGCAGGCCTCAGCTGACAGGCAGGGATTTCAAATATCACTCTGAATTTTTACAGTGTTTTGAACAGTGGGGAGAAAATGAAGTTTTTTGGGGTTTTTTAAAATTAATGTAATTAAGTCACTGAATTAATCTGTATGCACCAGTATCTCAAACCAGTATTTAATCCATTATTTTAAACTACAGTGGATATTTTCTGTGCTATGGTGAACCTGAAGAATCTTCTTTGTCATACACAGGAAATGTACAGTGTTTTAAATGTAAATCTTTTTATGGCCTCATTCATCTTGAGGTATTGAATTGCTAAAAGATGTCCGTGTTGCTGAAAATTGATTTCAGCCAGTGTCTGTTGTGATCTAGCATACAAGTATTATTTTATAGGAGTTATTATAGTAGTTAAAGCTGTTGACAGCCAAATTTTCAACAGGGTCTGTGATTTTTCAATGCCTTCATTTTAATGTCCTTCTCACTGAACTCTGAGCCTGATATTCAGGTACATGAAGCACCCACTCTTTTTCATGTTGCACTGGCATAATGACTGCTTTATAGCAGATGATTTTGGCTAGCACAGTTGGATTGTGGCTGACTTTGAACTTTACCGTAAGTGCGCCAAAATCTCTTTGTGGGCATGCATGGCTTCTTCATTCTACTGACCACAACTGTTCTGCTAAAAATACCAGCATGAAGGGATCTGTGAAGGCAGCCTTTCCATGTATAATTGTTCTAGCACCATTGGGAGGGCAAGGAAGAGGGAATCTGTCTTTCTCAATTAAAAATGTTTAAAACCCCTCAAAAGCTCCATCAGTCTAGGAGCCATCATTCTGAAATCATTGGAGAGACTAGGTCTTATACAAAAGTACCCTTTCCTAGTTTCTAGGGGATTACTCACAAAACCTCACAATTCTACTTGTTGCTCATTCATTCTTTCACCTAGCCCAATCTATCTCCTGTACACATGAAAATGGACTTACAAGAGACTCTCTGTTGTGGAGTTAAGAGGTAGAATGTAGACTTTTCTTTATATTTTTAAAATTGACATGGAAGTTAATTCTTTTAGAAGAAAATAGTTCCAGGTTACCACGCCAAAGTGAATTTAGAATGCACAAGAAATAAAATTACTTTATGAGTAAGAGCTATTTCTCTCTGTTTACTCACAGATAATCAATATAGCATCGACATTTTGTCTGAAGACCTGTCATATGTTATAAAGGGCCTCACACCTTTCACAGATTACACAATTAGTGTGTCTGCTTTCACTGCTGTTGGAGAAGGACCACCATCAGTTCTTACAGCCAGGACACGTGAACAAGGTAAATTGTTCTAACTCTGGTATTATCAAAGTTAACATACATGACTTATTTCACTGAATGTTTGAATTTTTTTAGTAATTTATTTACTTACTGTTGTATTTTTATGTTTTTGCCCAAGTCCCAAGCTCAGTGCAAAATATATCTTACAAGAATATTAGCTCCTCCTCTGTCTTGCTATACTGGGATCCTCCAGCAAATCCCAATGGGAAAATCATTCATTATACTGTGTATGCTATGGAACTGGATACAAAAAGAGCATTTCACGAAACAACTTCAAACAACAGCTTACTTATGACAGGTACAGCGTCATTTGATGAAAAAAAATATAAAAATTTAAACTTGCAAGTACATTTTACAAAATTACTTTTTCCAATTTTATATAATGTAGCCATTTAAAATGTAGGTGGATCAAATCTCACACATTCACACACATCCACATACACACAACAAAACTGCATGTAAAAACAAGGCTGGGACACTACACAGACTTTTCCACTATGGAGCAATATGTAGAATATGTGAGATGGGAGAAGAGGACTGGGTAAGATAAACAGCAATTTTTGGAATGGTACAAGTAGTAATTTGGGAAATTGATTTCTCCTTGGAATATTTGCCTCAGTCTCTTGTGTCCCCACAGGAAAATATTCCTAAATTGTCAAGTCGTTTTCAGACTTGAATTTTTTTCCACAGTATTTGTCTGATATTAATAACAATTTTCTTATTTTAAGGTGGTAATTTTTATAGTAATTGAAGCAAACACATTCCTAATGGAGTTGCAGGCATTTATTGATGTTAATCAGAAAAATGCATACAGACTAAACCCCCGTGTTTGGATGTTCAGATATGCATTCTTTGACATCCTTGACAAATTCTTTAAGCTACTTACAAGGTTGAAGCTAGTTGACTAACTTCAAAAAATCTGCTGATTTAACTGTATGCCTGTTTGACTTCACCAAATAAATGGTATTGCACATATTCTTTTAGGTGACAAAGGTGTATCAAAAACTCTGAGAACAGTATCCTGTACTATAGTTTTATAGGTAGCTATGACAAAAAAAGTCAGCAGTCTTGTTTACGAAGTTAAGAGTTGAGATTTTTTTACTTAATCTTTTCAGGTTTAAAAAAGTACACCAATTATAAAATGAGAGTTGCAGCCTCTACCACAGTTGGAGAAAGTGCTTTGTCTGAAGAGAATGATGTTTTTGTGCGAACTCCTGAGGACGGTAATACATTGTTTGCAATGATGATTTGTTTTCTGTACTGAAGTTTGTGTTCGTTAAAAGACTGGCACATACATAAAGGGGGAAGAAAGTGTATAAATAAAATCAGTGTTGAAATTATTCTTCTATCAGTCAGTTACTTCATTCAGACCATTTTTAGGTAAGTGCTAAAAAAAAGTAATGAAAGCTGTGGCATGACCTACAATCAACTAATTTTAATTGTGATAGGCAAGTGGAAGGAAAGCTGCAGAGCTGAGGCTCCCTCTCTCAAAACAATGTGTCCCTAGCGCCCACCTAAATCATAATCTTTATGACTCCATTTTACCTTCTTCTTCTTTTTATGTTTTCATGTGTAAATTAGGTTGGTTTTGAAGCATATGGACATGGCAGCTTTCAACAATTCTGAGGCCATATTGCTATTTGCAGGCAAAGATGCTGATGAAGTGAAGATTTTTTCATGCTGAATATTATATGCAGTTGTTTTTGTATAGGCGTCCTTAATTTTAAGACTGATCAATAGTTTTAATGTAGGGTATAATACAACATTACAAAGATTTCTGAATCTTCCTTTCTTACTTGCAAGGCAGTGTCAACCCATCAAGGCATTGGGGCAAGAGCTGGAGTTGTCATTGGCTTCTGCAAAGAAAACATGGGAATTTTATTTGCAGAGCAGAGTCCTAAATATTAGTCTTTTCTTGTTTGTATCAAGTTTGTATTTTCACTGGTTTCAGCAAAGTTATTTCCAGTTTTTACTGACGTAATACAGAGCGTGATTGCCCAATTGTTGTTTATCTCTCTCATTGTCAAACGCACGACAATACAAGAAAAATAATTGAGTGTCAATAAAGGAAAGGGAAGGACTACAGGATTAAAAATCATGGGTATTTATGAAGCTTAGGTGATTTGAATAACCACGCAAAATATCAAATGAAACTGTGAAACTTAAAATACTTGCAAATCTTTTTTAAATTTACATGCTTCTATGCTGTTAGTTTTTTTACAGAGGAAAGGCATATCATAAGAATAGAAAATTACTTATATGAATATTCTTTTCTCTGAGAGCTTGCAATCCCTTGCCTTCGAGTGTTAAAGAAATTTTTCAGAGTAGAACTTCAGGCCAACCTCTTCTTCATTCATAAAAGAGCCATGCAGGGCTTGAGGAAACTAGTGAGAAACCCACCAAGAACTCTTGCCTTTTTATAAGGCTATGCGTAATTAATTTTCTACTTGTTGTTTAGCTTTCCTGAGATTTGTCTCCTAATTTAGCCAACCTACAAACAACAATTTGTTTGACTCTTGAAAAGACAGATACCTCCAAATAAAAGATTCACTACAACTGTCTTAGATAACTTGCATTAGGATGGAAGAAACTAGGCTGCTGCATTTAAATATTTTACCATGCCAGATAAATGGCGTAATGCATTTCAATTAAAAATTAAGCTTCTTCACATGGGAAATATCCATGTGGGCAGTCTTGTCATCCAGAGAGCAGTGATCTGTTACAGTTAACACTTTCCATTCACGTGCTCAGAAATCAGGAATGAAAGTGATTTGTGAGACCTTTTAGGCAAAAAAAAATCATGATGAATTCTGAAATATCTGCATATGGGTATTTGTACACAAGCTGAATCCTATAATGCTGGGTAGGTAGTATATTTAAATTTTGATTTTACAGATTATTTCAGGGGTGAAGTGGTGAAACCTTCTGAGGAATCAAAGTTGACATTCAGAGCTGATTTTATTCATAAGTGCAGCCCACTCACTCCTTCAACACTTCCATGCCTTAGCTCACTGGAGTCACATGAACTCATACATTGCCAGTAGATTTAGCCAACACATCACCCCGGAGCTGGACTTGTTTTGTGCATGACCTTCACGCCAGAGTATGCAAGATTTACACTGGGTTCACTAAAGGGACTTTAGTTACTGTGCATGCAGTCCCTTTCTTGGATCAATAGTTGATTGAGCAAAGTGAGAAGGGTGGTTATTTACATAGAAAGTAGTAAGAGGACATTAATCTAAATTTAAAGAACTGAATATGTGGAAGACAGTGAGAGGATTTGAAAGATCAGTCTGCATGAGACTGGTAGAGAGAAGAAATTTTTTTTCTTAATAAATGCAGTATCAGATAGATTTAGAAGTGGATGAGGAAAGAAATTCCAGAAAAGCTAGTGTCATAGTGCAGAAAGATGCGTAGTTTTATGAGTGGAAAAGAGATATACCAAAATGAACTGAGGTGAAAAGCGGTAAGACTTTGAGAAGGAGAGTGAGAAAATGAGTGTAGCCCTTTTGGTGCAGTTAGGATCTAATGTCAGGATCCAATAGGTTTATGATCTCAGTTCTGTATTCAACTAATTGAAAGGGGTTTTCTTCTGATTTCTGTATTGCAGAACCAGACTCCCCACCTCAAAACTTAGAATTAATAAATGTAACTGCAACAGAAATAAATCTGAGATGGTTACCACCTGAGCAGCCTAATGGTCTCATAACTCACTATGAAGTTCTGTACAGCGATTCCAATGATTTTTTTATAAAAAATGCCTCATCTACAAGTATATCACTGAGTGAAATGAAGCCATATACTCTTTACAACATCTCAGTAAGGGCATTCACCAGACTTGGCCATGGAAATCAGTCATCTTTTCCACTTCTGGTCAGAACTTCTGAAACTGGTGAGTACATTATATTATTTTAAAAATGAAAATTTTTGACAAGAACCTGCTTACGATAACCTTTGATGGCCAGGAGATATGTTTTAGTAATTTAAAAAGTATTTGCTTTCTTTGCAAGGCTGTAAGTTTAAATCCCGTTTTTCTCTTTTATATACACAGCAAAAGGGCAAGGCCAGGTGCTTGGTAAGGGATGGGGAGCCAAGAGCCCAGGGGTCCCTGGGCCAGCTGGGCAGAGGCCTCACTTGCCAGGACTTGTCTCACCACCCTGCTGCGAAGAGCGCGGGGCAGGCAAGGGGTGGCAGCCAGGGCCAGTCTGGAGTGCCAAACACTTCATGCTGACGCGGAAGGTCTGAGGTCAAGCCAGGAAAGAAAGTTCACAAGTTTGGGGACAGTAACCAATCCAGGTACAGCCAAGTGCCAATCCAGGTACAGCCCAGTGCCAGGGGGAGGCCTGCAGTGGGGGAGCCAAGCTGAGGCCTGGCTGCCATGTCAGGCAGGGACTGGATGCGAGTCAGGGACTGGATTGGTGGGGCCATGTCCAAGCACAGCCACGACAGCGATGAAGCAGGAGCTGTAATTCAGATGGGGGCAAGGCATGAGAGCCCTTGCTGAAAGCAGCTCCCCGAGGCCAGTCAGCCCTGGCCATGGCCTCCCCACAGCATTGCCTGAGAGAAGGAGGAGGCAGCCCTTGACTACACTGGCCCTGAGTCCCAGCAGCCAAACCTCCAAGAGCGGGAATACTTCCAGGGCCCTCACAGCGGTATGTTTGGCTCCCTTTTTTCATACAAGTATTTATACTGTTTGTGTAGAGGACCCAGGGAAAAGAAAGAAAATGCATGTTGCTGATGAAAAGTGTAAATTCTGGTGGCACAACATGGAAAATCTCCTAACAATAGCTAACTTGAATAATTGCAGTGATAGTTCTGGAGTGTTAGAAGGAAAGTTTAGTGTCATGCTCCCGTTTTTTTTAATATGGCGTATTAAGATGATTTCTATAATTTTTTTTTTAAATGGCCTTGTTGTTACTGTGTGTATCTAAGTGTTTTTGATCCTCCAATTCAGCCTCTTTTAAAATGTATTTCATAAAAAAAATACGATACAAATTCAAATGTTTACAATGTGTTTCTTTGAAAGCAGTCTTTAAAAATTCTTTCCAAATCAATGAAACTGACTAAAATCTTCTATAATTTTTTTCTTCTAGTTCCTGATTCTGCACCAGAAAACATAACCTATAGGAACATCTCATCCATGGAGATTGAATTATCATTTTTTCCACCATCCATTCCCAATGGAATCATACAGACCTACACAGTATATCTCACGAGGACTAATGGGACTGAGCAAAGAGTCATAAACACTACTCTTCTGACACTACGTATTACAGGCCAGTACATAATGATCTGGAACTTTTGGCAACTGTAAGTTGTTCTAAGAAGCATGCAACAGACAGACAGAGATATATTAGTTCATTGGTTGGACCTGATCCTTCTTGCCCTTATATAAAGTTTTTTGCTCCCTGTCCTGAGAAATAACTTGTGTCCTGCTGTAATGTTGTGAAATGGGCATTGAATGGTATAGAGTCTAACACATATCTCACTGTATTTTAGATGTTTAAAGTACAAGGAACTTCAACAGATATCTTTGCAGACCTATCATTGCAACAAAGTAAACCCTCAAGTCACCTGCATATCTTTCTGATCTTATTTTGGATAAAAATACTGGATAAAACATTCTGGATAAAAAATTTCCTTTTCCACTCAGCTTTGCATCTTTTCCTAAGTTCTGCCATTTTTGCTGAGGTGTGGCACAGCAATTAGTGCTGGGAGCTCAGTACCTTCACTGCTATATTTTCGGAGTACAGCCAATGACAAACTGCAAAGCATTCTAGGAATATGAAGTATAAACTGGTAATTAGGGCTTTGCTCCTTCTTTTGCAAAATACTTTGTGCTCCAAGATTTCCCAATGCTTATTTCAGTCTCTAATGGTACAGATCAGCGTGGTAGGCTTATTCACCACTTCAAAAATACTCACAGTCCTTTAAAAACCTAATTTGTCCCATTGAATGGTTGTTTTATTGAACTATTCTTTTTTATTTAGATTTAAATAAATATACAGAATATACTGTAGAAGTGTCTGCTAGTACCACAATGGGGGAGGGCGTTCGTAGTTCACCTCTGCATGTACTTACTGATGAAGATGGTAAGTCAGAACAGAAGTTTCAGTGCATCATTGTCTATCTGTATTCTTAATTTACTATTACAGTTCATGTCAGATGTTTTTAAGTTTTATGCACTTTTTTTGGCAGTTATGTCTCTCCATTGCTATCCATATCTATGTATCTACACACAAACATACTTTATCTATCTATCCATCTGTCTACCAATATATTTATCAGTACAAGCTATATGAAATGTCGCAATTGCTGTGCATGCACTTTTGGTCATACCAATATCTTACGAATTGGAAGAATCATAATGTACTCATATTATTTTAATCTAATACATGACATGGTAGAATTAAATACTGTATTTGTTTTTTCAGTCATGTGAGAGCTGGGGAAAAGGAAAACCACAAAAAGGCAGTTTGAATGGTCCAGGGACATTTCTGTGGGGTTTTTTGGGGGGGAATTTTTTGTATTCTTCTAAATAGATGCATGTACAGATACGCATAGAGAGATATGAAATTATTAGTGTTATGAAAATGCCCGAAGTCCATCATCTCTAGCACTAGACTTCCAAACTAAGCAGGGGAGTGTTGTGCACTGCAGGCTGAGGGTAGAACACAGTTGTTGCAACTCCTGCTAATTTGTACAGTAGGTGACAAATCAGCAGAGGAACCTTAAAATTACAGTTGTACTTTCAGTATACAATGTAGTTGTGGGAAGTTATCATTGGTCACCTCTCTAGTTTCTGCAGGGGAATCCTGTAAAAAAAATTCATAGCAAAAATCTTAACTTAGGTGCTGTGAGTCACGTTTTGGAGAAGGCTGTGTCTGTTCCTCTTCATTGCTTAGGGAGGAAATCTCTGAGAATCTATTCTCAAGTGGCATTGACACAAGCAACCCACCAGCCATACCGTCAGTATAAAAACTTTGCTCAAGAGTTATGTTGCTGGAGCAGACTGAAAAGAGCCCATTTGGATAAATCCATTTTTTAAGCAGAGAGTATTTTTATGTAGAGCGGTGCAGTTTCTATTCTTCAGCAAAAATATCCTCTGAATAAGAATTGTAGAATGAACTAGACATGTCAAAAATATGACATTCACTGTATGACAGATCTTTTATTATATAGCCACTGAGGATAATATAACAAGTAAAACAAAAAATACAGCTGTCAACATTTTTCACTGGTATATACACTCACTGAATTCAGTGAACCTTTGTTCATGAAAAATGTAAAATAGTTTTTTGTATGATATAAAGAGTTATAAAACCTTTATGCCAACTTTCAATTAGTGAACTGGAAAAGAAGTGAAAAACAACAATATTTATAATGCACCACATGTTCTGTATTCACAGGAACACAGTGTTCCAAGGTTCAGACCAAATGTTTCATAGATTTGCTAATAGTTATGCTCATATTCTCAATTTTCATGCATGACTACAGCTATGACCTGAATTTTTAGTGCATGATGCTCTTTGGTTTAATTTGAGAAAAACAAATGTAATTCTAATATTACTTCATAGTGATACATAGGTCCGTGAATCAAGATGAAGATAAAGATTAATTTCCCAATAACATGCTGATAATAAAGCAGTATCACTTATGCATGTGTGATTTATTTTTCCTCAGTAAAATTAATAAGAACCTTACAAAAAACTCAAACATGGTCTAATATTTTCATTTACTTATGATGTTTCCCTACAGAGTCAGGATATGGTGTCATCTAGAGATCATCTTAAAATGAATTTTAAGGGTCGCAGTGAATGTCTGTCTTTTCATTTGCCCTTGTGACATGTTAAATTTATGAATGTGGTCCTTATTTGATGGAGTGAATAGATTTTACTGCTGTCTAGTATCCCACAATTTTATCTTCTCTCAATGCCATGCTTATCCATTTTTCCACCTTTTGGTGCTTTGTATAATTCTTTACAGGACCTTTTTTTCCTCAGGGGAACTATTATGCTGTATTTTACATGTGTTCATATCTATAAAGATCTTGCTTTCATTAGAAGGGGAAAAAAAATTATAGCAATGTACTTGGGCAGTAGGTGAATCACTGTGACATAGCCATTGCTCTGTTTTCTCATGAAGTACTTTTTCCATTGAATCACAGAAACAGATGTTCTAACACCACCATGCAAAATCTTCTTTTATCATCTGTCAGAAAAAGGAAAAGAAGCTGTGCCTTAACATTAGCTGATGGATACTGTACCAGTGTGGTACAAGGTTGACTTTCTATCACAAATAATTAAAAGCGTGTTTGAGGATGCTGCGTATCCCATCGATCTTAGCTGTTTAACAAGATATTGTGTCCTATTCTCTCATTTTATAGCTCCAAGTTCTCCTCCACAAGCCCTCTCTGTAAAACAGTTGTTGGGTGTCACTGTGAAGTTGTCATGGAAACCTCCGCTGGAGCCAAATGGAATTATCCTCTATTACACAGTTTACGTCTGGTAAGATTTTTCTGGAAGTAGTTCTGAGGATAAATGTTAATCTGTAACCTATCAGGAATGTTAGGTTTTTATTACACAATATGTTGATTACATGTTTTGAGAAGAGCAAATATTCATCCAGCACTTAAAATACTAGACTTTTGTGTATGCAAATTCAGGGTAGCCGAAAACTGAGGGAACAATTTCAACATTTTGTAAGCATTTTCAACATTTTTCCAAAGGTTGTGCTGTATTAAGTGAATTCAAATTTAAACCAGAGCATGGTGACTATTTTCATTATATTCTGATTAGGCCTGCAGCAAGGCAGGGCACAAACCCATGCTGAATTGTCAAGGAGATTTGAAATAGGCTTAAAATAGAGAAATATTGCCTCCTTTTATAGACAGTGTGTAAGAGCCATGTTCAGAGATTTTGTATGTACTATCAATTATGTCTACTGTTATATTTTGTATTTATTATATTCATAACAAACAACTGTTTTTAATAGATACTTTTCATTTATTGTGTTCTAGTTTTTTCTGTCTAACCTTTTTTTTTCATTTTTTCCCTCCTGACATCCTCCTGTTACATTTTTTCACCTTTACAAAGGAGTTTTGTCACTTTAAAACTTGCAGCTTCTGTCCTATTCCTTGCATAACATAGCTTGGTCTAGTGACGTGGCATCTCTTCAAAGATCTATAACTTCTACTGGGAGTGAAAACATTTTTTATTGATCACTTTTAATATATTGCATTTATGCTTTACCATTTTACTGCCAGTACTAAGGTGCAGGAAGCAAATACTAAAGTGCATGTTATAATATGTGAACCAGATGTACAAATCCTCAGTTGTTACAGGCACATTACTCTTGAGCTGTCATTATTTAATTGTTATTTGACAGTTTCGAGGTAGGGTTTGGCCTCAGTCACTACTGATTTTTTCTTTTAATTATAATTTCTAGTTAAGTTGGATAAAGCTTTTCTTTTCATAAAAGTTAAATTTGTATTCTCTTGTTAATTCTACTCTATTGGGAATGTCTGTTGCTTTTTAAAATAATAACTGTCCTCGAGCTAGGGAAGAGTTACTTCATGATAAGGGCTATGGTTTTGATACACGCTGGGTTCAAAGACGTGAGGTTATGCAACTTTTCATCCTTATGTTCCCTTATAATTTACTGCTTTTGTTACTATGAGAAAAGATTTAGCCAGAATTATTTTTAAAAAAAATCTTAAGTGATCCATCTTTCTAAATATTTCCATAAAACAACCACGTAACTTCTTGCTGTAAACCTTGCCCCATATTCTTTTTGCTCTGTCTTGTCTGTTGTTACTATGCCATACCTAAATTTAGAGAGGCTTTAGGTATCATGTTAAGGCAAGGACACTGGAGAAAAACTCCCTTTGCCTTCAGAGGGGCCATAACTTCACTCCTTCCTTGCCAGGGAGAGGGGGGTAGAGGAAGGAGAGTAATTTTGAGTATTTAAGAGAGTTGTCTGTACAATTTCATAAAAAGCATTGCAGGGGGAGATCTGACAAGGCAAACTGTCGTGCCATATAGTTGCTGCTCTTGGGAGGCATTTCATATATTTTGGAGGAGATTGTTAATCCCAGTGCTTCTCAATAAAGCCGAAGGAAGAAGATTACTACAGATGTTAAATAAATGTTCCTTCACTTAACTTAAATATTTTGCAACAGTTGTAGAGAATTTGGTAACCTTTCTTTAGCTGATTTGGAACAAGAATCCAAAACTAATAGAATAGAAAGGATGATAGCTGCAATGTTTTCAGTTGTATTTCATGGAATTTGTCAGAGGACAAGGTGGTTTTGGTGCTAGTGAGTAGTAAAGCAGCTTTCTTCTTGCCTTGAGCCTACAAACTCATACTGCATAAATGTAATTTTAGAGTATTAAAGGTGCAATTAACAAAATTGCTGAACTTGTATGTAGCCATTGTTTTTTGGCATTATCCTTCTCTGCAAATTTTTGTGAGATACTTATTGACTAGGTCTATTTTGAGGTACAGATTTTTAAGAAAATATGGTACCTATCTTTATCAAGTGAAAATATGCAATTTCTTAGAATCTCTGTTGTCTGCATTTTTGAAAAATGTGGTTTAAAACCTTATATAATTTTCCTTCATTAAGATTTCTTGCCTTAACTTACTCTGCTAGGTACTTTCTCACTGTCTGAGAAGACTGCACTCTGATCAGTGTTTTCTTATTTTTATTGCAATCTCAGTTGTTTCTAAACAGAAAATCAACACTGCTTGAAATACCTCAAGATTTTGTTCTTCTTTCTATCCCTAGTTGTGGAAATGTTTTTTGACAACTCAGATGTAAGAATGTAGTTAGTTGCTCAAGAGTAGAAGTGTTCGTAGCACTAAGCTGTGGATTTTCTTCTTACTTAAATTATAACCAGATACGTATTTCCATACCAAGAATACATTGGGCAAAGATCCAGGAAAAGATGTCTTTCTTTGTATAGAGTTTGATAACTGCAGCTGCAATCTCTTGTAAATTTTACTGACTATTAAAAATGTCAGAAGTTTGGGAAAAATGTAAATGCTAACTTTCTCTGTTACCAAGAGTGTTTCCCATGTCAAGTGACATTCCACTCAAAATCTGAGGGTTAGGGAGGATTTTTTTTTTCATTCTCATATGTTTTCTCATTCTAGTTGTTTGTTAATGTAGATGGTGATCTTTGCTAATGGGACAGTCATTCAGTTATCAAAGGATGAAAATCTAATAATTTTGAAACAATTTTTTCTTTTTTTTTTAGTATTAGAACACATTGTCATTTGTGAAGAGCTTCACAGTGACTCCTGGAGCAAGACATTTGTTTTACTTATCAAATTATCATCTCTGTATGAAATCCTATTCGAGACACAGGACACCTACTCATTTAGAAATCTTTGAAGGAATGGAATGTTAGGTTTTTATTTTCTTCCTTCTTAAAAGATTACATTAACTTTACAAGGAATATAAGACTTTTTGAATTCAAGTTAGTTACTTCTGTATCTTATTTTACTTTCTGATAATCATTTCATACCTATGCTAATACGAGCATTTTATTAATGTTACATCTTACAGTCTTTCTAGGCGGGTTTTGACCTGACTAGAGTTCCATTCTGATCCTCTGCTACATTCCACCAGAATTAACTCAGCACCAGCTAATTCCTGTTCCATATCATCTTCTATTATTCCATTTATAACTTCAGCCTTCTGACCAATTTCACAGAGTCTCAGTAGGGCATGCTCCCTGCTATAATCTTTTTATATTTCTCTATTCCTGTCCAGGGAGACAGTTTAGTTATGCCCTACTGTGTCCTTCCCAAGGGTACCACATAACCATTTGATAGCAGCTAATAGATAGAAATACTCCTCCTTAATATTTCATATAGCCATTGTCATTGTTGATGTAATTTGCAAACATAATTCTGTGAGGTTTTGGGGTGTTATTTTTTTTAAGAAATAAAACTAAGAGATTATGATACCGTGATGCCACAGTACAGAAGTTTGCTTTTCACCATAAAAGACAAAAAGTTATCCTAGCCTATTTTAAAAACCTAAACTACTTGTATTTAAAATTGCATTTTTCAGTTTTACAACAAATGCCTAATTGTATATAGAGAGAAATGGTGAGTGTATATAATTAATAAAATACTTTTTCTTTAGGAATAAAATGTCAAAGAAGAGTGTAAATGTAACGGAAACATCACTGGAGTTGACAGACCTAGAATATAACTATGAGTATAGTGCTTACCTAACAGCAAGTACAAGATTTGGAGATGGCAATATAAAAAGTGATACTATAACGTTCAGAACTTCTGAAGGAGGTAAGCTTATATACAGTATGAGCCTTTATTTTCATTCAGCCTTAAAATTCTGTCAGCCATATTTAAGTTAATAAAGCCACTGAAGTAGAAGTGACATTTGACTTGTCAAGAAGAGACATTCTACCTGTCTGTGTGGCTCTATCCTTGTGTCTACGTGTATCGACGGCTGTAAAAAATTAGGATAGGTATTTCTGTTAATTTACTGAGAAAAAATTAGCTTTTCTCTTCAGAACAGGTAAGATCCAAATAATTTCATTCTAAACTTTTAAATAAATCAAATTATTTTTGTAATATATTTTAACAGATCCTTGCTTTAAGCTGCTGTGACACAACTTCTGATAGGGAAAATACTCCTTAGAATATCCCTCTCAAGTCTGAAATATTTTTAATTTGAAAATGAACTCTGTAAGTGTACATTGATTTGTTTATTCTATTTTAATTATTTTATACTTCCAACATGGAAAGTGACTTTTATATGATCATACTATATATTGTGCTTTGAAAGTCATTCAGTTTAATTATTGTTTCTGGTTTTACATCAATCATATTGCTATGAGTGGTTCCCAAATAGGTAGTATGTAGGCATACTTCAGAGTTACCCTGCATAGATAAAGCAGTTCCCTAAAGCACAACCACTGGCAGGATTAGCATCTATCCAAGCCATCCCTCCAAAATCTGTCTACATCATCAGGTTGTAGGTATTTACAGTCGCTACTATTGAAGCTGGTATGGAAATATGAATTGACTTTATAGGGACAGACTTGTAGCAACTGTTTCTGGGGTTCCCCCCCCCCAATTAATTATTTTAGTATTTTACACAACCTAGAGCAGCATAAAGCGAGAGAGATACATAACTTACAGTGATCAGTATTCTACTGCATGTTCTGTACAGCACTTTCTTGGTGAGAAATACGGATTTATATTCTCCTAAGCTGACCTAAGGAATTGAATTTAACTCTCCTACATGACTGTGTTACTGGGAAGAACCATATGCTGCTATTCTTTATAAAATAGGAGAAGAGACTAATTGAAGAAGGCTTACAAAGGTCTTCCTGCACATTTAATAGGCTGAGAAAAGAGGAAAAAAGAGAAATTATCATACTGTCCAAGCTTAAGTTTCTGGTTTACCCACATGGGTTGGGAGACTAAATTCTGTTTATAATCAGAGAGAAGAAGGCTTTTAATTTCAGTTTTGTGAAACAAGTCCTTCTTTTCCCCTACTAACTATATTTGGAGTATAGAGACCTAACACAGTCAACTTTCGTGTCTGCAAATTAGATTTTCTATGTGCACAAAGCAGTAAGTACAGGACAAATTCTCTAAGAAAACTCTATCTGTTTACAATTGCAGCTAAATACAAATATGGTTGAAAAAGTGTTTTAAAAATTCATTTTTACATGTACAGTTTGATTTCATTATTTTGTGAAGCATTTTCTATACCATAAACAGAAATACATTTAATTTGCCATAGAATGTTGTAAAATCTACTATAGTGGATGTTCTTCAGGTACTAAAATGTACAAAACCTTGAGGTACAAAAGCTGTAGGCATGCTAAAACTGAATATTTTTCCAGCACCAAGCGATCCACCGAAATATGTTACGTACAGAAACCTTACTTCCACATCAATAATGCTATTCTGGTCTCCTCCTCAAAAGCCTAATGGAAATATACTGTACTACTCAGTTTATTTCAAAAATAATTCAGGAATATTCATACAGGTAAGCTTATTTTTATATTCTTTTGTAGAAGTCAATTAAATATTCTAATAATTACTTAAAGATTAAATCAGTTTTATGGTTATCGATAAATTGGTTTTTCATATTTCCTTTATCATGATGTTGTATTTTAACTTACAAAGGCAGAAGCACATCTTGTAATCATACATGTTACATTGTGCATCTCACTGAGCATTCATATCATTAAGCATTAAAGCCAACAGATTTTGTGTAATATTCCATTATGCAAAGTTCATATGTACACATATATATATATATATGCACACGTACACCTAATATATATACACTTAACATATGTAATGGGTAGACTCAAGACCCACTACATGCATGGCACACCCTCAAGAGTGTTTATTTTAGTCTAATCTACCAATGTAAATAAATTTCTGGTTCTGGTTTTACTTTTTAATACATGTTTGTACAGTATTGAAAATATGAAGGTAATGTGAAAGTAGGGAATGCATTTTTATTTCATATTTTTCTTGCTGTCCAAAGGAAATTACTGTTTAGTACATTGAAGCAAAGATATTGATATTCTGAAGTTAAAGCTTAAAAGACAAATAAAATCTTATAAATAATATTTTGGTGATACATTTTCGTGTAGGTTTTTTTGCTGTTGCTGCTTTCATCCTTAATTTTACATTTATTAATTGTATATATAGTCTTTCTGTTCTCCTTTCTATGAATATCTTATGGTACAGAAATATAATTAGAGAAATAAGCTTCCTTTACAGTTTTTTGGTCTCAAGTTTTACACATATCAAAGAAAAACAAGAAATATAAATTCATTTAGAAAATTATGTATGGAAAATAACCTTGGCTGCATAAATTTATGCTCAAGATATGTCTAGGGTGAAGTATGCATGTGTTTGAGGATAACTAGAAAAATATTCACATGTGTTACAAATACCTGTGAGTGAATAATTGCTGCCATACTTCAGTGTGTACACCCCTCTGACTTCTGTGAAGGTATGTGGTTGCCAGGCTCTGCATAGTTTCAGGTGCAAGCAGGACTGTGCCATGAATTCACATTTTGATGAGATTAAGATAAGGGCTACAGTTCAGAACGTAGACTCTGTTTGCACACACTGCTGTAGCAACAGCATTTTTCTAAAAAATCTCTGGACAAACCTTTACATCAGTGCACCTGAACTAGCCCATCCTGTGAAGTACATCTCAAGCAATTTTAGAGGAGGACTATGGACTTGGACTCTTCCTGCCTTTAGTAGGGTGCAGCTCTGAGATGAATGAGTAAGGTGAAGCTGATACACTGAGAGAGAAAGAGAAAATCCCCCAGGATGTGCCCAGGACTCTGGAAATAAAGGAGGAAGATAGGGAAGATGGAGCACAGTAGCATTGGCCCAGCAAGGTGAGGGTCCAGTTTTATTATCGTGTGATGTAATTAGGCAGGGAAAGGGTGGTGGCACAAGTGGAAGTTAATGCTGATTTGGCATATTATGTGGTGGATAGCAGAAAAGTGCTGACAGTAGCTCTACTTCTGGGTGTGGAAACTACCATTTTCATTCTTTTGACTTTGATTTTTATCCCATCCCTCTGCCATCAGAAGATAGGTTTCAGCTGCTGTTGCATCTGTCTCTTACTGCCCATGGGATATGAACATTAATCTCTCGAATCATGATCAAATCTTAATCTGTCTGCTCCCTCTAACTGCTTCTGCCCTTCACATCCTGTCTGCTCACTGTTTATCATAACAACTACCATATCTACACTGCAGTCCTATGCTGCACCTTGGAATTCCTGGGGGTGCAAGACAGATTTCAAACAGGTGAAAAAAGCCAACTCATTTCTGTCAGATATTTTATATTACTCTTTTTTAAACAGGGAAATGCATGTGTGGAAGTCAGCCTGATATGTGACTATATATATATATATGACATATACAGACATTTGTAAGCTGCGTCAGTATGCATACGTATAGCTTACAACTATCTGTAACTTAGAAGTATAAGCATGTAATTGCAGGATCTGTTGCTAAGTTTTGTATTGCACACGTTTGGAAAGAAGGAATCCTCAGTTGAAATACTCTCTGTCAAGGTCACCATTCTGCTTATGTTTACCCAAACTGTATTTTCAGTTTGAGAAATTGTATAGGAGCACTGAAAAAGTAGGTCATCTTTTCACGTTTCACATTTTCGTGTTGTGGGCAGCCATTCTCTATCAGTCTTTCCTCTGTTTCTTCGTCAGGACATAATGCCAGAGGTCCAAGTCTTAAAGCATATCTTCTAGATGACTGAAAAACCACCCTTGCTGAAGCAAATTAATGTCTCCCAATGCTGTCATAATCTGAAATAGATAAAAAAGTCATACTAAAACTGATGCTATTCTGTTGTCTCAATTTCTTGCTTCTCACACATTGGCAGACTTCTCAAGCATATTAAAAACTAATTAATAAAAACCACTGACTATTAATATGTTAAAACCAGGAAGTTAGTATCTGAAGAATGTTTTATTAAGGGAAAAAAAAACCCCAAATATAAAAAAGACCTGAGATACAAGGTACAGTTTACTCCTTGACATGATGCAGAAACTTGAATTTTCCTTCAAAAAGGGAAAATTTATGTACCTTCATAGGTCAGGAAAATAATGTATAGTTTCTTTGCTTTACTGGTCTACGTGAAAAATAACACTGCAGCTGTCCAGTCAGAAGGCCTGGGATGCTCGGACCTAAGGTTCAGAACCAGAATAGCAGAAGGAAATATTTAGTGATGGAGATTAGATTTAAGGATTTTGGTAGATGTGTGGGCTGTTTCTGTGGGGATGCTGACAGTTGTAAAAGAAAAGAAAATGTGTCAGAGAGGGAGGAATGACTGGTAGCCAGCTAGAAGAAACCATCACCTGCATTAGGCTAGGTTCCAGTTCAGCTTTATCTTTCATCTTCTGCTGTCATAGGTCTAGGGAATGTGCTGCTTCTTGGTATATGTACCCTGTCCCAGTGCTGTGAAGATATGACATGTATGCTGACAAGAGCAAAGAGTACTTCCTTCACGGATGACATGACACTTTACCTTTTCTTCACATCGCATCTCTGTGGCACTGCTGGGTTCATAAAGTTCAAGCTTTCACTGTTTGCAATAGCATCTTTGCAAGTTTTGCTCCACGATGCCTTGCCTGGTGCTTGAAGCAGTCATACTGCCCACATTTTCAATCTTATCAAGGAAATAAGTCAAAGACTCTATGGAAGTAATTGTCTCATGGCTAAATATCAATCTATGAAAGGTATCATTGACTTGAATAAACTATTTTATTCGGTGTCTATATACTTGTGTTTTGATTAGCAAGAAAGTGGGAAAGGTGCTAATTACAACTATAAATTTATGCTTCAATAAAGTTCCTCAGCGTAGGAATTTCAGTGTAGATGAAAACTGTCCTGCTCTGACAAACCAGACAGGGGAACCAGGAGCAAAGTACTGAAAAAAAGCCTATGATCCTTCTAGTAACTGAACATCAGACCCCCCAAGTCATCCAACCTCTACCTCAAGCCAATCAAAGTGAATATGACTGGATACTGTTCAGAGTGAAATTCAACTTGGTCTACCCTTGGGATGCAAACAAGGGATGCAAACAAGGGATGCAAACAATGTGCTATATTACTTAATAATCAAACATTTTCTTTCACCAGTATGACCAAAGTAGGGATAAAAAGGGGAATTTCCCTAAAATACAATTTGTAAATTTTTAAAAATCTGGTCTCAGAATGGTACGGCACACAAAAAGGAAATAACTTTACTTTAGTTTTTACTGTAACAGTGAATATTACGCTCGTTGAAGGGTGGTTTGGATTAGCCCTCACAGTGTCACCACTCTCACCTAGTTGCCAGAGTCAAGTATGTGATCCTCTGACTCAAAAGAAGAATGCAACACAATGAACCTAAAAAAGAAAACAGAACAGGGGAAAAAGGTTAACAGTGAAGAAGAGCATCCCCATTTCCATATACAGCTAATTACAGCTTTATGCCACTGGAAATACCTGCCACTTCCTGAGATGAAGAAGATACCAGTTTCTGCTGACACTTTCATGGCTTGAGTGTATTGCTTACACTTAGCTGCTTTTAATAATCTGATACTTTGCTATGTCAAAACTTCTTTCATGTATGGATGAAGAAAAGGACAGAAGGAAGAATTTCTTCAGCTGTAGCCAAAGATCCTAAGCTGTTTGCTTTCATCTGCAGCCACAGTTAATTGTAAAACTTCCTATAGTGTTCTATCCCCAGGGTACAATTAGTACAAGTTTCATCTTTTCTCAGTTTGTACCCACACAGTTCTTCCTGCTCACTGTTACTCTCAATTATGTGTTCCTTTTCCCCCCTAATATTTTTTCATATCAGTAGTTTGAGATAATCTCCACTCCTTGGGCTCCTCACAGTAAAGAAACTACCTCTCAAAATAGTTTTTGTTGACCCACCAAAACCCTGTTAATAACGTTCACGTTGGTTCACTGAGTCCTTAACTGCCAGACAGCTGGCTAAATTGTGAAGGCATGCTTTTTAAACTAGGAGTTGAATTTTCAGCTGTTCATACCAATAAACTCCCATTAAATCTAGGATCAAAACTCGATGTGGTAGCCTTGACATTTTTACCTTGGAAACTCAGGTAATTATTTAAGGTCCTATTAAAAAAAATTCTCATTATTAAATGTTGTTATAAATTACTAATTATTGCTAACAACAATAATAATAATAGTAACAAGAGGGTATTAGAATGCTTCTTCTGGGCCAGATGATGTTTTCCGTCATACCCTGCTTAAGTATTAGGTAGTTTCATTAAATACCTTAGAATCCGATACACTGTTTCCTGCATCTTAACCTACCAAATGTAACACAAAGCTCCTTCCAGCCTTTTTCAGTTAGGTATGAAGCTAGTGTGAAATCCAAACTACTTTTAGAAGAAAGTCATATATTAAGGTGGAATTTTTTTGTATTTTGACTGATGTTGACTTAACCTAATCTTTTGGGCAAAACTAACAGTGTGCTTATAGTCAGTTATTAAGAGTGGATATAAAAATTTATGCTCACAATTCTTGCAGCTTCTGTTCTGCATTCAAAACAAAGGCTTAAGTTTTCATTGCCAAACAAACTGCTTACTTATTTATGTTATGTAAGTACTAGTGACTGCAGGCAAAACTAGACCTTCAGATACAGGTATAAAAATCTCAGGGAAATGGATGAGAGTGTCACCTATTGTTTTCTGAAAAAATAAAAATATTTTGCCCACACAAAAAATTGGTGAAGTGTTGCATTACATATATAAATTGATATGTATTGGTGACAGACATCAAGATTTCATACTGAGCTATCAGTTTGCACAGTACTGATTCAACTGTGTGATAAAGCATATCACAGTGACTTCTTCAGTAGGAACTTTCCTTATGAGAAATATAATCAGTTTTTCAGTATGCAGTTTCAGCATGCCTGTGCTTATATGTGGTATTTCTAAATTTTAATACCCAAGTATTTCTGTTACCATTCTCCTACTTTAGTAAGTTTGCTCTCACAGCCTTGCTTTTTCAGAAAAGCATTTACTTAAAGGCTAACTTGGATTTTAAAGAAGTGGAGGGTGTGGATTAGATCTAACAGCAAAAATAGGGGGCTGGCCAAATAGCTGGAATTCATAAGGGGGTTGGGCAAAACCCATCTCACCCTGAAAATGTTGCTATATAGAAAAATTAGGACTTCTTTGTTCTTGAGAAGTGCTGTCCATGGCATCTGCTCAATGGGGCAATGTGGCTGCCGGAGAGGAATGCTACTGGCTCTTTGAAGCAGCAGTGAAGATTTGACTTCATACCCAATGCTTGATCTGAATACGCCTATGACCTATATAACTTCTCAACAATTTTCAAATCATGAACCAAATTGTGTTGGATCATCTAAGTCAGGTTCCTGTAAAGCTCTGGATGATTCAACACATTGACTTATGTGGTATAGCTGAACTTACATAAATAAAATGCTTTATAATTTTTATTTTCATCTTCCAAAATTGTTGATTCTGAACAGGAATAGCCTTCTTAGAGGTGCTGATCTGAAGCGCTAACCTATTGCTGTAGTCACAGTATTAGTGACTTTTTTTGTACAGCTCAGAAGAATGTGGGGCTAGGTTCTGCTGCTATCCTTTCATTAGCAAGTAACTGAACAAAGGAAAAAAATTCTGTTGATGCCTTCAGTTTAACATGGTCCACTCACTGTAGACATTTCCTTAGAGATAATGGCACGTTGTTATTGAAAGGGGCAACTAACAAAATAAAAAGTTTATCAAGTGGTGCAGTGAGATCTCTGCTACTGAAAGTTTTAAGTTCAAAATCTACTCTCATTAAAATAGATTAAAGAGAGAGAGGTCCTTTGATTTGATTAATAATGATCAGCCAAGGTATGTGTGATTCAGGTAATCTATGAGCAATTAGTAGATGTTGCTTTTTTTTGTCATTTTCTTGATGAAATATGGATAAACACACTGCAATATAACAGTTTTAATCTCTGAATTGGCATTCAACAATTACAAACAGCAGGAGACTTACTCATTAGGAGTCAAAGTATAGGTTTATGTCTTCTGAATACTATGGTGAATCATGTCTGCTGGTGCTGGTGGTGCTGATGGCTAAATGGGGAACTAGAAAGAGAAATCCATGAATAAAAAACGTTTTAAATGGTAACATTTTCTTTTTTTTTTCCTTTTAGAATTTCACAAGTTATGGCAATGACAGAAATGTCAGTGTGTCTCCATTTGTCGTGCTGGATGACTTGGCAAAATACAGCCATTATACTTTATGGTTAACTGCAAGCACAGCATTTGGAGATGGAAACAAAACCAGTGAAAAAATAGATGTGTATACAGATCAGGATAGTAAGTTAATAACTTTTTTAGTGCTCATTGTATATCAGTGCTTATATTTATTAAATATTCTCTAACTTAAAAATTATTTTACTGTTATGATGGTAAAGTTAAAAAGAATCATTAAGTGTGGTTTTCAATGCTGCAATATTTATCTTTGCAGGGAAGGCATTTTGATCTGAGTCTTTGAAATACTAAGAACATAGCTCGAAAGCCTCTGTGGATACAAGCAAGAAAATTATTGTCTTGAGCTGTCATTAAGACTTTTCTTAAACAAATTTAACAGAGATGATTATTCATATATGCCTTCAACTATTTTGCTTTTGATATTGAAACACAAATTATTTTTAAAAGTCATAAAAAATATTACAAATGACATTTTCAGACTAATTATATTTTGAACAGTTATTTCTGGCTTGGGTTTGGATGTTTTATTACTGTAATCCATGCATTTAATTTTTTGCTTATTATCTCTCATAGTCCCAGAAGGTTTTGTTGAAAATCTGGTCTATCAAAACATTTCCTCATCTTCTGTAAATGTAAGCTGGCTTCCACCATCCCAGCCAAATGGCTTAGTCTTCTTTCATGTTTCTCTAAGTTTAATGCAACTGGGAACCAGTAAGATATTATCTTTCCTTACTTACAACACAAGCATAATTTTTGATGATCTGGAGAAATATACTGATTACATTCTGAAAATCACACCAGCCACTGATAAAGGATCTTCTGAACGGCATGCTCTAAGTCTTCATATAAGAACCGATGAAGATGGTAAGATTTTTAATTCATTCCTAAGGAAATGTGTAAAAAAACCCCAAATAACTTTTTAAAAGAAAAATAAGTGTTTATTTTTCTTGTGTTACTTAAACTGTTTTTGTTATACAGTGAAACTGTTTTTGTTATACAGTGACACAAACAACTGCTACACATTTCTGTTTTGACATCATGAAATAGAATTTTTCATTGTAACTCATATTTTTCTGAGAGTATCCTTGTTTTTCTCTTTATTATTTCTTCATATAGTCCCAGAATCAGCACCTGTAATCAAAACATTTTCAAATCTCTCAACTACCTCAGTTATGCTTTCATGGGACCCTCCTGTTAAGCCAAATGGTATTATAATACGTTATGATTTAAATCTATTTGGGCCAGAAAGGAATAACTCATTCTCTACTACCAATAATTTTATCATCTTGGAGGACCTTCTGCCATTCACATTGTACAGCATTTATGCAGCTGCAAGAACAATAAAAGGACCTGGTCCATCCGCTGTTCTTCAGTTCTACACAGATGAGTCAGGTGAGCAAATTCAATTGTAACCAACTTCAAAATATCAGCCTTATGTTACTGGATCCATCTTAGATCTGAGCATCAGACCTGTTGAAATGAAGAATTAATTTTCCATTGGTCTGTGAGTGAAGAGCTTTCAGAATTAGGAAACACTGCAAGGCAAGTGCTTCCTGAGTGCTCCTCCTCCTGCCACAGTGTGCAAGAGGAGGTCACATTCTGCACAGGATTACAAAAATAACTCCATGAAGAAATATCTTTTGCCTTTGGAGTGTGTTACGGTTTGCAAAGTGTCAGGGATTTTGAAGCAAGCAACAGTACCTTTCTCTTCGTCCCCCCATGTGATTGAAAAATGATAAAACATGGAAATATTTCTGACACATTCACACAGTTCTCCTTTACGTGGACCTCCTCTCCCCTGCATGGTAAATTACGTATCTTTTAAGTATATGATGAGTAGTGCTCCATATATGGTGTAGGAAGCATAGTATATCTCATTCCAGTTATATATGTAATATGACTTTTGTTAAATGTCTTAGTTGTGACAGTAGGGATGTTTAAGTGATTAACAGATTTGTTAGATCTCTAAGAAGATCTCTTGCTGACTAAACGTGTATTCTGGATTAATGGAATTTGTTTCATGTCAAAGAGGAAGAAAAAAGATTGAAATAACAATGAAGTACTGTTAGCTTGAGTTCAGATACAAATGTTAACAAAAGTACCTATGTTCTCCTGCATATCCAAAGTGTTTTGTTTTGTCTGGATTATTTGTGGTTTGGAACTCAATAGCATTTCTCTTTTTTAGTGCCATTAGCTCCACCCCAGAATTTGACCATTATCAACTACACTGCAGATTCTGTGTGGCTAAAATGGGATGCAAGTCCCCAGTCAAATGGTGTTATTATGAGATATAGTTTCAAGATTTATCAAAACAACACGGGAAAACTATTTTTTTGGGTATGTTTTTAATTGACTGTATAGTTTTTAAAAATATTTTTTCATGCTTTAGGAAAAAATGATATGGCAAATATTTTAAATGTCTTTTATGCTCCTAGAAT
Organism: Edolisoma coerulescens; assembly: GCA_013397115.1. NCBI lineage: Eukaryota > Metazoa > Chordata > Aves > Passeriformes > Campephagidae > Edolisoma > Edolisoma coerulescens. The sequence goes on along the minus strand of VWZW01002957.1, from coordinate 5,351,564 downwards.
TTGAAGTGCCTATGAATTCCTATTTGCTAAGACAGTTTAATTCCCTTCCCACCATACCTGTAATTCAATTTTTCAAATTAAACAGAAAAAAATTGTTAGATTTTAACTTGCTTTGAGCTTCTAATGTTTCACTAATGGTGAGATTTATTAATCTTAATTTGTATTTTAGTGTAAGCTTGATGTTAGAAAATGACAGAAGTTACTTGCTTTGTGCGTACCTTTGTTTAGTTATGTGTTTAACTTTGTTTAGTATCTATGGACTTTCAAGACTCACAAAGACAGTAATTTGTAGTTACTAAAATAGTAAAAACTGTTCAGAAGTCTTCATTTTTAAAAAAAAATTTGCAGAGCAAGAATAACTGAGTAAATTGTAACTGAAATAGATTCTATATAAATGTTCAGCTTCAAATATACCTTGCATGCTCTGGGAAAACAGGTCCAAAGAATTGAGTGGTGGGTTTTAGCTTTTTTTTTAATAAAAAAAGTCTTCATCAATCTATGTATCTAGTTGAGGTAAAATAAAAGAAATTAGAAGCTATCTCTTCCACTGCAGAAGTGTAGTAAGGTAGTAGAAGATGAGAGGGGTTGATGTGAAGCTGGAAAGAGTTTTCTATATTTGAAAGCTACTCAGAGTGGAAGAGGCAAAACAGTGGCTGTAAATCTTCTCTTCATTTCAGTAGGTTCAAGGCGAAGCCCACAGTATTTCTAGAGATTAATTGTGTACTAATAATTTTTCCTTCCTTAAGAACATTTCAGGTTCAAACCATGAGGCGAACCTTGTTGGATTAGAACCATACAGTCCCTATTTTATCAGTGTCTCTGCATTTACCAAGCTTGGGAATGGCAATCAGTTCAGTAATGCTGTCCAATTTACAACGATGGAATCAGGTTAGATGTGACTTTTTCTAAGCTGCAGTTCTGTTTAAATATATTTATATTTATTTTCCTTGTATGGCTGAACAAAAGTCTTCCTCTTCTCTCCAAAGAAAACATAACCTAAGACTATCTCATTGTCTCTTGCCTGTGTAGCACCGATTCATATTCCCATTGTAGACTGGGTTTGAAGTTTGATTTCGGAAGTGTAGAATCAAAAATGTCCTCATCTGAAATGAGAGGCTTGTATGGCTACTATAAATCTTTTAATAGCAACACAGACAAAGGGAGGAAAATTAGATAGGTACCAGTCTTTGCAGATCAAAGCAGTAATTCAGATCCCTGTGAAAATAACTGAAACGTTAGTGGTATCAAAAGCAGCTGGGCAAAAGATTGGCAAATGAACTGGAAATTGTATTAGACAAATAGAGATGTTTAACTTTTTTTTTCTATATAATTTATTTCAGGATGGAAGCTAGCCACTAAAAGTGAAATACCTAACTTTCACTAAAGAGAGCCTGTGGGTTTGTGAAACTGGCCATCATGCAAAAGTGTAGCTCCTTTGCCAGGTCAGAGCAACCCCCAGGCTCTGTAAGGGCTGTCAGTGCCAGGGGACTAGCATGGGTTAGGGGCCTCCCGGGTTCCTTTACACTGTTAGCCGAGGGAGCAGACAAAATATCAGAAGGTCCCACATGATGACTACAGGTTTGCTAAGATCACACTTCCAGTGAGAGATTCTTTCCAGAGCTGGTAAAGCAGAGGTTCTGGGAAAAAGTTATGCTGTTTATTGTACCCAAGAGTTACAACACCATCAGAAATCTGGACCATGACTAAGCTGGTTCAGTTTGGCTATAGGATCCGTGCAGCTGAAGGTGGTCCTGCTCAAGATCCACGGTCATCCATCAGTTGTTTCATTTCATCACTGATATTCCATACTTGTGGTACCTTCTTCAGTTCTCTTTAACCAATTGTTCATAAATAATTGCTCTATTTTCAACATGATTATAATATTTTCTACTTTAATTAATTTTTTATGAGCATTTAAAAAATTTCTTCTGCTGGAACCAGCAAATAGATTGGAAAAAGTAAGATAAAAGGATTGATATGAAAGCTCTGAAACCTGCCCAGTGACTTCTGTACAGAGAAGTGTGATATAGTGCCTGAAAGAAACAAGGCTGACAGATGAATAAGGAAACAGATAAATAAGGATCTTCTGCTGTTGATGCTGTTGCTATGTATATGGAGTAGGTATATGGAGTATGTATATTGTGTATGTTATAAACACTGCGTTTAAAAAAACTTGGGGAAAATACAAGCAAAATGTTTTGTCAGGAAAACAAAACTGAAGCACACAACTAGGAAAAAGCCAGATAGATGATCTCTTCTGTCTCAGGTACTAACATCAGTCACATTTATAGTAGCTGGAAATGAACAATCTAATAAGGACAAAGCCATATTTTTGTTCTTTCAGAGTGTTTCTTTTATTAATTTGTCTTACACTGCAGTGTTTGACTCTTGCTATGAACATTGGGTCTGCTTCTCTAGTGATATTGTTCTGTGATTACAATTTTAATTGTGTATGCATGTTAATCTTTGGTGCATTGGTATCTTTTAAGTGCCAGATGCTGTACAGAACGTTCATTGTATTGCAACGAGTTGGCAATCTATCCTACTGCAGTGGGACCCTCCTGCTTCAGCCAACGGTGTAATTACACATTACATCTTAACAGTTGAAGGAAATTCTACAAATTTTTCATCTTATGATACACTGCATACTTTTAGAAATCTGCTTTCCAATATTACTTATCAAATTAAAATAAAAGCTGCAACATCTGCTGGTGATGGTGAAGAACAGATATGCAATGCCAGCACCCTTCCAGAAAAAGGTAACTTATTATTCAAGTTAATGTTTTTGTTTAATTTAAATGATGACTATGAAACAAGCAGGCATGAAAAAACTGCTTCAATACAGGCAGTTAAATCATTCTGTTGTTTAAATTTCCCTGCTAATAGTGAATGAAGAGAAAGAGGGCTTCCTCTTTCTCCTGTTTTAGAACACACCTAATGATGAGAATAAATTGCCATTTTGAAAAGCACAGAGAACACCTTTTTCTGTGTGAGTTTAAATAGTTACTTTATTGATTTATGATCACCTATTATTTTTTGTCTTATAGTATCTTCCTTGTTCCTAGTGTATTTAGCATGTTTGAGACTGTAAGTCTGAAAAAATTTTTGTTTTTTTGCTTTTGCTAACTGACAGTGGTATGAATTCATTGACAATAAAGCTGCTCAGAATTCAGGAAATTGAGAAGAATTTAGCTTCTACAAGCAGACTTTGTCATAACTTTTGATGGATAGGATTTCTTTAAACAAGAAAGAAAATTGTGAGCTAAATCCAAAGAAGAACGTAGACAGGTTTTCTGGCATTGAAGTGAAAAATCGTTACCCAAAATCTGTCTTCCTTTCTCTCTCCACACACACACTTCACACTTCACCTAATCTTGGCTGTGCTTTCACTTGACATGTGAAACATGGAGATGATATTCTGTGCAAAATACAGTGTTAAGTCTGTGTGAACAGCTATGTACCTATCTTCTAAACTGAAAGTGGAGAGGAGTTCAGATCTCAATCCAGGAAACCAAGGCCTGTTTCAGTCCTGTTCTTCAGTCAGGGGTGATTTCTTCTCTTGGGACTATTTATTGAGTTTTTTTCCTTCTTTGGTGATAGTTTAATATAAAAATAAAAAACATTATGGTCAGCAAGAAAGATTCAGAAAAGATTTCTCTTTTCTACTAAATTACAGGAGCAATTACTGCATTTATCTCCTTTTTTTTGTGTTCTCTTAAGTGATATCAATTTCTGCAATGGAGTTGAGGAGGTCTCTATTTCAGGACAGCTGGACAATTAGGAAACACAGGGGTGGGATAAAGGAGCACAACTGTACCCCTCGAGGCTTAGAAACCAATCCTAGCTTTTGTAATAGTTTATTACTAAGTTATTAAAAAACTTAAAAGATGAGTTGCAGCACTCATTCTCATATATATTTCAACTGAAAGAGTGAGATTTCTCAGATCTGTCCAATAATAAACACAAGAATCTTTGTCAGCAACAAGGTTTTGGTTAAGGATGACAAGTGGAGGGAGGCAGCTCTGCTGTGCAGGCTTGAGTCAGACATTGAACTTGGAGGAGATCAGACTCACCCTTACTCTTAGACTTCCTGTTGCTAGCTTCCTGAGTAGCATGCACCTCCATTGGATCCCTCCTGTCCACAAAGCCTTGGTGCCCCATTATGAGCTTTGATTTCCACAATTCTTAAAATTAGACTTGTGGATGTGCATGTCTGAATGAAACTAGACCATGTCTGTGCTGTCAGCTGAACTACTGCTGCTTTGGTTCCAGATGAAATGGATGAGCTCCAAATGAGGACAAGCAGAGCATCCACTTGCTGGCATATTTTGGCCAACATTGTGAAAATAGCCAGGGTTGTACTTTGATGACTGCCCCTCCTCATGATACAGTCAATCCCACTAAAGCCTGGCCATGTCCCTTATTTGAACTATGACTTGGCACATTCACGTGCATTTCTTATGAAAATTTTCTAAATTGGCTTCCTCATCAACTGTTTGCCTAGAAATGCTGCCAGTTTGTGATCCCTGCTGGTCCCTTTCTGTCCAGAACCTTGGAAATTTAAGACTTCTGCCTGGGTCATCTTGTTTGCTCAGAAACTTCTGTTCATTAGAAGGGCTCAAAATCCAGTTTTGAAAAGATAAAGGCATTGTTTCAATATTAGACACGAGCATACACAACATTTTACAGTGTTGGCTGGAAATGTGGTGAGCTTAGCAGCTGTGCTTGATATGGATGTGGGTGCACCTGCATTTCCAGACACTTCTTAAATGCAGTCAGAACTCTCAAAGCTTTCTTTTACACCATGGCTTCTGAACAGCCAACCCTCAGAGCTAGAGCAAGACTGAACCTGGGGATGGAGTTCAGACTTGGAGATAGTCATATAGGAGGGATGTTACCCTCTGGTAACAGAGGAGAACAGGAGGCTTCCCAGGTGCTTCACATCTTGGAGGATGGGGGAAAGGCTTCTCATAGTGTTAAAGAAGCCTGACACCTGAGAAAGTTAATAGTTGGGATTTCTGAGAAATTTGGGATTGGCTTTTAATTAGTCCTTGAGGAAACACTAAGAAAACTGTAGATTAAGCCTGGGCTTGAGGGAGAGACTGGTAGTGACTTGTGGTCCATGTTATAAAGAGTTGTGCTAGCAGGGAAAAAAACCAAACCAGGCTTTATTTTGTAACAACATTTGTTTTATGTATCTTATCACTGGGAGTTTTCCTAAGTGAAGGATTTATACTACAACACATGTACTTTTTGCCACATACACTGCACAGTCCCTTTCTTGCTTTGTCGTTGCTTAGTCATATTTACAACAAACTAGTTATTACTAGGGCATTTCCTTAGCTGTGTGTTTGCATGAATTGTTTTGTAGTGACTGGATACTAGGAACTGGAGATTCATGGATGGGAATGGAAACAGTTTTATAGCTGTTGTCAGCTTCTTATTTATGGTGGTCTAAGATTAGTCACAGAATATGTAGCCAGCACTGAGTCACTGACAATGCATTTATTTCTGACAAAGTGAAATCGAATTTGGCTCAGTGTCTCACTGCATAGCATTTGACCTTTAAATTCTTGGCAAGATTATTTGTCTTTTTTTGAGGTAAATTTGTTCATATCTGGGTGCAGTTAAACGTGAATCATGAAGCTTAAATTTATGAGGGGATTAGTAGTGTTTTGTGTCTAATCTAGCTGTATTGTCATGGTAAACCACCTCTGCCAGGCTGCAGTATGTTATAAAACCCATCAGCTTTGTAGTGGTAGTATTAGTTTGTTATTAAATACTTTTTAAAGTATATGAAAGACAATATAGTATACATACACATGCATAAATGAGTTAGGATTTTATGACTGAATAGCTATCCTGGGATTATTTTCAAGATAATGCACATACTAAAATGAAATTTCATTAAGGCTGAGTGAGTTTTTAGAAATGCAAGAGAGCCATAAAATAGTAGGAAACTTCTCCAAAAGGCACACTGAAGCTGTGAATGCTCAGCTAACTCACGTATCTGGGACAAATGTAACAGTCATTTAGTTTACAATAAAAATAGAAGAATTAAAAAGCCACTTGCGGGTATTAAAAACATGAATAATAGAAAGAAAACTGCTTCTGCTTTAAATTTTTTAAATTTAGATTTTTCTTTATAGACTTCTCATTGTTTTCTGAGGATATTAATCATACTAATTGTGGTATTAAGACACACAGAGTAATTCCCCCACTTCTCCCCCTTACTGCTAGTCATACTTGATACTACAATACCTGAACACAGCCTTAGAAGAGGTTGAGGCCTCCATTGTACTCTGGTGACAGTCCCTACCATTTTTTTTCCTGCTAAACAGAGGTTCATTCATATCTTACATTTAAAAGAAATATGGCTAGAAATTTGTCCAAGAGGAATTTTTAAATTTAATCTGGGCTTCATTTTCCTGGCCGTTACTAACTTGCCTTGGGAATGTAGTAGTGCCTAAAGGAGTTGGTGATGGGAAGGCTTCTTAAGTCTTTTGGTGTGGAGGTGGCAAATTAACATCATCTTTTTTTACATGTGCACAAAATGTCTTTACTCTCTGCAAAAGGAGCACTAAAGATTCTGGATTTGTATCTCCAGTACTGAGGTTCCCATTGGAAAATGTGGGCTTTTTTTATCAAGACCTTTGAGAAGCACAAAACTCAGCAAGAGTTTAAAGCCTCCTTTATATCCAAGGAAATGCTGTTTCCTTCACCATAAATCCTTTTCTCAGGATCTGGCAGTTCATGACAGCTCTGAGTTGGAGTTACATGATTTTCCTCATTGAGTAGTAAAGAAAACAACAGATGACTGTGATGTACTGGAAGAATATTTAAACTCATAGCCTCAAGTGGTTCTTAGGGCTGCAAGGAAGATGTGCAGTGCAGTGTGTTGGCCTGGTTATCCTGAGGAATCAGCCTGCTGCAGAGCCACTGTGTCGGAAATGGCAGAGCTTCGGTGCCCCCTGTCATTAATACAGATAAGAGCTGTGTGTTTCACATGTTCAATCCATGACACAAGTTCACATTTCCAAATTGTATTAAAGTAAAATAATCCAAAAATTGCAGAGTGAATTAGGAATAAGCATCTTTCAAACACTGCTTTCCAAGATGGCTGATTTTTTCCCTGGATGTTATTTTCTTTATGTGATGTGGATTTTTTACATTTTCTGATTAGTTGTTTGGTCCAAATTTAAGTTAATGGCTTTGAGGTTGATGGCAAATCTTCACTAGAAAAATGCAGTGATCACTTGGTTGCTGCCAATGAAATTGTACTGGTATTTTTTTATAAGAGGATTGATAAAAATAGATTATTCATGTAGTATAGGATAAAGGAATTCTTTTCATTTTTGTAGGGACTAGGTCAACTCTGCATTAATATGTAAGAAATGGTAGCGACATATATGTACAAAGCTGACATGGATAGCATTTACAGGCCAAATACAATGTTTACTGAAAAGCAGAGAGTGTTTTAGTTTAATGGAAAGCCGAACATTTAAGACTTGAGTACGGACAGCTTTTCAGTACTTCTCTTTTTAGCTTAAAGGAGTGCATTTCTGTCTAGAGTTGCAGGATTTGATTTTTCAGTACTTAGATCCCACAGTTGGAGACTGAGTTTTCTAATGTGCTAAGGACTGAGAAACATGGTCCAGAGAGGCTCTTTTAAGACGTGCTCTCAGCTGTGCAATTTCCTTTAAAGCATGTCTGATAATGTCAGTCCCAAGTCATGGGAAAAATAGTCTACAGTTTTTTACGTTTTTATGTCAGGAAAATAATTTGGATCCTATTCATGATGTACTTATTCATACTGAGCAGGACTTTATATCATGACGAGTCCCCCTGAAGTTAGCAGTCTATACTAGATTAATATTTAGTATGATCACGGTTATCAGTTTAACCCATGGAATTCATTTGTGTAACTAAGCTTTCAAAATTTAATAGAGATAATCAATACAGAATATTTATTTTCTTTTCAGTTACTTCTGTTTTCTGAAGACTTTTTTTGGTGTGTGCCCACTGCTGTCGGTTCTACTTTGTTCGTCACTTTCCTCCTATTGATGCCCTTAATACCACCCAACAGACTCCTAGGCTGCCGCAGCTCTTTTAATCCAAACTCCAGCTACAAGCAGCTGTTCTGTAGGCAGACTTTTTTTTATTAACTTTGTTAGGAACTATGCCGTATCATATTACTGTCTTCTGTTCATTGCCCTTGCAGCTGTAGTTGTTGCTTTCCACAAAAGTCTTCACAGAAAGCCATAACCTCTCTTTTCTCAGTAGATTTGTGTGTGTGTCCTTTGCTGTCCTTAGGTTATCTTTGCATTGTGAATAAGGTTTTTTCTACCAAGTGGTTTTGTCAGTTTAAACCAGTTCCACTGGCCAGTTTCAACTTGATATGAGTCTTTGCACTGTGCTGGTGTTTTTTCTACCAAGAATTTTCTTTCATTTAGGTTCTCAAATAAAAACTTAATCTCAGAGCAGTCCACCAGCTTTGGAAGGGCTGATTAGCATTGCAGCCAGACAAGCATAGGGCCAAGATCTGCCAAAGTAATTTCTATTTAGGTGTTTGACCTTCTGTCAACTTCAGTGAGAGTTTGGGCATGTAAATAGGTTTTAAGAGCTTAAAATCCCATGTGGATCTGACTTCAGTTACTTTTCATTGAAATTTAGGCATCATATGAAAAGTGGTAGATGAACCTGAAAATACCTCGTTCTTCTTCCAGTCCAGAAACTGAATTCACCAGCATTTCATGGCTAGCCTCTCTGCCAGCTCCCTGGCTGGCTTTCAGAAGCTGAATTAGAAGCTATTAAATGGAAAATTAGGTGGAGTACATGGCACCAAATGTTTCAGACTTAGAAAAACTCCCTACTCCCAGACATAGTTGAATTACAGCAAATACAACATAATACAATAGAAGACTGTGAAATATGTGATGAGACTTAAGGGATCCTATGTATGATTCTTGGGAAATTCAAACTTGGGATTAGGATGAGAATTCCCACTAGCTAATCAGAGCACAGTCCTCAGCCATTAATGTCTTACAATACCACGCTCACAACCTTTTTCATGCCTTTTCTTTCAGTATACCTTTCTGGAAATTTAGATTAATAATAAAGTTCCCATTGAGTACATATCAAAGTGTCAGTGTATAAGAATAGATGATAAGTCTTTATACAGTTCCATTGTAACCTGAAATAATAATTGACAAAGCTGTGATTTCTGGCTTCCATAATTTTTAGTGTGAACAGTTATCACTTCATCATAGTTAAGTCATGTTTAGAAAATTTAGACAAGCTGCATGATTACTCTAGGAAGCATGGAATGGTTTGTTCAAATCAGTACCATCTGTGGACAGAAAAAGTTGGGGGAATTTTAGTCATTCTTGAGGAGTGGAAATCTGATTCTCTGTGCTAGAGTAATTGTAATCCTCTTTGTATCTGTAACCTAATAGCATAGCTGTCTTAAGTTCAAGAGATGCTGTGCCACTGGGTGTCACTGCTCTTCACTGTGGCCCTAGGATCAAANATCAAGTTCAAGAGATGCTGTGCCACTGGGTGTCACTGCTCTTCACTGTGGCCCTAGGATCAAACCTCTTTGATCTGCTCCAGATTCAGATCACATCTTTTCATTTGTTCTAATGAGTGATTACATTTATGTTTGATTTGTCTACATAAGGAAGGAAACAAAATTAGCTTGATTTTAAACTGACTAACATTTAAGGCTCTGATTCCATTTTAAAGGTCTGTCTAGGCACTGACAGAGAAAATTTTACTTTGAATTCTGCTGACTGACCCTTGATTTTGTGGGTTCAAAATAGGTTTTTTTTATATAGGTCTTCATAAACTGGAAAAATGACAACATAAAATAGCTATCAAAGCTTTTGTGCAAAAGAAGAAATGCTTGTCTGATTGTCTGCTATCAGGATACCTGCAAGTTTATCTTTTAAAATGGTGGTTTTCGTGTAGTGTTGCTTACTGGGATAATCACAGATGTTATCTTCACCCTTGTGAAGATAATGGGTATGGGCTCCCTCATTAGTCAGTGGGAAAAGGGACAGATAGAAAGAGAAACATAATTTCTCCACCGTCCATTCTTTCCACCACTTTCAGTGAGTTTGTCTCTTTTCCAAATACAAATAAAGCATATGGAGGCTGGATTTATTAGAATTTTTCTGTGGGAGGGCCCACAAATCAGAGCCGCCATCATTTTGCCTGATATAATTTCTAGTTCTATGAAAGCCAAGTGTCTTTTCCTTCTTTATTGCAAAATTGCTAACTCTCAGTTATTTTTGATGTCATCATCTGTGTTGAAACTATGGGAACAAGGTACCCTCCTTAAGAAGGAAAGGCCACCATGGTGTCTAGAGCATGAGCACTGCTCTTTCTGTATCTGTGGCTATCCTCTTTAACCTGCCTTGTTTTAGGTGCAGAGACTGCAGTTGTGCCAGCCAGGGCTTAACCAGCTGCGCATTTGAGCAAGTGAAGGTATATATTTCCGCCCTCCTACTGACACCCTGCAAGCAACCAATTACTATCCACTTTATGGCAAACCCCAGTTTCTGTATTGGAATATAGTCCAATAGTTAGTCTTCCATTCTATCCCACATTTTATCATTATCATATTTGAGTAAGAATTCATATTTTTGCAGTATCTTAACAGGTATTAATAGTTTACATTACAATACAGTAGAGGATTTATAGAGGAAAAATACAGGTGTTTTCTACTAATCATTTGGCATTTCTCTGCCTTTATTTTCCACAAACTAATTGTCAAACCAGGCCATTTCTTGTAATTTACACAAATAGCTAATACATTTTTTAGAGTTTTTATGAAAATATTGCAGTACTTAATTTTTTGAAAGTGAAAGGACTGGGTATTGCATCTACCAAACTGAGCAAGGAGGAATGGTACTGCATGTTTCGAGGTTTTTTACTACTTTCTGTACTTATCTTCGTGCTAATAACAACAGAGCAAAACAACTTTGATTTTGATAACATGGAATATAATGGTGGAAGTTGTCTTTAGCAAAGATTTTTTTTTATATATATCGTTTGCTCTTGTTTTGTGTCTGGTTAGTGTGTAGAAAGCTGGGAGCCTATGGGGCTGTTGCATGCTGTGGTGTTGTGTACTTGTGCGTGAGAGCTGAGTGGAAGAACAGGGGAAGGGCAGTGGTTCACTGCCTACTCCCTCTCCTGCAGACTCCACCTGCTTTGGGCTCATTTGAAGGAATTTTTATTTCTCAACCTTTTCATCACCACAGCTTTGTCTGACTCAGAATTTACATTTCTTGTTAAATATCCATATTTAATGGAGAAGTTTCAGCTTATTATATTGTGATGATTTTAATAAACAAATTGTTGCAGACAAAAGCAAAGATCAGATATTCCCATGAGGTTGAAAGAAAAGAAAAAGGAGTGTTTTCTCTGTTCTTCCCCAGTAATGTTGGTCTGGGATCATTTTCTTCTTTATGTAAGCCTTGGGACTTCTTCAGTTTCAGTTTGAGGATGTATCATGTGTTTTTCTTTTACCAGCGATACCTCTCCCCCCAAAGACTCAAAAGCACTCTTTAAAGCTAAGTGCACGCAATGATTTCTGAGCTGATTTCTTTGCACAGTTTTTGCCATAGAGAGTATTAGTATTATCTTTCAGAGTCTTAGAGATAATATTAGCTTTCTCTATGACTATGTGATATAGCACAAAACCATATGTTACATCTAGTCTGTGAAAGCTGGGAGTACGCTGCTGACTTAATATAGACAGGGTAAATATGTGTACATGTGTATCTATGTTTGCATATGCGCTGCTTCTGTCTTGTGGACATGAATATCGCCTGTATATAAATAAGTGGAAGCAAAGTTTTTGGGAAGTTTCTTTTTTATCTGTTATTCAGCCCTTAACATTCTTGTAAAGCACTTCTATAATGCTAGAAAAACATATTGCCTGTATTGATACTTTTCATTCAGAAGGTGAAACAGGAGACTTATGAAAATTACCTTGATGTGTTGTGTCAGGATTTCATATATTACCGAGAGAGGGAGACAAATGAGTATTTCTAAATGAGGGGTAAAGAATCCCAGTTAGAACTCACAGTAAAAGATGCTATGGGTAACCCAAAAATAACTTTATTTAATATTTCCTCCCTTAGCCCTGTACATAGCCCCAAAAGTAGCAATAGAAATGTCACACCTCTCAAAGCTGGTCCTACATGCCATGCCCAAAAGAATTTTTCTTTATTTCAAAAACTATAGTAAATGTTTGCCACCTAAATATGTGCACTGTGATTTACACCATTGGAATTATTGTTTATTAAACATATGAAGTTGAATCTTGGTTTTTAGATATGTTTATTAAAAAACTTTTTCAACACTGGATAAAAGTATTATAGTTGCAATCACTTTTCATTCAAATTAAAGTATCTTACAAGAGTTTTAATCTGTAGTTCCTAGTGCTCCCAGGGATATTGTTTTTTCCAATGTGCAATCAACAAGTGTGACCTTGCATTGGAGATCACCAAAATCTATCCTTGGCTACTTTCAAAACTACAAGATTACTGCACAGCTACAATCCGTCCACTGCAGTGACTGGGAAGCTATGGAATGTATTGAATATGAGATGCATCAGTATTTATATGAAAATGCCATGGATGGCTGGATAGAAGACACAGTGTATGGACTGAAAAAATACAGATGGTACAGATTTGCAGTTGCTGCCAGTACGAATGTTGGTTATGGCAGTTCTTCACCTTGGATTTCGACACAAACCCTTCCTGGCTGTAAGTAAGGATGTTTGCTGTGTCTTATAATGCTATAACATTGTGATGTCCATCTAAATAAGCAAAAACACTTGGTAGAAGTTATTTCTTCATAGACTTAAAATACTGGTGAGGTCAATAAGGATTTATTGCAACTCTGGACCTATGATATATATATTTCTATGATATAAATTGTGTAGTAGGTATACATACTTAACACTGCTTGATATTTCAATGTCTTTTGTATACTCTTATATTTACCACTTACCCAACAACAATTTCAATCCTCAGCCATACTACACATGTAGACTTGGGAAATCTGAATTTTTACAAGTTTGGTTTGATATGTCATTTTTCAATACAATTTCACATGTTGTGTGTGTCAATGAAAAAAGCTGTTTTTTAATTCTTTGACAAAAAGTCTGTTTGTTAACATTGTAAAACTTTCCTGAAAATCTGTTCTATGTTCTTCGCAATAGAACTTAAGCAATAGTTTCAGAGGAATTAAGATTTCTTTCCAATACCATATCCACCTACAAAGTTTACTAATCAGAGTAGCCATGTAACATGTACAGGATTGCCATGACACATATTATAACTCTCATGCCTCAACAGAGGATTTAAGTTTCCAAGTAAGAGAAGAGGTATTTGTCATAAAGAAGTTACCACTAAATATTTGAGAGAAGGGGACATGAAACATGAATTATTTAGGCAGTTGTCATGGGGATATGACCTTCCCTACCAGTTTTCAGCCATCCTATGATAGAGAAGACCTGAGATCTGGCCTACAGCCTCTGTAGAGCACATGAGAATCACCGTGAGTTGCTTGACTTAATCACAGCTCTTTCAGTTATTTCCCCTTACAAAGTAGTAATAGTAATAGAGATACCAAGTACTTAAACAGTTGTGTACCAAGGACTACTCAATGGTCCAGATACTTATCTTGTCCCGCTCATGTTTTTATAATCATGTGATGTGAACACAGGAGGCTTTGGACACTGTGACAGTAAACATCACAACAGGCTGGTTTTTTAATAAAGCACAGAAGCAGTCCTTTGGATTGAGAAGTGCGGGAATCAGCTGCAGAGTCATTCTCATGTGCACTGACTTTCTTTGTCCAGTGACTCCTGTGGGGAAGCTCTGCCTGTAAATCAATGCAACATTTTAAATGAAGGAGAAGGAAAATAAAACAAAAAACCCAGATGGAGCAGAAAATAGATAACAGAAGTTGTGCAACTCTTGAGCCAGCAGCTCTGGGGAGATTTCTTACTATTAAATTGATAGAACTCAGCTGCTGACATATGCAAATACTTCTTTTCAAAAAACTGTTGGAGTTTAAAATAGTTAGGGATTTAAAGTGGATGGAGAAGCAGATAATGAAAACACATGTAATTGCATGAAGTTAGGATACTTTTTATTATTTTCTCTCTGGACAGTGATAATTTGGCTTAAGAGAGAACTAGTTTCCTATCCAGTCCCACTGAGAAGATGATAGCTAAAAGTATAAACAACAGACTGCACAAGCCCTTTCCAAGCCAGTTCAGTGTCATTCTCAGCAGCAGGTCCTCTGTGTGTTCTATTAGATAGTTTAAAAGTGGTCGGGTAGAAGTTTAAACAGTTCCACCGGTTCTTCCAGTCCACGTGTCTGGGGCTGCTGACCTGTATCTGTGGTGATGGAAGTAGGCAGCAACAAGTCTCCTGTGAGCTAAATTGGTAACACATCAGGAGATAAGCTGCCTATAAAACGCACTGCTATGGAGTCAAGGAAGCATGGGCACTATTCCAAATATCATGGCTGGGCGCTGCTCCTTTTCCTAGGGTAATGGCAATCAGCTGAGGAGGAAAAAAAGAGGAAGGTGACATGGCACAGCTGGGAAGCCAGCTGGCAGCTCCGTTGTGCTTCAGTGCTGAGCAGTGGCTGATCATTAGCAAGGGCAGATTTCTAGATACCTCATGCTTTTCAAAGCCCAGTTTATAGAATTACTGTTAGAGACCCCCTCAGTTCCCCTCTTTTTTTTTGCAAAGGCTACAGCCTGTAGCAGGAAAGAGGAATTCAGAATGCACCAAACAGGTTCGGCACTCTGGGCAGCCTTGCAAAGCATATGCAAAAAACAGGTGTTGATCCCCCTCTCCTTTCCCTCATAGGACAGGGCCAAGCATCCTCTGGATTAGCCTTCTGATACACAGCCAATATACATGGTCTGTTAGGGCTTAAGAGTGCTTAGCTGCTATGTAAAATACCCTGAGTACTTAGCCCATAAAATCAATGGGAGTTGTGTTTGCATATTTGAGGGAAGAAGTTAGGCACCTTTTCACTTGATTTTCAAGAAGTGCCTCTGTAACACATTGCTTCTACCAAAGTTAAAGTTACCATCATTGTGAAATAACAGTTCATAATTCATTGGGTTCTCAGAAATTTGTGTTTCTCTCAAGCCTAAAAAAAAAAAATTAAAGTGTTGTATTTAGGAGGTTACAGCATTTAAGCTGAAAACTGTTAGACTCATTTCCTGGAATATAAAGAGAAGAAACTTCCACGGCAGCAAAAATTACATAAAAGAAATCCTAAATATGTTTTACAAGTTCTGAGGACTTGACTGTTGTGCTAAAGCAGAAATACCTACTAATTCTGACTATCCAGTGAATAAGGAGAAGATCTTAGCTGTTTATTTCAGTTCTTCATTATGAAGACAAATGTAAGGCTATAGGAATTAATTTCATGATTCTTTAACTCATTTGCAAGTTTCAAACAAAAAATAATGGCAGTGTTACATACTGATAATGGTTATAGAGTTACTCTGTTGAAAATATTATGGATTGTTAGTACAGTCCAGTTCTCACATCACACAGATAAACTATTCAGCCTTCTGTCTTAGAGATTATCCTCACAGGAATTGTCTTACTGTCTCATAATGTAGTGTGATGGCACCATTATTACTTAGCTGATTGATTACCCAAGAGCCAAATCTATTCTACAAGATTAAATATGCTCATCATAACTTAGATTTATATAGTTACTAGCACAGAAGATCACAGTGTTGTGCCACAGTCAGGGAAAGGGCAAGAAATGTTTTCCTTAGCTATGGAAACTTTGTTCCCTCACACCTGCACTTACCCCCAGTTTCACTCTTACTATAAGGAGAATAACATTGGTTGAACTTATGTTTTCTGAGAGAAAAATAATCGTGGAGGGTCAGTGTTAGATGGAAAATGAATGGCAGTGAGATCACTGACCTCATTTTGGATCTCATACAGTTACACAATACAATGCTTTTTGGTAAACTGCCAAGTCCCCTAATGCCAGGATATACTGAGGTACAAAGGAAAATCCCAGATGTTCGAATGTCCCATGAAGGCTAGGACATAGAAGCATGGGGTAGAGGGTTATGCTTCTCTTTTCAGCGCCTTCTTTCCCAATCCCTGCTGATACCCAGTTGCTTGGTAATAGTAAAGAAATGTTTCTGTGTGATGAAAAGTAATGAGGATTCATGTCTTGTTATGTGTTCTTGCTTCTGGAAAGCTTTGCCTGAGAGAACTTGTTTTTCCATGTTTGTTACATTTCCTCAAAACTAAACATTGGAAAATAATTATGAACTAATATAAGATATAACTGTTTAAAATTACATAAAAATTACCTAGATGATTAAATTTAATAAAAATTAAGTAACTGAAGCACACACTCAATTTTTGTTGGGAAAAGGAAAAAAAGATCTGATCCTAACCAAACTGGCAAGCATGAATTTCTTTTAGAAGACTAGAGTATTCAGTCTTATTTTCGAGGATTATGCTAAATGATGGGCTATCCAGACTTATCTTCAAACTAACACACTTAACTGCTGCCTTAGCATCAGGACACAGATGGATGGGAAAGATGACCCTGACCTCCATAAGACCCACATTCCTGTGCAAGGATAGAAGCATGATAATCAGGAAATGATGGTTATTAGTTACAGAAAATGCATTATTGTGAAAACCAGGAGAAAAGTGCTTATGAGAGGAAGTGATTGGATTATGGGGGAATGAGAGAATAAGACTAGGTCATTTCTCCAGAGTAAATTGCTGTGATTTATAAGAGAAAGGGGGCAGTGATGTCATGGCTTCATATTGACCAGATTCATTTCACAAAAAACCTAAATCAGAATGCAGCAGTTATCCACTGAATCAAACACAGTTTTTAAAAAGATGTTTTTTGTAAGACATGAGATACGTCAGATACTTTTAATTTTGTAGTTTTCTCCCCAATCATACATGTTATTTCAGAAAATATTCCTACATTTCAGTATGATTTGGTTAATGTCTGATATTTTACTTTTCTTTATGGAAATAAACCAGGTATTAATGCTTAGACGTACTTTAGATAAGTATCTTAAATATAGCATACAATCAAAATTTTCTTGCAAATATCTAAAAATGCATCAAGTATAAACTGCATATGGAAATTAACCATATAAGTAACTTCAGATTGGATAATTTGTAGATTGGATTATGCTTTAAAATTATTTCACACCATCAGTGTAAAATGCATAACTGCAGAGTGGCTTTTGGAAAAAATACTGAGAGACTAAATGTTCCATTAGTTCTATAAAAAAGCAATGGAAAATTGTCTTTGGAAACTTGATTGGTTTGAAAACTAAGGCTCAAGAAGCTATATAAAAATAATTTTATACTCTTTTTCAGAAATTTCATTTTGCCATAAAGCTAATAGATATCACTGCCATCGTGACTGAAAGCATTGATTACACTGGAAGACACTGTTTGGCAGTAAGCCTGACATGCATTACCTGAAAAATAAAATTTGTGCTTATTCTAGTTTTCAGGGAACTTGCTTGCCTTTATATTTTGTTTTATCTGTTGTAGCTCCCCATTTGACAGCCAGCCTTCTCTGAGCACTCTCCTCTTTTACCATCCCTCATGTGCACGCAGAGCTCATTCAGTTACACTCTCCATTCAGTTGTTCCGTGTTATTCAGTATGTTTGGGGACTGCTTCCAATGGTTGAATTTGATCCTGCCTATAAAGTCTTGTATACTCCTGCTAATCTCAGAACAGGAATCTAATTCCTATATCCAACACCCTAAACTCACTATAGCACCCTACCTAATCCCAAATATTTCTGTTTTATTCTTCAACCATGGTGCCAAATTTTCACCTCTGTAGTGCAAAATTTTATTATTTTCCTCATTAATCTTTCACGCCTAATTGCAACAGCTACATACTTGTTTCCATGTTGTTTTCCTTTTCCCACACTGTGTTCTTCCTGAAGAACTAAGTAGTCTTGTATACCCTCAGATTTTTTTCCTCATTTAGCCCTCTTACCTAATGATTAATGGTGGCAAACTACATATTCATGTGTTAATCTTGTTTGAGAAAAGAGACTGCATATTCTGATTAGCTTAGGTAGGATCACTTCAGTATTTTTTTTATAATATGCTGTTAACTGATATGTATATTTTTGTGGTAGATTGAAAAGGCACCACGAAGTCAAGTTCTGGAAATATGTACAAATATGTTGTTGTTTTATAACAGGCTGTTCAATGATACTTACCATAGTTGTCTTTTCTTTTTTTCTAGTAGATCCAAAAATAAGGCACCCAGGAGCCAACTTCTGTAATTATCTACAAATCTGTTGTCGCTCTATACCAAATTTTATTTTCCTGAAATTTAAATGGTTATTATGAAAAAATAATACCACTCACTTAGAATTGCTGAGTTGTTATTATGATTTCATTAATTTCTTATTCACAAGTAAGAAATAATTAGGTTAATTCACGTATCACCCTGACAAATGGAAATTTAGGGAAATCCCATTTCTTAATATAAACATTCTTGCCCTCTTTCAATTCTTACCACTTCTTTTGTTTGGGTTTTCTGTAGTTTCTCAACATGCTAAGAATAAATTGAAAGGAAATGTAGAAAATTATTTCTACTTGTACTTTCCAATACTGCTGGAAATTTTTTCTAGCATGCAGAATATGATGTCTTTTCACAATTTCTTGTTCTTTGAATGATTTGTTTGACATAAACAAATATATTATGCTTGTCTATTTGTATAAATATTTGCATATACTTTGCTTGTGTCATGCGAAATACTTATAAAGAACTGGTAATTAAATGACCCTATAATCTCAATTTAAGATGAAGTCATAGGTAGTCCATCCTCTAGAAAAATTGTAGTGGTTGCAATGAAAGTTGTATTTCTAAATCACATGGTGTGCCTTACACACGAAAAGAAAAGAAAAAGTTATACTTAATTAAGCAGTGTATAATCTTAAATGTGTGAAAAAGCTTTATTTTCAAATCTCTACTGGTCATTAAAATTACTGGGTTATTTTTTGTGCACTTCTTTGGCCATGATTCACATACACAGTTTTTTCTACAGCTCCGGATGGTCCTCCAGAAAATGTGACTGTTTTAGCTACATCTCCTCACAGTATTAATGTCAGCTGGAGTGAACCTGCCATCATTACGGGACCAATGAGCTACCTCATAGATGTTACCTCAGTAAGGCACCTGTTTTACTGTTGGTGGTTATACAGATGTTTGGGGATATCAATACCCAGATATTCTTACAGCAGATATTCTTACAGAAGTTGCAGGACAGGCATAACTGGATTGAAAACCATGTAGTTGTATCTATTTCCACATAAATTCCTTGTAAGAATTAATTGTACATTTATTTATTTATTAATAGGAAATAAATTAATTACTTCATATTAAAAAACATGTGCTAATAAGAGGTCTTGGAGAAAAAAAAGTGTGCCTATAAATGTACACAGGAAAACAGTAGTTGAGCTTTGTGAAAGTGTACCTCTTTTTAACCATAATGACATTTTTTTCTTCAAAGGAAGGAAACACTCATTGTAGTGATTCTACAAATGAAAGTGGAGAGCCTAGCGAAAGGAAATGACTTCACAAAGTTACATGGCACCAGAGGGCAAACTTTAAAGTCAAACTTTTCCACTTTGCACTTGGTGCTCTGTCCATCAGATTAGCTGTATTTTGGTAGCAGAGTAATAACACTTCTTTTTCCTTGATCTTTATAAGCAAAAAAAACTGACATAAGAGAAAAGCTCTGGTGGCTTTTCTCTTTTCATCCTCTACTACATTTCCAAAACTTCCTAAAACCACCATTAATAAACCTCATTTCCTGCCCTGTGGCAAGATACACAATTTTCTAAGTTGAAGCACATGAGAAGTAGGATATAGGTTTCCTGTTCTGCCAGAAATTATATAGACAGGGCTATAAGTGAAAATAGGAAGTATTTTATGAGACTTTACCCAGGAAAAGTTGCTGTTTTCAGTTTCCAAAATTCTGAATCAGTCTGTTAGATAGTAGGAAAAAAAATTAAAGGCTACTCCAAACTATTTAAGGCCTTTAAACACAAAAGTTCTTTAAAATTTCTGAGAAGAGAGTAAGACTAGGTGTGTATAGTTAATTTTTCTAAATCTGTCATGAGAATTATAGATCTGTTAATATATTAATGCTGAGATATTTCTGCAATCAAAATTTCTAAGGAGATCGGTAAAAAATACCAAATATTTTTAAGCTACTCAGAAAAGTTACAAGAGAGAGTAATGTGTAGTCCTGAAATTTTCTCTTCCTCTAAGTTCGTTGTACAACACGTAAAGTGAAATCTGCTAAGTTCTGAACATGCTTACTGCAGCAGTAGAATGGCAGGATGAAGGATGTACAACAAGAGGAGGACATACAGGGGTGATTCCTTGGCCCAATGGGTAGGTTGCTAAAAGCTACACAGCAAGTTTTATTTCACCTCTAATAAAGTTAGGGAAAACATCTTCCTTGTGAAAAATTCCTGTCATTTTTGACTAAACAGCATTATAGTGCATCAGCACAAGAACATTTCATGGTTTTCATAAAACTTAAAAATTCCATTTTCAAACCTTGATTTTTTAAGGTTTAATATTTTATCAATTTGTTGATAAATTGAAACAATTTCCTCTGTCTGATAATTCCGAAATTATAAATGATATAATCTCAACCTACACTCTGAAAATATTATAAATACTTTATCAATATTAGTTATAATAAAACTCCTGAAGCAGGATGAACTATGGAATGTTCCAGGTGAACTTGCCAGCATTTGAAAGGAACTTTAAAAACTGTTTCAAATCTTCAGTTTGGAGTTTTGTTTTTACAAAGTGAGTTTTTTGGGTTTTTTTTCTGAGTGTATTTCAGATAACCAGCTTTGTGTTCATGGATTCCTTGTACTTAGATGTTGTCTGTCTAATGATCAGTAACTACAGATGCCAGTTCTGTAGAACTTTAGTAGACAAATCTATTCCTTCTTAAAGACCAATAAAGCTGTCACAATCTTTTTCAGTGAAATTTTTAGTATATATTTTATTGTCCCAGTGGGAAATTTTTGTGAAGACTCCAAATTCCACAAACTTCCAGTATGTATAACTTTACTCGTTTTTATTCTCAACTGCTTATCTTTGAATATTTGTAAAAATAGCATCATAGAATGGAATAATTCAGGTTTCTACTCTGTTAAACATTAAAAGTTAATAATTAGTGTTCATAACTGAATATATTAGGGTTCTGCTTAAATTGCCAGGATGTTCCTTGCAGTTTTAAAGATCAGAAAAACTAAAAAGTAGTCTTTCCTTATTGTTCCTCCAAGTCATGTTTTAGTTTGTCTTACTGCCTACTATAATTAGAAGTAGTTCTGAGTAAAATATTCCTGGAAATGGATAAGGAAAATGAAACTTAACCATTAAACTTCATGAAGAATAGAAATAGATTTAACGATGTAGGGCTGTGATTGTACTTTAGCTGTTGAATAAATATTTATATGCCAGATTTTTGATAGTCAGATAGAAGAAAGTGTTTCAGCTCTTGATGGCCATCCCAGGAAATGAATGTCTGCTTAATTCGTCAGGAAGTTTAGTTCAGGTTAATTCTCAGTGGGGATATATGCCTATCCATCAAATAAAAGGTATGCTTGATCTATTCTAGTGTTTTATCAGCTGCATTTAATACAGATTTTGTTCAGTGGGAAAACTACTGTATAGCTACCTAATCCTCTTTTCAAGTTACACACTGAAGAAACAATAATAAAAAACATTATTAACTGAAGCAGTGGGAATATACATAAATAGAATTTTGTAAATGATACTTGATGAAACACTAGAAAAGCACTCATTTTTTCCTTTTCCTCATTTTTGAACCTACCATTAGAAGTGATTAGTTGGATATAAAGTGTAACATTGGAGATTTTTCTACAGAACTACAGATTATTTGAGATGTAAGGATGATAGGTATGCACAATGTAATCCAACACACAGCCTGCTCTAACACAGAAACAAGTGTACGTAAAATATTCCTCACAAATTATTCGTTACCTTTTCCATGTAATATCCAGTGCTGAAAATTGCTCAGCAACCCTCAATAGATTATTTTAGTTTATAACTTAAGTAATAGTCATTGTTTGAGTTACTTTTTTAGGTATATCATTGCAGATTGTGTAATTTTTAATTCCAGGGTTTTTTTGTGCAAGTAAAATTTCTATTTGTATTTTCATGAACGCTGCAAACAGTGCATTGTCTTCAATTTATTAACATCCTTTTTTATGCTTTAAACTTATTACTAGGTCTCCTATAATCCTCCCTTTTTTAGATTGAACCCTAAAGCTTTCCAGCTTTTCTAGTGAGAGAATTACTCCTTCCCAACTCTCTCATAAAAAAGATCTTCTATTAATATATCCAAAGAAGAATCCCACTATCTGCTGTAGTATTAACATTACATATTGCTGCCCAATTTTCTAATTGTATTCTAAACAGTCTTCTGCTAGATAGCTGCTCATCTTCTGGGTCTTTGCCTAGTTTGATTCCCGTTTCAGGTCACTTCAGTTGCCCCGGCCCAGTGCCTCCAAATTGGTTCATGTTTGCTTGGTGTGTGACAGCACCAACCAAACAGCCCATTCCCTTAACCACATACTACATGGAATGCCACAGAGGCAACACATGGGTGAGATGGGAATATATTCCCCAGCACAGCTTTATACTCTTGGTATCTAGAGACTTCTTGTGAAACCTTCTATGTAACTAGTTAGAAAAGTGGAAGAATAAAATTTAAATAAGATGTTCAAATAATAATTTCCTGCTTTTGCCTGTTTCAAGCTTTGTAACAACTTTTTTTTTATTTTGCTATTTTTTACAGGTAGGTAATGACAACTATAAAGCTCAGTTTTTGAAGACAAATGAGGAGGATAAAGTCTTAGAAATTTCTGATTTAAAAGCATTTACAAGGTATTCTGTAGTAGTCATTGCCTTTACGGGGGATGTTAATGCTGCACTTCTAGAAGGCAAGGCTAGTTCCCCAGTAATTGTCTCCACTTTTGAAGCAGGTTTGTATTTTTTTCTACTTCATACAGATCAAACTTCACAGTTTTACTTTAATTTGACAAATGAATGACAATTTTGAACACAAAATGGGCTTTTAATACAGATTTTCCCTCACAATATTTTTTCTTTAATATTTAAAAAGGTGTCAGACAACAAAAAAGGGACGGTTATAAATACTAAGATTTACCTTTAGTTATGCAGGGATCCTACCTTGCTCCATGTAAAATTTGGATATGTGGAACACAGCCATCTAGATTACTTCTATAGCCAATGAAGAGAGAGGTTCTATCTATAGTAGCATGTATATATAAGATACCTGTCTTAGACAGGCATGACTCCCTTGTGGAGGTGCCTTTCTTTCTTGAGACTACTGAAAACTCTATGCAACAGCCTTGGTTTTGGTGCAAAATTGAAACATATAAAATTAAGTGAAGTGAATCCTACCATTTATAACTGGGATCTGTGCTGACTTGATGACATCTCTGTATTCTCAGTGGAAGGAAGTTGCAAGTGAAGGCCCACAGGAATCTCTGCTTGAGTCAGCTGTTCCACAGATCTGAAACAATCTGGAGAACAAGCTAGATTTTAAGGTGACAAAAGCAGATGATGCTGTTAAGTTACTCAGAGAAATAAAACTGAGAGATGAGATGTTACAGAAAAGTAGATAGCATTTTCATTTCCCTAGAAAAATATAAATAGATGTACATGGGGAAGATGTAGTCCTAACTTTATATACATAGATCATAGTTATGCTCTGTCTACTATCTTTGCTGGTTTTGAACTTTTTTTCAATTTTTTAAACAAACAAACAAGCAAAACACTAAAAATATTTTCTCAAGGGGTATTAAAGTTCTGTTTCATTCAATCTAATTATAGTCTGTGTATAAACCACAATTCCCTTATCTCTAGTGAGGTCAGCTACAGAACAACTTTTTTAGTTACATACTCACGTTAATTTCATATTTAAATGTACTACACAGTGATTTTATTTATCATTTATCCTTCCTTTGATGTATGAAAATCTAAGGTCCCTGTTGATATGATACTATATAAGTGTGTATATACATACATACATATATGTATGTATGTATCTCCAATGCTTTAAATAAGTTAAATTCTAAGGATTTCATGACCTATTTCTATCCCTGGAAGCTGATATGGTCTTTTACTGTGGAAAAGTTAAAGAGTAAGCTATGTGGTAGCTGGGTCTATTCTGAGATAGACAGCATCCTGTGCTACCTTTTCTGGTGGCCCTTTTCCTTATGTAAATATGTGATACATTAGGAGGTGCAGTAACTTTAGAGAGGAACAGTTATTTTTTTCCATCTCATCTTGTTTCATCTGGTTTGTACAGCTTAGCATATGGCTTAGTTAGGACCAGTTTACACAGACTTACTCCAGAGAAGACTGAGTAAGCATTTGTTGGCTGGTATAAAAAACCTGGGAAACAGGACAACTGCATCTAAATCCTTGGCTGAGGGAATGTGTTTACCTTCCATTGCTTGATTTCACTATTTAGAGGTCACACTACATACTTGTCTGCCCAGGTAGAGCAATAAATATTTAGCTGCCTGGAAGGAATGTTACAGCCTTTTCTTTCAGATAGGGACATTGGGAAAATGATTTATACCTTTGCCATCTTGAGAATAAGCTACTGGAATAAGTGTTTGACAAGAAACTGCCTCTGGGAAAAATGCATGTTGTGCTTGCGTCTGAGCATCAGTCAGGGGAAAAATTTTCCCTAAAGATTTAGTTGTGATAAGCAGAGACTCTTAGGAGCACAGTGGCTTGTTTATATGTTGGGAGGGAGCTTGCTGTCAACAGAAGGCTTTCAGAAAGGGATACTCACTGACTCTTGCTTCTTGCTTGTCAACCCATGCAAGGATTTGTTTCGCCCAGATGTGTTTCAAGGTATAATGATGCTTTCAGGCTTTCTCAGTAGATAATCAGAAAAAAATTTTCTGAGTAGAGACTACTGAGTGTTATCTAATCATTATTTTTAAGGTTTGTAGCATTCAGTGCCATATTTATTAAGAATAGGATTTCAGTAGATATTTCTCTTTTTATTGTGTTATGAATATTTACATATGCAATAAGTATTTGAGAATTTTTAATAAAAACCAGAAAATATCAATGAAATAATACTGATATACAAAAAAATCATTTTAATTTTTCAGGTTTTACTCTAATAGTAATAATAGTAAACTGATTAAATGAGTCATTGAAATATTTATTTCAGTGCCTGAAGACCCACCTAACAACATAACTTTTCAGAAGATACCAGATGAAGTAACAAAGTTCCAAGTAACATTTGTGCCACCATCTGAACCAAATGGAAATATTCAAGTATATCAAGCTATGGTTTACAATGAAGATGATCCTGCTGCCATCCAGATCCACAACCTCAGTGTAATTGAAAAAAAAGATCAGTCAGTCACTGCCATGATAGAAGGACTAAAAGGAGGACATACCTATAATGTCAGCGTAAGAACNGGGGGGTGTATTTTTTTCTTTGATATGAATGTGAGATTTGTTTGAAACTTTGGCTGAATATGAAATTTTCATGCCAAGAATGTTAGCTGGGGTGCAAAGAGAGGCAAGTCTGAGGAACAAGGGGGAGCAATGAACAGGATAGAGTGAGTGGGAGCAGGATGCATCACCAGTCTGGATGACCAGTTCATATGATTAGCAGAGCAATCTGTGACACATAGTCACAAGCACAAGACTAAATCTCTGTCTTAATTCCACTCCTGGCATTGCTCGTTTGGCTCACTGGACATGAAAGGTCCAGTTCTGCAAGGGGAATTTGCTAGAAGTATGTGCATGAAGTGCTTTCAAATACTCAGAGGCAGGGACATGAGAGGAGGAAAGATCATTCTTTAAGCGAGCTTGCTTACTCCTTTTTTAAGAGCTGTACTATAAGCAATGAAGTGTTACCGCACTTAGGATTTTAAAGGACTATAAAGTAATTTCTAGGCAAGTGTGAATGGCAAATGGAGTGTTTTGGCATTCATTGTTGCTTCACATATATCCAGAATTGGTCAATATGATGCTGTTACAATACTCATTAAAACAAATATTTGGTTTTTTAAGGTGTATGCAATTAATGGTGCTGGTGCAGGGCCAAAAATTCAATTGAAAATAACCATGGATATCAAAGGTACGTCCCATAAAGTACCCTTTATCTGAAATCTCTGTAAATTCTGAAGAAATTGCTGTTCTACCAGTGAGTACACAGCTGTGTGCCTTGAGCTGTTATTTAGAGGCTGCATAATGTAGGAACAGGAATATATAATTGATCAGCTTGAATTGTAGTGTTCAGTTCTACTGATCATTTGCTATTTGTATCAGGATGATACTGTAAAGCACATGCAGACTCAGTGAAGTAAACACATCGAGTTTAATATTTTAGGTACCATCAGGAAACAGCTTAGAATATAACGCAGGAATGGCTAAGTGTGCAGTATCACAGTTGTTGAAATAAAGAAGGTAATTGATAGAAATTAATTGAAAAACTAAAAATCACTCTTTTTGTTGTTTTTTCTTTTAATTGAAAACTGATATACATAGATATTTATCAGAATATAGTTTTTAGAGGCTTAAGACATTAAGCAGAACATAAAATATGCTGGAGATTTTTTTTGCGTAACTCAGCTGCGTGCCTTAACAATGTACCTGCAGTGAAAATATTGTAAAACAGAATTCTGTGGTATACCTGTGTTTAAAAACAGAACCGCCAAGGCCTAAAAAGAAACCAGCACCAGTTTATGATACCAACGGAGCATTACTCGTCACAGCTACAACAATTACAATCAGAATGCCAATATGTTATTACAGTGACGATCATGGCCCTATCAAGAAGATACAAGTTCTTGTTGTGGAAGCTGGAGGTGAAATTTAATAAGTTCCCTTGAAAACTGTTTTCAGGTTCAGCTGTTTGTCTTTTTCATTTATTTTCTTGGGTTTCAGTTATTTCATTTTAAAAGACAGTCAACAAAGTCACTTTTGCTGTGGCAACAGCACTAAGGGCAAAGTATCTTTCACAATACCTGTGGGCTGGATACTGGATTCTGGGAATACCTGCCAACAAAGTGTCTTCTATGCTGTTTGAAGCCACCAATATTATTCTGTCCTGCTTTTGTCACTATAGTTCTTTATTTTCTGTTTCCTTGGAAAATACCCCAACATTTTACATTTGTGAATGTAAATAAATATGAGACTTTTGGGATTTGGCAAGGTTATTCTTCTGTCACTATTAGTGTTGCCTGTAAAAGAATGCAGCCATGTGCAGTTGTTATTTCCATTTCAATACGGGGGCAGAGGGAGTTATATAAATCCCTTCTGTAGACTGTGGGTAAGAATGTTTATTCCCTTGTACGGACTGATGAACATTTACTCGTGCGAAGAGTGCTGTGAAACCTTTTGAGTAACTGCTTATCAATGTGAGTGGGAGTTTTATCATAGGACATCATATGGTCAGGGTTTCTTTACCTAAGAAGGACAAACTCCAGGTATTTAAATCCCTTCTTTTTCTTGGTTCCAAGTATAGAAGTAAAGCAAACACATTAAGTGAACTCATCTTAAGTGTCTCACCTTTTTCTGAATTTTCCATTTTAACATTTATCCTAAAGACATTTACTTCATAGCTATTTCTGTGAAGATACTCTTGAACTGAAAGATGAACAAGCACCATGCTAAGCAGCATTGTGAAGATTTTTCTCATGAGCTGCTGGGTACCATCCTCGTATGGAAATCTAGTAATTTAATATATGAAACTTCACTGTCTTCAGACTAAAGGGATTTTGCTGGCTTTTCTAGCTAGCCATGCTCTGTTTCAGAGTCAAGTGTCTTGCACAAATAATATACTCTACAGGCAGAGCTGCTGTGTGAAATTGCCCCTCAAATTTTCTAGATGTGATTTAGTTGATTTACTCAGAGTTAACAAAACACGGATACTGTGGATAGTAAGGAAATTTGGTCTCAAGTGCAAATTCAATTATAGACTTAATTATGTAAATGGCACCAATATCATACTAAGCTCTTAAAAAAAGAATTTCCTATGTAATTTCTTTAATCGCAGTCTGGTTAGAATGTAAATTGTATCTGTTATTTCTTTTCTTGACGATAGCTCAGCATGATGGGAATGTTACCAAGTGGTATGATGCCTACTTCAACAAACCGAGGCCATATTTTACAAATGAAGGCTTTCCAAACCCACCATGTATAGAAGGAAAAGAAGATCTGAGTGGGAAAGAAGAGATATATGTCATAGGCGCTGATACTACATGTATGATACCAGCCAGTCAAGACAAAATCTGTAATGGCCCACTGAAACCAAGAAAGCAGTACCTGTAAGTACATTTGTCTCTATGTTTGTCCAAGAGAAAGATTTAAGTGAAATATAGATTTATGCAAACACTAAAAACATATAGTTCAATTAGAAAAGGTGGAGATTGAAATGATCATCGTATGTATCTAGTTTAAAATTTTTTGGCTGAGCATAGCTATGGGAGATAAATTTTTGACAAAATTTTTCAAGCAAAAGAAGGTGCTTATTGAGTTCTTAAATTAAATAAATCCAAATTCAAGATAAGTAATTCACATTGGGGTTTTTTATACGTTTAAGATTTTGAGACTGAGTTCTTGATGTCTGTCATAATGTCACTTTTACAGGCAAATAATGATTCCAAGTTATACTAAACTTAAAAATACTTTTTAGTTTGTAAGTGAAACAATATATAATAAAATACACATAAACTTTATTTCATTCGTTTTTCTGGTTTTCTTTCACAGATTTAAGTTCAGAGCAACTAACATTAAAGGACAGTTTACAGATTCTGACTATTCTGACCCTGTCAAAACATTAGGTAAGAAGAGTGTAATTTACTAGAGTATTTCTCTATTTCTAAAGAGTCTACACAATTCTGTTTATTTTTAGTACAGTGGTTCCTGTGAAGTAAATAATCTCTATGTTTGTTGGACATAGCTTAACTAGAATGGCTGAAGAAATATATCAATTGCCTTGCATGTCCTTTTGAGGTCGTCACAAGATTCTGTGCCAGCCTGTCCTGTTAAATGAAGAGGCAGTATTGACAAATCTTGTTTGCAGAGATTCAATTATACCAATAAAAATATCATGATGCCAGGATAGTTCATCTTGTTGGGCAAACTGCCAGTAGCGATTCTGTTTGTGCAGTTTCCTTCTGTGTTGGATGTAGAACTAGTACTTGATAGTCTTGGCTGCATGAAAAATTGGCTGGATGGCCGGGCCCAAAGAATGGTGGTTAAATGGAGTTCCATCCAGCTGGAAGCTGGTCCCTAGTGGGGTTCCCCAGGCCTCAGTATTTGGCCAGTCCTGTTTAATGTCCCTGTTGGTGACCTGGACAAGGGGATCAAGGGCATCTTCAGTCAGTTTGCAGATTACACCAAGTTAGGCAGGAATGTTGATCTGCTGGAGGTCAGGAAGGCTCTGAAGAGGGATCCGGACATGCTGGATTGATGAGCCAAGGCCAATTGTATGAGGTTCAACAAGGCCAGGTGCCAGATCCTGCACTTGGGTCACACTGTGCAGTGCTACAGACTTGGGGAAGAGTGGCTGGCATGGTGCCCAAGGGGAAAAGAATCTTTGGATGCTGGTCAACAGCAGCTGAACATGGTCCAGCATGTGCCTAGGTGGCCAAGAAGGCCAATGGCATCCTGGCCTGTATCAGGAATAGCGTGGCCAGCAGGACCAGGGCAATGATTGTCCTCCTGTACTTGGCACTGGTGAGGCCACACCTTGAACCCTGTGTCCAGTTCTGAGCCCCTCACTACAAAAAACATTGAGGACGTGCTGGAGCATGTCCAGGGAAAGGCAGTGGAGCTGTTGACGGGTCTGGAGCACAAATCCGGTGAGGAGCAGCTGAGGGAGCTGGGGCCATTTAGGCTGGAGAAAAGGAAGCTCACGGGAGATCTTATCACTCTCTGAAAGGAGGTTGTGGCAAGATGGGTGTCAGTGTCTTCTCCGGATAACAATCAATAGGACAAGAGGAAATGTGGTGCCAGGGGAGGTTTAGATCAGATATAAAGAAAAATTTCTGCACAGAAAGAGTGTCAAGCATTGGAACAGGCTGCCCAGGAAAGTGGTAGTCACCATCCCTGGAGGTATTTAAAAGATGTGTAGATGCGGCACTTAGGGACAGGATTTAGTGGTGGCCNGTGCTGGAGCATGTCCAGGGAAAGGCAGTGGAGCTGTTGACGGGTCTGGAGCACAAATCCGGTGAGGAGCAGCTGAGGGAGCTGGGGCCATTTAGGCTGGAGAAAAGGAAGCTCACGGGAGATCTTATCACTCTCTGAAAGGAGGTTGTGGCAAGATGGGTGTCAGTGTCTTCTCCGGATAACAATCAATAGGACAAGAGGAAATGTGGTGCCAGGGGAGGTTTAGATCAGATATAAAGAAAAATTTCTGCACAGAAAGAGTGTCAAGCATTGGAACAGGCTGCCCAGGAAAGTGGTAGTCACCATCCCTGGAGGTATTTAAAAGATGTGTAGATGCGGCACTTAGGGACAGGATTTAGTGGTGGCCTTGGCAGTGCTGGGTTAGCAGTTGGACTTGGTGATCTTAAATGTCCTTTCCAACCTAAATGATTCTATGCTTATATTCCAGTGAGCTTAATGGCAGGTCATCTGAGGGCATGGCCCTTTATCCCCTTCATGCTTTAGGTACAGACAAAGCTCCATATGAATTAATAAATTAATATTGTCTAATAGAATCCATCTGGCTCTAAAGTCACTAGCCAATAGGTCAGCTGTTATTTGGTTGGAAATCAAACATAAGTTCTTCATGGCCATGTTGATATACCCCTAAAATTGGGAATGACATCTCTTGTAGCAGATTGCAGTAAGATCTGTAAGTTCTTTTAATATATTTGTAGGTCAAAAACTTACTTGGCTAATCATTAGCCCTGACTTTCTCAAAATGGACACCCAGACAACTGGATGAGTACCCAGAAGAATTTTAGTGGGCACGTATTTTTCATTTGGCATTCATCTTCTGTGATATGACCTCCCTTGTTAATCTAATCCATTTTAGGAATTTGTTACATGATCTGATACTGAAGACCCTGAAATGCTAATTCACTACCTGAATATTGTGAAAGGATCTGGCACTATTTCTCCAGCCCTCAATGCTTTGGAAAGTGCAACATGAAAGTTGTATTTATATGTTATGAATTTAAAAGTTCTAAGCAAATGAAGCAAATATTTTTCCCAGGAAGGGAAAGATAGTGTGTCCAATCAGGGAAAACAAGTTTACTGGAAATGAGTCCAACTCTATCCAGACTTCTGGAGAATTTTCTCCTTTCTGACAGAAAAATTTGCAATACTTAGAGACAGGCAGATAGTGTAATTCATTGCCTTATGTATTGTTACTGAAAACTTGTGACATTTTCTACCTTGTACATGATAAATAAGCAAGTTCTGTTTGTATGATGAATGAAATGTAATAGGGAAAAAACCAAAACAAGGGATAAATTCCTCAGATATCCATGTCTCCTCATACCCATCCAATGCCTTCTGTGCTAAACTTTAACGTCGAGCAATGCTTTTTAAGGCTGGACTACAGCATACTTTTGTCTGGCCTTAGCTTCTAAATTTCAGAGCCTACATAACTTACGTGGAACAGATGATCAAAAGTTCTTTGCATGCTTTCTTACAAGTGCTGTGATATCAGCATCAAATTGATATGTCACAAGTGATGCAGGTACTGCAGTTGAATGGTATTGAAGATAAAGCACTCTCTTGAAACACTTAGCATGAGGAACCTTGCCCAAGTGTTTCTTTCTAGAATGTGCTTCGGTTACAGGAACTTCCAGCTTGCTCTAGAAATATAACTCAGAAAACATATGAAAAAGTCAGCTTTTATAAATCTTTGCAACCCAATTACTTCTATTGCACTCATAACATCAGCCACTCTCCAGGAGAAATTTATGTTGCCTGAAATCAGAATTGCAAATTGATTTTAAATCAATTAGCTTCTTTAGTGATAACCACTGAAATTTTTGGGTTTCAAACCTTGAGCTTTCATTTTGTTAGATGAAATTCTAATTTGAATTTTGGCAGAGGTATTCACAACAGTTCAAAAACCCCTACATTATTCTGGTTTCTAAGTCTACTGAGAGAATAGGTAGGTCTTTGATCTGGAAAATCAGAAAGTTAACCTTTTGGTGCAATTTAATATCACATGTTTGAAGCAGAAAAAAATATGGAAAACCTTGAGAGATCATTTTGTGACATATGTCAGATGCTCTCGTAAATAATAGGAATTTTGTCAGGGAGGAACACTGAAGCAGAAATTATGGGGAAATACAGCTGCAATAATGTTTTTTAATTATAGTAAAGGATGCATTTTGATAGGGCACACCCACCCAATCATATTTGGTGTACCGCAACCTTCCTCTTGAGCTGCAGAGGTGGAGTTTCTTCCTCATAATCCATGACTCTCATTGCAAAGTTAATGTCCCTATTACAATGAAAGGTCAGGATTTTTCCATGAGATAATTAAGATACAGTGATAAATACTGTTTAAATTTGTAATACATCAAGGCAGCTTGTAACCCTTTTACAAACTCTGATGGTTAATTCAGCAAATCACTGTGGGGCAACTGGTAGTCCTGTGTACTTTTTCCATGTAAATTGTAAAGCTGACGAGATAGGAAATAATCAAAATGGGGTTTCCTGACACTGTCTTTTACATAGAAACTGACCTTATGATATTCTATTACTGGAGTTTCTTATTATTGTGTACTGAGTGCAGCACTTCAGAACTATACATCATGATACTCTGTTTTGTCTCCTTTCCCATGCCCATGATTATCTCTACAGACAAGTCTACAGAGACATATGTAGTCCTCCCCTGTTGCAAAGAATTAGGAGAGAATGTGGGGTTTTAATTCTTGGTTGGCATTCTACCAGAACTGTTTTGTTTAATAATATCTGCATTGTTTGGACTGATGTTAATTGTGCATTTTGACATAGACTTCACTGTTCAGTGCAAAATAGAACTGTTGTAGAGGTTTCTCTGGATATTCTTCTGTTCTTTCACATTGCTAACATTTTTGCCTTATCACAGTGATAAGTGAGTGGCAGGAACTTTTTCGTTCATTTTCTCATTGAAACACTTTTGTATGTACTGGCTTTTCTATTCTATTATCTTTACCTAAGATCAAATGTTTTCTTACCTTGTAGTGTCCAGTGTTGCATCTAAAATTTTACTAGTGCAGTGGAAGAATTGTTTCAGGTGTTTTGCAAACAATATTCAATTCTGTTGTCTGTAATTTCATGCAGATGATATTGCTTATTCATGTTGGTGTCAATCTACAATAATCTCACATTTTCTTTTGATAAATTTCTACCTAGCCTACTGTTTACTGTCCTGTATTATTGTAGCTGATTATTCCTGCCTACATGTAGAACCATGCACTTGATCTTACAAAATTTCATCCCACTGTTTTAAGGTGATTTCTTCAGATAAATCAGGATCATTTTGAATTTTAATCACATTCTCTTATGTACATCAGTCCAGGTCATCTGCGATATACTCTCTGATCCAAAAATCACAGTCTTTTGAGAGAAACAAAGCCAAGACTGTGGTGTTTCCCAGTGTATCCTTGGGAGGATGTTGTCCCTTGACTGGGAAATAGTTTCATATGGCAGGAAGCAGTACATTTTCTCCTTCTCCTTGAGGCTAAACAGGAACTAAGTTTTTCTACAGTGGACCAGCAAGTGGAGGTGAATGTCAACAATAGTGAACAATACCATCAGTAGTATTCCCTTGCTTTCCTTATTTTCACTGTTGCCTAATGGAAGAAGAGGGTGAGTTTTATTATAGGCACAGGATTACAGGAAGGGTAGGAAATTAAATGAGTCTCAGAAATTTAGCACTAAAGAGGTTCAAAACGAGGCCTAGAAACAACTAATCTAAGTAGTTTATCAGTTTCTGAATGGGCTTTCATTCTCACCTCGAAGGACTGATTAGAATACCAACACCTTTACTTTTCAATCGTAGAGGCCTTTATGATTACTTTTGACCTACTGGTGGTTATTCCTAACAATATCAACCATTCTCACATAAACTAAGAGCATGAGTTAATGGTCAGTGAGGCAGATTAATCCAGAAAGTTCAGATCTCATCACTGGTTCAGTTCCTTCAGCATCCTTAGAATACCACTAAAAACAGCATCTTTTGCTTTGTGTTTGTGAATGGCAGCTGCAAGCCTCATTGCTTTAGAATTGTGCTCTTCCTTTTCCACTTGAGGAGCTAGAGTAGTCCTGCACAGAGGCTGAAGCAGGAGCTGAACTCAGGTCAGTGTTCAGACTGATGTTACGGCAGTATAGACTGACCTTAACCTGTTTAGCAAGTAAAACTGAAAAACACCAGGCGACACCTGCACATGTAGTATTAACACGTCTGTATTAAAATTATGTGTTACATAGATCAGCAATGCTTAGGAACCGTTACATAAACTGTTTCTGGTTTTGTTATATTTTTCTTTTTGAAGCAGCTTTTCAATTGACATAAAATGGGTGCAGTTATACAGAGACAAGAAGTGCCTGTCTTTCATTATTCCCTTATTTCATACTGTCAGAATTTTAAAAATTCTGAAGCATCTATGATATATTAGTTTTCCACTTTCTGTTGCAGGTGAAGGATTGACAGGAAGACCTGTAGAGGTTATCCTTGCTGTTACTTTGTGTATACTTTCCGTTGTTCTTTTGGTGGCTGCAGTATATGCTTTTGCAAGGTGAGATTTATGTATCCTTGCCATAGCATGTTTGAAAACACTCAAAAATGATTTAAAGAAGAGTTGAGACAGTCCTATAAATGTAAGCTCAAAATATCTTGATTTTTGGTTGGGGTTTTTTTTGTTTTTATGTAGAAACTAAGGGAGAGACTCACAAAGAATTGAGTCTAGTGAGGGTAACTTCCACAGATGAAGAAGAAAATCCAACTTCTCCAGAGGGTAAATCAGAGTGGTAGCCTTTCTTAACCTTTCAGAGCCACTTCTCTATTGACAGATCAGATGGTCAGCTGGTTATAGTTATCATGATGGCTAATACTATTTACAGCTGGGTGTGAAGACTCTAAATTCTATTTTCTGTCTTCCTAATAAATTTATCAGTTAAATACACTGAAGTTCCACAGGTGGAAGAGAAATTGAGCTTCAATTCAAACAGTGAACAAAATGTCCATGTAAAGAAGGAGGCTGCATACTGCACACATTATGCGAGTTTGTTCATCAGTTCTGTTCTTACTCAGCTGCTTTATTCAGGAATTACCAAAGAATTTTTGTAGGAAAACTAAAAGAATACAGCACATGGATTCTTTCTTCTGAATTTTAGACAACAAAACTTCAGTATTTGACTAAATTGCACTGTTAGAAGGGAGACAAGAATAAAGGCCAAGGAAGGATTCCTGGCAACCATTTTTCAGTTTCAGCCTGTCAAATCAAAGTATTGACATATGTGTCCTTAAATCTTTTGCATGTGTATTTTTTCACTATTATTTTCTGTTTAGAATTCGGCAAAAGCAAAAAGAGGGAGGCACATACTCCCCACGAGATGCTGAAATTGTTGACACGAAATTCAAACTGGATCAGCTGATCACAGTGGCAGACCTGGAGCTGAAGGATGAGAGATTTACACGGTAAGCGTACTCCTTAGGCAAAACAGTAGTCCAAAGGGTCTGTAGCCATGACCCCTTTCTGACCTTTGCTTGTTTGGAAGTGTTTGTGCTGTTCTTATTTACACAGGTCACTAAGATCCTTTTTCAAAGAATGACCTCTATCCTCAAGACACTTCTCACTAGCTTTTAGAAAATCACTTAATCTTAAGGTCTTTTTACGACAAGATAAAAATCTAAGTGCAAATCACTGTTTAATTGTGTTAGCCAAAGAAGGGCTACATATTTTAAACATGCAGAATTTCTGAGTTTTTTTAATGGCCCAACTTTTTGTGTAGGCTTTTTTTGAAATAGCCAGACTCTGAGAAGTCCCTGTCAACTAACTCAAGAACAAATCAACTAACTCAAGAACAAATCTGTCATTGTTTAATTGACATTTAGAAAGCAGGGGTTTTTTTAAACAGAGGGATTGCCATAACATCTGGGTTTCTGTGGAGCTCAGCACACTGGCTATCCTAACATCTACTCAATTTAAGGTGCGTGCAGCAGTTCATATTTTGTATCTGACAAGAAAGCTTGTCACAGGTATTTATCAGAAGGAAAACCACTTTTCGACTGCCGGAAATATTGATATTATTCACCAAATAAATATAATGGTGATTATCAATAATATGTGACATCCAACTGAGTTAGAAATATTTGGTGAACATTCCTCACCTGCCTGTATTTTCCCTGCTGTGTCACAGATGAAACACTGTGGTAGGCAGTCTCCTTAAAGATGAGAAGCCAAAAATAGTCTTGCCCTAGTAGCCAAATATCCTACTGTTGCAACCAGGAATAGCTGGAAGATGAAAGGTTGTAGCTGTTGCCCTGGGGGTTTTGTGCATGTCTGTGTGTGGTACAGAGTAAGTTGATTGCATGTACAAACCTGTTCAAAATAGAGAACACAAGAATGGCTGCTTGTAACAGATGAGAAAACATACTGAGAATCATCTGGAACTCATTGATGTAATGGCTGGGGTATGTCCTGTGCGGGGCACTTGTTCAGATAGCAGAATTTAGTACCTGCTAATAACAGTGCAAAGCATCCTCTGAAGGCAGAACCATTGACAATGCACTGCAGTAACTGTGCCTCAGATAAATGATCTTGATGTATCTTCAAAATTACCTTGTTTCCACATCGTTATCTGAATAAGACTAGTACTAATCTTGTTTATGTACTAAAGTGTTAATGGATTTTACTTCCAGATACTCTTCATTTTTCTTTAGACGCAAGGAGATTTTTGTCATCCAGTAAGTTTTTGTATTATTGAAGCAACATGGTGTGTTTTCCATTCTGTTCTCTTAACCTGTGTATTATCATACTATATTGAATGATATAGTTAATCAAAATGAAATGTCAATCTTTGCAGATATTCTAATGACAAAAAATGGTATTTTTCATCATGAAATCATGTATGTTTTTAGTCCCTAATGTTGAGATATAGGAGTTCCACAACTATTTTGAAATAAATCAGGGCAATGTTTAAATAGAAATTATATTACACTATGGCAATATAGCCCTGATATATACAACCTATCCTTGAAACAAAGGTAGTGCAAATGTGGCATAAGAAACCTGCTGTTTCTTTCCTTTGGAAGTTAGGATATATATACTTTAGAGAAATTCTCTTTTTTCCTCAACTGTCTTTTGTACTCACACTGCAGCTGTTTCATACTATGCCTCTACAATCTCAGCAACATATCCACACAGTCGAATATCTTTTGTTGGTTTGCAGATACAATTCTGCCACTTTTCTGTCTAAATTTTAAGCATTTTAAATTTTTACAGTCTCAAACTCTAAAGGGTAATTGAAAACTATAATATTTCATACTTATGTACACTTCATTATGTGATTTATCCCCAGCAAGACCTTTACTGATCAGTGCTTCAGCAGTTTTAGTTACATCACCCTTATTTTGATTAGTAAGTCTCACAATTTGGTTTGCAATTTGTCATGTCCTTCCATCTGTATTTTTCTCTTCCCTCCTTCCAACTGTCCTTTAATGGCCAAAAGCAAAGACTCTCTACTTCTGTCATTGTAAGGTACAGGATGCAGGTGTTAAATTTTTGGATTATTATTTTTCAAACTGTAGTGGCACTGAAGCTACAGCAGGCTCCTTGCCCAGGTCCTTTGCTGAACATTATGACAAACTGTTGAAGTTTGAAGTGCAGGCACTAATTGAGAGCTCCTCAGGACAGGATTCATGACATCTTTTCAGCTGGAAGACAGAAAATGTCCCGAGGTACTCTCCTAGATAACATGAGGGGTAATGAGGGGCAGGATATCCTTTATCTGTTCAAAATTTTTTCGTTTATTTTGGCTTTTTTTTTTTAAGCCTCAAAGAATCTTTCGCTATGTGTAATATTGTGTTCTGGTAATGTCAATAGCCAAAAGGGACATTTGAAGTGTCTCTAGTAGCTGTCTTTAATATAGTTACATACTTCCTGGTAATGGTGGGTTATATCAAGGAGCTGGCAGAAGCATGGCAGCACATACCAAGGCAGTTTACTGCAAAATCTAATGACTAAAATATTTTTGTTTCCTGTTTTTAGACTTCCAAAGTTGCACCATGAAAGAACTTTTGTACCTGTTGCCATTGGGGAGCAGCTATGCTGAAGTCAATTACAGTCCCAGTTCTTGTGTTGACCCTATCATTCTCATGACTTGTGGTTACAGCAGTGACATGTTAGCATGTTTAGTTATTATATTTAATGTTGATGACTACAGTCTAACCTTCACAAATTTCCCGTGCATTTGGAATGGGCATCACTGCATCTGCACTCTCTGCAGTGGCTGCATTTAGGCAGCTATCTCAGCTGTGTTTGCAGAGCTTGCTGTGTTTCAGTTCGTGGCATCTTGCAAGTGTATGAGGAGGGCAGAGATGGACAGATTCCTTTACCAGACTGGCATGTTTGTATTTTTCAGATAGCAGTAAATCAACTGAAATCTGGTCCAGCTTCCTACCCTGAAAGGGCAACAGGGAGTTTGTGTGAAAATCCTAGGTGATAGAAGAACATTATAGATTTTTTTTCCCCTACCTACTAATCATCCCATTCAGTGCTCATTTGAAGGGGAAAACCAAGTTTTTGGTCACTTCTCTGA
This sequence comes from Edolisoma coerulescens, assembly GCA_013397115.1. NCBI lineage: Eukaryota > Metazoa > Chordata > Aves > Passeriformes > Campephagidae > Edolisoma > Edolisoma coerulescens. The sequence continues at coordinate 5,312,641 of VWZW01002957.1, read as the reverse complement.
CCAAATCTTTATTTTATTTAGCTACTGTAAATCAATAAAGGCACACACTTGCAGCTGACACAGTTCATCCACAGAATAAAAATACTCTGCCCTGCTCCATGAGATCTTTCTTGACTGCCCCTCATCCATTGTGTCTTCAGACATTCTCTCGTGCTTACTGAATCACAGCTTATGATCTTGGCTCACATTCTCAGAAAATTTTTGCAGCTGGTATCTCATGAGAAAAACAGTAAAGTAGAAAAAGTTTTTTCTGTTCTGTATGAATATGACTGGAAATACTTTTTGTCATTCTGATATCAAAAATTCAACAGCTTGAAGTTCAGCAAATGTTCAGTATAGGTTAATCAAGACATTATCTTTCACACATTTTTATAATTTTTTTAATATTATGTATTTTGCACTACAAAAGTCAGTTTGGGTAGAAAAAGATAAATTTAAATGTGCCAAGAATTCCATTTTGACAATTTTGAAACTTTTTTGTGGGTAACATTTTTTCTTCAGACCAGGAAATTAAAGGAAAATTCCAGTTCCAGTAGTAGTCTTTTAATGTAATGATCATCATAAAAAAATTTGCAAACTTCAGTGTCTAAAATTACTAATATTAGCTAGTACATATACACTCTGTCTCACCAAGTCTTTGTTAACAATTTATCAATTGGATGCAGTTTCAGAGGGCATGCAGAGAATTAAGTCCTACTGAATTTAGTGGAAAATGAGATCTTCTTTATGAATCCAAAACGTTAACTTTGAATGTTTGGGACATATGTTGCATTGATGGTGGAGATGGTGTGAGACAACTAATAACAGTAAAAAAAAACCTTGTTCAAAACATATGCAGCCCTAAACTGACTTAAACATTGTTTCATTAAGCACATAGAATATATATATACTGGGTGCTCTCATTACTTGCCTTTTACAACAGGTCCACAGGGTTTGCCAAGTCAATCTTCAAAGCAGACACTAATCTTCTGTGATTAGATTCTGTCCCTAAATTTTCAGGGTGCACCAGGTTTGGTGAGATACAAGTAACTCTTCCTTGTTCCAGGTGCTTACCTAGGAGACAACCTCTCTGGCGCCCTACTCTTGCAGTGCTTTCTGCAGCAAGTATAGAGCCATTTAGATACTCTTTTTTTTAATCTTTCCTTGAGAAGTTGCACCTTGTGGTTAATCCTTTGAGGCTTTTGTTTCACTCTGTGTAAGACTGCTTGTCAAGCAAATGGGGTCTGAAGAAATATTACAGACACTGTAGCCCCTGCAAATATCAGGTAATTAGAACTCCTTATGGAAAAGTATTGTCTAGAAAATTGTTGTCTGATCTTATCTTTCCTAAATACTATACGTTCAGTGGGTGTCTATGCTTGAGGTAACAATTTTGCACGCACATTAATTTCCATAGACTAGCCTGATTCTTTCTTTGTGTAGTCGGACCTGTCTTCCTTTGAGTAGGGATAGGCATGGCTTCAGCCTTGCCTTTTTCTTCAACAAGTTTCCCTTTAGTAATCAGCTATCAAAAATAGGCTTCTGAAGTTTGTATCCCAGGAGAGCAAGGTTTATGAATGTATGTGTCCTGGTACAATGGAAGAAATGACCATGTGTTCTCTTTCCTCAGGCCTTTAATACGTAGGAAGGGTTAAGCTCTGTATTGCTTTCAATTAACTTGTTAAAAATTAGTTCCTCTGTTGGTCCTAGGAAGTGTCAGTGGTGCTTATGAGTTAAGCCTTTTGCCTACATAGTAATTTCTGTCATTTTCTGGTTGGAGGAAATTTTAATTCCTTGTGGATTTCAGATGATTGACCCAGAGAGAAAGCTGAGTCTGTGTGACAATATGTCTTCAGTTATCACTGCCAACACAAATAAATGGCTTCTTTCTAGCTCTATCATAAGTAATCTGAGTGGGATTCAGATTTTTGATAGTCTTCAAAAAAACCAAACATGAAACAATACACTGTTTTAAAAGAAAATCAGATTTAAGGCAATAAACTATCCTTTATCTAAGAGAATGTTTTTCTTTCCTCATTTCAAAGTCAGACAAGTGGGAATATGAAATAGGGAAATTTTCGACTTCATGGTTTGATTCTGAATTGTGCTTATCAAGATCTAGTGATATTTATATTTTTAAGTTTTATACAAAACACTGAGAAACGTACAGGACAAGATTACAGATAGATGAGTATTTGTTCATTGACAAAATACTGTAAGATTATTACTATGTATTCCAAGTCAAGAGACATAGAAAAAATACTGTTATTTTAAGCCTAAGGCTGGTGAACCAGAGCATTGCTGGATGTCTTTAGTGAGAACACAAAATTCATCCCTTCTGAAGATCCTTACACAACAAAGCTAACTCCTTTGCCACAGTTAGACAAGTTAGACATTAACTTTCCTATAAGCATTTTAAAATAAATAATATTTTCTGAGCTGCAAAGCCACTGCTATGTGCACTTGCTACTAACAGAAGTGTGACTGTTCAGTACTTCTAAAAATCAAGTTCTTCACTTAAATAGGTTTAAGATAGGTTTAAGTGTCAACCCATAGATGCCTTGCTTCTTAAAAAAAGTTATACTGTTGGATCCATGTACCTTCAGCATTAAAGTGCTAAATGGCATACCTGCATTGCTTATGTACAGCACAGAAGTAATTTTTATTCCCTAATGACCAAACTGCATTTTCTTACTTCAAATTATGTGCAGAAAGCCCCTCATTGCTAAACATTTGAGAGGAGACCTAATTGTATTTGAAAAATTATTGGAATGCCAACTGGGACATGACTTTTTTCTGTTCTATGGTGAAGATAGGTGAATTCGAAGGAAAAACAAGTGTAACTTTCCTTCAAAGTCGGCTTATTATTTTGTCCTGAAAAAAGAGCCTACAAAAAAATTTCTTTTCTGCTCAAAGACAAATATATATTTGTGTGCAGTACTTTGGTATAGCTATTAATTTTTTTTTTTTGTTAGGAAACTTTACCTCTATAATTTTGCCAATATTACTAGGAGGTAGTTTCATCTGCCACATAATGCAAATAACTTATGTGATACAATAAGAACAAGCTGTATGTTGAAACATTCTGAATAAATAGAGTTGCATGCTTTTTTATCTTATTGCCTTCTTTTTCATTCTGAAGCTGTCCTTCAGTTGTCTTAATAAGCACCTTTTTTCTGTGAATACTTTTAACTCCACTGAGACTGATCCAGTGAGGCTTTCATAGCCAGTTTGCTTTGAGTATAACAGTTCTAACAAAGAATGTACCACAAAGGCATCCTTAATAGCCTTGAAATTAACTTCTCTGATGCTTAATAATAAATTAATCAAAATTGTATTAATCTCATTTTATTACCTCAATTAAATTTAAATAATTAAGAATAACTTCATAAATCAACTATTTTTAAAGCAATTTTTTCCTTTTCTATTAAAATCATGACAGCAGTACAGTAAACATTTGTATTATAGAATACTTTTTGTCATATTTTCTGTAAGAATGTATATTTGGAGGAACAGACATATAAAAGGGGTACTTAGAGTTTTTTGAAGGAGCAGGTTATCTTTTAAACTGAATTATTACAAACTTTTTCAGTTGGTCATTTAGACAAGCTTTGTGAGTCTGAATGCTCAAAATTTGGTTTCTAAATCCATCCAGAGGCAATTGTGACCAAGTTTCAAGGCCATCTGAAAGCGCCCTGAGTATAGATGCTCATGTACTATCTTCATGAAACCTGCTGTGAGATCAAGTTAAAGATTTAATATGTATCACAGTTTTTAAAATTGACATATACAAAACCAGCAGTGAATATGTGAAAAATGAACATGAAACCAGGACACTAATTTTAAAAATCTTTAGAAAAACAACCATAGCTGTGGTTTCTGTAGAGGCACACCAGTAGCATGATTCATCTGTGACTCATTTTAGGTATCTGCTTCAAATGAGATGAAATTACACCTATTTCTCCTCATTGATTATAAAAGAAATCTAGAGTGACTAACTGAGAAACAGGTGTCTGTGTTCAGTTAGATTAATCCTATCCTGATGCTCTGAAATGGCCCTTAGAAGAATGATATTCATGCAAAATAAAGCCTATAAATATATATGTAATGGTGTGCAGCAAGTATGGGTTTCCCAGAGCCATATGAGCCCAGAGCACTAAAGTGATTTGAAGAGAATGATAGAAACTGTAACTATGTTCTTCATATCTGCCAATACCTGAGATAAAAACTAATCAAGACAATCACCCAAGATATCTGAACTTGAATCCATAAGGGAAACCAATCTTTAGTTACTTGATATTTAATCTAGAACCTGTTAACATGCACAATATTGGTTAGCTCTCAGCTTGCTATATTTAACAAAAATCTCTGTTGCAGGTTACTTAGTTATAGAAAATCCATCAAGTAAGTTTATTAAAGATTTTTATGTTTTATTCATCGATGCGTCTCAATATGTGGTTCCCTGCTCTATGTTTATCAGAAAAAACTCCAAGCTGCATATAAATCATAAAAGCATGACTAATTGCATGGTAACTGGAGAAATGCTTTCTCTCTCTCTGGGGTGAAGCCTGCATGTCTGTGTTTTAGCTTGGGAAGTAATACAGGGTTATTTAACCTCCTCAGGATTTAAAACCCATGTCATTATGAGAATGAGGTCACTGCAATATTTTATATGTCTAAAACCTTGCAATGTATAAAATATTTTCTGTGTGACAAAAAAGTATTATGTACCTTAAAATGCAATAATAAGTTTACAAATTTACTTTAATGTCAAAACCTCGCCTTAAAATGCTGTTACCTATAAAAACAATCATAGCCTACAGTACTGTTAACATTAGCAACATTAAACATTTTGTTAGGGGGAACAACAAGGGGATGAAATGTTTCTCTTTTAAGTGATTGAAAAGAAATCAAATAAGCATGCTGTAAGCAGTTAATAATTTTCTGCAAGTATCAATTTCCATTGAACGGGAAAACATTGTTTATTAATAAACTACACTTAATAAAAAGAATGACAAAGACATTCCCTATGGGTTTCTAATTCTTCTGTCCTTACTTTCAGGCCAATAAGCAAGAAATCCTTTCTACAACATGTTGAAGAGCTTTGCACAAACAACAACCTAAAGTTCCAGGAAGAATTTTCGGTATGTTGCTAGCAGTTGTCACAACATCGCAAGACCTTCAGTCGTTTCACGTGTCACATTTTGTGTCCATTTTAAGCAGGCAAGGCCATGAAGGAGTCCGGCCTTGATAATCAATACCCAGTTACCAGGTTGATTGTTTAGAAAGTAATAGTACACTGATTTGGATTCTGCAGTCTATACTGCAACCTGGTCAGAATTATTTACCTTAGTGTCAGCCAAAAATGATCTTCTTTAGTCTCCAACATTTCAAGACCACCATATTTATGTTTTTACATATGTAGTGTTGCATATGTAGGTTACCTAAGAACAAATTATTTAGTTTTCTAACACATACACAGGTATATTTAACTGCTGTAAATATGTTCATTTTCCTGAGTGATGACGACTCCAAAAACAGAGTTAATATTCATTCTGTGAAATTTTCAGGCCCCAGTCATACTGCCACGAAACTCAAAAATGTTTTTCTTTCATAGATTTTGGTGCAGAAAGTAAAAGGTTTGCACATGGTACTTTGCTTTTTGTTCCTCTACAGGTAATGGGTCATATTTGTTATGCCTGTTGACAATAGCTTCCATGTAAATAGCCTCCATCTCCTCACATGAGCAGATAAACACAGCAAACCTGTCTTTCTTTCTGAAAAGAGCCTAGTTCTCAAAATGTACATTGCAGATAATATAATATAGTTTCAAATTTAGATCTCAAAGTTTTCACTATTTTCATTAAGTAATATTTTATGGCTATCATATTTTTTTCCCAACAATAACTTCTTGTTATTTCAGAAACTTTATCATCATCATCTTTCTTAACACATACAATCGTTTGCCCAAAAATAATTTGTCAGTGTTCAGTGACTTTATTATTTTGGATTTATAAATTTATCATGAATAATTTACCGGTTGGATTAACAAAAATGAAGATTTAACAATTGGCTTTTCTTCTGCTAGATTATAATATTTCAGTTTCCAAGGGAACACTAACAAAAGTGTATAAAGATTAATGGTTTTTCCTACAGTTTTTTTTGTTATGCTCATTAGGTAAAATTGGTCTGGATTCAATAATAAAAAGCACCATAAAATTCTCAGAGCAATAAAGTAAGAACATTTTTTTCCTAAAGCCAGAAGTGTTATTTCACTTGAGTAGGAATGATTATAGCTACATTATACATGACTGAACAGATAAAAAGTTTTACTATCAATAACATTTTCTCATATTAACATTCATTACTAGAAAGTCACTAGTAAATTCAAGTGTACTGGGAACTGAACATGAGAATATGATAATTTACACTAAGAAGTTGCTAGTATATTCCCTGTGTTGAATTTGGACTGTTTCACCTAGCAGTCTTCCTGGAAAATTCCAAGATATGCTTTGGTAGGTAAAATAGTCTAGGGATAGTGTACAACAGGCAGTTTGTGGACAACAAACATGGTTTGGAGTTTTCCAGCATAAATGTGACTCTTTCCATTTCACTTAGTCTTGTAATCCAGAGGCATTCCTGGTTTCATCTAATTCGCTTAACTGACCAAACTGCCGTGCCAGGACATCTTCAGGGGTCAATCTCAGTCCACATGTGAACTTGACCTGTGTGTAAATGTGATGAGAAGGGAACCTGGACCTCAGAATGGACCTGGATCCATTTCTTGTCAGAGAAGACAAATTTAAAGAAACCATAGGGAGCCAAAGTAACCGATGATGGGCACCACCTCACTGCTATGCAAACTTCCAGCTTTCCAGCTGATTCCTGGGTCTCTTGATACATTTGGGAATTTATGCTTTTCTAGTAACTGGCAAATTACTGAAACAGAAATTCTAGTATAATACTTGTTTTATGGTAAGTTCTGTTCATGAATAAAAGAATGAAATACTTTAAAATGTCACCACAATGCCATAAAAGTACTAGAGTAAACAAAGTGCTAATTGTTTATTTCAAAGTTTCATGAGTTTGCAAAGAAACGTGGTTTCTGAGAAGAGTTGTTATTGAGTCTGGGAACACAAATAGTCTTTCCCCAAATCTGAAAATAGAAATGAAGTCTGAAATCCCTGCTAATGCAGAGAATTGGTACAAGGCTTTTGAGCACTCGTTCAGTCATGGAAGCAATATTATGAAAATAATAAGATCTGCTTCTCTATTTCCTCTCTACTACAAACTGCTACCAGTACAATGGTGCTACTTCTACACAAGTTAACAGGCAAGCTAAAACTTGGAGGAGTGAGGCAAATGGGGCCAGTTGAAGTTCACATGATATGGGATTCCATGGCCCAAACCACTTGAAAAAGGCAAAATAGGCATTTTGTGTATGTCCTTCCTTCATGAAAACATTCAATGACAGAAACTTTGTGAGAGAGTTTCAGTTTTCTGAATGAGAGGAATTTTAACATCTCCACCTTTAACTGTGTTTTATACACAAGGCTGACAAAATACGTGAATTAACAATGAAAGAAAAGCACTTTAGTAAAACAGTCGTGGTTTTCCATTTTTCATTACCTCTCTCATTTATTTATTTATTTGCTAGTAGATTCCCATTAAATTTTATTTACAAAATACAAGCTGTCTCAAATACCTGGGCAAAAGGGCACTTGAAAATAATTAATATTGAGCCTGATAGTAAGGCTATCTTCCCAACTTTTGGAAGTAGCCCATGCAGATAGTAACCGCTAATATTAAAAGACAAATTTGAAGGCATTGCTCTGCACAAGCAGCAAAATTTTGTATTGCACTCATTCAAAGCAATAGGTAGATCTCTTAATTTGTATCTTAGATAGATATAAAAAACAGATTTGCATTTGGATAACATTTGTCAAGCAAAGGGAAATTCTATTAAAGTTAACAATCTATGTGGAATTCTGCCTTTTCTGAGTTTTCTATTCTCTTAATACCACGATGAGATCATCACTTTAACACAATTTCTCCATTAATAAGTACTGAAGTTGTCTCCACTCTTTTAATCAACTTTGTAAATTGTACCTGTCTATGCACACAAACATCCTCATCAAATAAGTGCCTCAATGTGAATGATTTATCCATCTCTGTCCTCTAGTAATAGAACTAATGACCAGTTATGAAACGGCAGTACAACCCAAAATAACTTTCCCACCCCTTTCACAAACAGTCCCATGAGCAACAGCTAATTGCCAGTTGTCTCAACTTAGTTAAATTCTCATCAGTTCTCATGCTGTACCATAAACCCTCCCAATCTACAGGAGTAAGGAAAAGGCGTTATTCAAAACTAAGGTTGAGTCAGTAAGGCATGGTAACCAAGCATGTGACTTCATGTAAAAAAACAGAAAAGAACTACAAAAGGTGATAGACTGGCTTTATCCAGGCTTGTAAAGGTGAAAGCTCATGCAAGCTTAATTGTTCAATTTGACGGCATTGTCTGCAGTGCTGCATCTAACACTGCTGGTGTAACGGGTTGGCAGTGAGGTGGAAAGCTCTGTAATGCTTCCAGCTGTTCTTAAAAATGCACTGTTGCAGAACTGTAGAGTTTTTCCTCTTCGGGATGATTGTGCATATTTTAAACTCACTGAAGTGCAAAAGTTTTCCAACAAACATTTATTCCTCTGCAGGAACTTCCCAAGTTTCTGGAAGGCCTTGCTTCAACTGATGCTGATCTGCCTTGGAACAGGTCTAAGAATCGTTTCCCAAACATAAAGCCATGTATGTGTGTTTACTGACCAACTCCTCCATTTTGCTCTTTACTTTCAATAGTGTAACAGATATTTGGAATGCAAGTGTATTTTTGTTTGATCTGTCTTTGAAATGGCAGTACAATCATGTCCACATTATGAAATAATTTTCTGTCAAGTAATCCATCTTTACTTTGTGGGTTTTTTTAAAGACATTTTTATTTGCAAATAGCTTTCAACTTGCTCTCACAAGGTTTAATATGCAGGTGCAAGAAACTGTAGCCTCAATAGTTTCTTGGCTTTGTAATTCAAGCCATGTAGCAAACTCTTTAACATTCTTCCTCATTGGATTTTTTTCCCCTTTAGAAAGAGCTAATTTTTTAAACATATAAAATCCACATGTTTGTGCATTCAGCTACCTCAGGAGTCTGGATATGCTTTCTTGTGGGTATGTGTACGTGTGCTACAAAGGTTCCACAGAAGATCAGAGTGACTGTATGATAACTTATAAGCCCAGGCTAGATATTATCACAGGAGACAGGAGTCTGTCTCTCTATACTCAACACTGCTTCATTTTTCAGTTAATAAGACAAGAAATGTCATTATTATTTTAGGCATTAGCTGTGATGTGAGATGGAGTGCATGGCATTCCTTGGTTAATAATGCTACATTCTGTGCTATTAACTTTTCAGAGCAGCTGTTCCTGCCATCTACCGCCTTGTTCAAGACATACTCTAAGTTACAGTCATTAAAAATTTATATTCATGACACACAAGAAAACAAACAGATATGTTTCATAAATATTTAACTTTTTATTATAGTGTTCCTTACTAAGTTGGGGACTAAACACCAAAATTCTGGTGTTACACACATAACATGTTTCTTGGATTTTGTAATTTCTGCATACGTACTGTGGGACCAAATCAGGAACCCTCTTTTTTCTTTTTTTTTTTTTTTAATGACTTAACCTTACATCCAAAAATTAAAACTATGGAAAAGTGCCAGAATCTGGATCAGACCTGTGACCTGGGCAGCAAGTATATAGAAAAAACTGTCAGATCCCTGACCCTGCTCTCTGATTCACACGGAAGTTGTGTGTGCTAGAGCAGCATGGCTTGAAGTACACAGGCTACATTTAAGTAGAGAATCCTCCCATACATATATCACATTGGAGGTTTTGGCTCATTCACCATTTAAATTAAAAGGTATTATATACAACATGTCTGGAACATTAAAGAAAGACCATACAGTAATGGAAAAAGTTTAAATTACCTTTGTAATTAGTGTTCTACTCTGTCAAATATTGTTAGATTAGCAACAATAACAGTATTTTTGATTTCTTATCACTCCAGGAACACTTTTTACATGTTTTATGGTTTTTGAACAAATCTTTTAGTTAACTAGACTTTACTTCCATGATAGATAATAACAACAGAGTAAAGCTGATGCCTGATGCTGGTATTCCTGGATCTGACTACATTAATGCCAGCTATGTGTCTGTAAGTAGAAAGTCTCTCACCTTTTTACTGTATTTGTTTTCTGGCAGAAGAGTTAAAAGATAATTTACAAGAAAAACAGGATTCTAATTTTGCTTTCACTCACTACAGCCACTGTTGCCATGGCATTGTTCAAGTGGCCCCTATGGCACTAAACATGTCAACTTAAAAATATACATATCCCATTTTCATTGCTAAGCAATGATTTCCAGTAACAATCAAAACTGTGTCCAGCAAATTGTTTTTTATAAATTATCTCGTACCATTATCATTAAAGACAATAGTGGAACTCCCACTGAGGTCAATTGTTTAAATAGGTGTTATTTGGTCTCTTGATTCAGGAGTTAAAGTTGTTGTATATGAATAGGACAATGAAAAGATAACTGAACAGAAAACTTTTATAGAAATGGCTAACAGTTTTGGTGTGCTCCTTATTATTTTGTGAAAGTTATGATGGAGGAAAATGAAAGTAGGCTTTTTGAAGAAGAAAGTAATACTATGTTTTTCATCCTCAGCTTTCTTCCCAGACTTTCCATTTTCTTAATGTGTGCTCAGCAAACTCTTCATCTCTATTTTTTTCTCATTTTTGTCCTGTTGAAGCTCAAATTGTGAATTGCAGTTATGCATTTAATCTCTGCTAGCAGTGGCTGGTGATCTCACATGAGGTCAAGACTTGGTTTACACCAAACACTTTTCGAACACATAGCAAGACATGCAGACTGTAGTCTAAACAGATGACACAAAGGAAAGTAGAAATAGTTATTTCCAGGTAACTAAGAGACATTACAGAGAATAAGGAACAGACCTGAGAGGATCTTCCTTTCTCATTAGCAAATGCTATTTATTCCCTTTATGTGGAATGTCTTTGTTCTGAGGGTTTGTAGATAGGAAGAACTATGCTACTTGATGCTGTGACTATACACAGAATGACTGAGAAGGAAAGCAGGCAGCTTGGAGCGTGGCCTAGTCACTTCTTCTGTCACTGACAGTCCAAGCCTTAGGCAGGGAACACTAACAGCAACTTCCGAACAGCTGCAGCAAAAGCCAGTACAGAGTGTTCCCTGCTGAGATTTTGCTTGTCTGCATACATTTTGGGGGGCCATTCATCAGTGAATAGACAATTCCACTGTTAAGGTTTCTCAAGGCTGAAGTTTTGCCCTTTATATGTTCTCACTTTCCATACTTGTAGATGTATAAATATATAAATGCCTATAGCTGAGAACATGCAATATGTATGTGTGTTTACATTCCTAATTACCTAGGTCTATTTACATATATACCTTTGTAAAGAGAGGAAAAGAGAAGTCTTGTATACAGTTTTACAAGTGGGAACTCTGCTGCTACTTTTACTTTCATTGGTTAGACAAAGTCAGTAACTGAGCTGTGAGTTTTGCGTCCCTGAATTATAGTTTCTCACCTCACTCTTAAACTAAGGAGGATTAACACAGTTTCCCACTGCCACCTGTTCTGTATATTATAGATGGAGTAAATAACAGGCAGATGTGAATTATAGGGCTATAATTCCAACAAGAAGCTTTGGTGGTGCTATAAACCACTATGTCAGTCGTTTTGAGCAATAAGCAGAACCCTGTGATATTATAAACTGCTAGTTCTACAGCATAAATTTATTGCTATTATCGCCATTGTTGTTCATTTAGACTTTCTGTAGTACATAATAGTTCCTGTAGGTACATTTCTGTTCCATGAGGAACCAGATCCAGGTGAACTCATGCACTCACAGCACTTACACCGATTTTTTCAATAAACTTCCTTCTTCCCAAGTTTAACACCAATTTACAAATTAACTAAAGAGCACAAGCCAACACTAAAATAAAAGTCAACACCTACAGTAGGTTTCTTGAAGACCTTTCATCAGAGATCATTTATTTGAGTAAGCTCCAGCTGTTAGTAACAGCAGATCCCTGACAATCAACAAAGAACAAGGTCGTTAGTGGGTGAATTACTTGCGCTAGCTCTCAGACTGCTCCTTAGTTGTTTCCTTGGCTCCACTGCTCCTTAGCACTATTTAATTTTACTTTGTTGGCCACCTCTTGACATAGCTCTTGGTGGCCTCTGGCTGGATCTGTGGTAAGGCTAATATGAAGGCTTAGATATTTTTTAATGGGAATTGATGACCTGATGTCCCTGTAATTTCTCTGCTAAATGCATTTCTATTGCCATGGCACTTCCCATACCTCAGTAGAGTATTGGTTCATAATTGGACTACAAAAAAATGCCATTACTTTCTTAGTTTTCCAAGGCAGCCTGCCATGCAGTGATTATCCGGGCATATGCCAATTCGCTTAGTATGTCTGACAAGGTTTTAGCCTTAGGCATGGCAGATACAGACACAACTATGAGTCACATGCAAACTCTTTTGTTTCCTTGCCAACCATTACATATTAAGTATTTTCTCTTTCTTAGGGCTATTTGTGTCCAAACGAGTTTATTGCAACTCAGGGACCATTACCAGGAACAGTGGGTGATTTCTGGAGAATGGTGTGGGAGACAAGAGCTAAAACACTTGTGATGCTCACACAGTGTTTTGAAAAAGGACGTGTAAGTTACCAGAGAACTAATTAAAAGCATTTGAGACAATCGGAAATTCTGTATGTAATTTCTGTCAAGATTATAATAATATAATTGTTAATTAATTAGGAATCATCTCCCTGCAGATAAGATGTCATCAGTACTGGCCAGAAGACAATAAACCAGTGACTGTGTTTGGGGATATAGTGATCACGAAATTGATGGAAGATATTCAAATAGACTGGACAATCAGAGATCTAAAAATTGAAAGGGTAAGCCACACCCCACCTGGAAGTTGACTGAAAAAAATTCATCCATCACCCCAAAGAACATCAGATATGCTATATTCCACCCAACTTCTCCCTCAATATTCTTCTTTTAATCTTTTAGTACATATATATTGTACTGCCTGGTTGTCCTCCGTTTTGTTTTCATTCATATTTTATTTCCTGAGAATTTCTGTCACAAAGAGCTCAGATATATGTCCAACATGCTATGAAGGGCCTGTTAAGGTTACTGAACCTTTGGTCTGGTGGGAGGTGAAGTCTACTTGGACACCTCAGTGTCTGTTCTAGAAAGAAGTAATCCTAACCATTCTGGGATCAGAGAAATCCCTTTGAATGTATCCCTCTCAGATTAAAGGGCAAGATTCTCTGGTGCAGCTGCTTTGCATTGTACCACCAGCCATTGGCCTCCACCCCCGGGAGATTCACCCAATATAAGTATTACTCCCACTCTTTGTGCTGGGAAGGAGTAGGGGTACAGCAGAGATATTCACCTTTGTCATGGTCCACAACTACAGTTTCCACGCTTTAGAGAAATTATAACCCAGCATTAAGACAGAACAGCAGGTGGGCTCGAAAAGCAATCTGGGAATAGTGACCCAAAAGTAAGTCAGCTTTCTTTTGCGCTCCCAGCATTGATCTATGTTGTGTGTAGTGCAGCCAGATCCTGGGACCTGAACTTGGTTGTCCAAATGCAGGCATTACCACCCTGTGGCATGTGCATGTAACAAAGGGCACAGCAGTTAGGGGCTTGTCTCAACGGTCACCCCATAAGGATATGTTGTGCACATAGTGCAGAGAAACTGAACTTTTAAAAATGATTGAGAAAAGATAAACCTTTTTTTCAGCTAAAAATAGAACATAGAGAAACAAGACTGGAAAAGGACTATTTAGAATAAAACTGAATGCCAGCAAAATGCAAAGTCACTTGTGTTAATGAGGGTGAGGCTGAAAAGAAGATAATCTGAATTGACTGGGTGATCCATTTACTATAGCTGAACTACCCTGCACAAGAAGCTATGCCCTTTATAAGCATGTCATTAAATGTGCTGTATTGCTGGTTTTAAGACTGTACATCCATTCACAAGTGGGTGGATGCTTGATGATCTTCCAGTGAAGGTAAAAAGCGTATGTGAAGCAAATAACTCAAAACCATTGCCATTTTGCATCCAAAGTAACTTCTCTTTCATTTTTATGTCAATCAGTTTTTAAAAAATAGTACAACTACAAAGTAGTTGCTGCACATAATTGTTCACAGTTGTTCAGTATTTCTTGCAATTTGAAAGGAGCAAGCAATTGGTTCAAAAGAAATTTTAAAAAATAGGAACTGGTTCACTACACATTTGATTAAACTGTGGTACTCCTTGCTGCAGGATATTGGGAATGCTCAAACCTTACAGGGATTCAAAGAATCTGCATAAATCAGTAGAAGAAAATACTGACATGTACTATTAAATTTCAACTTACTGTCTCTGACCGAGGCAGTTCAAAAGTCACAAACTATTAAGAATGGAAAGGATATTCTGGGGAACTACAGATCCATTATTGTCACGTTTTATAATGTTCCCTAACATTTTTTTTGACCACTGTTAGAAACGCATATTGAACTAGACAGGCTTTGGCATGATCCTGTTCTTTCATTTTTACATCCTTCAAAAGTAACCTAGGTATCAGATCATAACCTCTTTTTTGAGGTCACTGTTCCTGCTGCTCCGATTGAGAGAGCATGAAAGAAAATAAATCTGTGTTTACCAGTGTATGTGTGTTTGCCTTCACTACACTGGGTCAGTCTTAAAGTGGTTGCTTTTTCCTGAACATCCCAGCTCACTAAATTTCTAAATGAGCCATAGAAACTTCAACCCGTAATCTACAAATTACACTGATATAATGACTAAAGTCAGATGAAGAGTGACTGCTGAAGTCACTAATACTTCCTGAAGGATGGACTTGATGCCATCCCTCAAAAAACATGCCAGAAGTTCTGTGCACAACAAATTATCACTTCATGCCAGTAAATCCTATAATTACTATGCTATTCTAACTTTATTTTTTACATGAAATTACTGAGACGGTTACATGTACCTTAATGAACCTTCTGTAGCATTTCTTCTGTAAAAACTGCATTATTTTGTGTTTTTCAGCATGGAGACTGCATGATGGTGCGGCAGTGTAACTTTACTTCTTGGCCAGAGCATGGAGTCCCTGAAACTACTGCACCAATTATCCATTTTGTAAAACTTATCCGTGCAAGTCGAGCACATGATAGCACACCAATGGTGGTTCACTGCAGGTAAGCATATTCACCAAATCATCGTTTGGTAGCTTAGAATTTCAAGTATGTATTAATGCACAGGGAAGTTGCCAGAAGAACAGCTATGAAGTCTGAGTGCCCAGATATGGTTCTAGTATGGACAGCAGTGAAGGTTTCTCTAGTAGTCCTTCTTACTCCTTTCTAGAAGGTAAAATACCAATGTCTGTTCTTCCATTTATGGAAATCCATTGAGTTGGTGTCAGGGAAATAATTGCTCCAACAACTACCATAAAGTACTGCTGGATTTATCTCCATTTTCCTCTTTAATCATAAGAAGAGGAATACCGAATGACATGTGTTGGTTTAAATTACTTCTATTATAATTAGAGCTCTTCTTAAGAAGTAAGCATTAAAAATATTTTTTAAATGTACATGTCATATATCATAAGGAAGAAACTATTTGGAAGCCACAGAGAATGACAAATAGGAATAAGGGTTTGCATAGGCCAGATTTCAAACTTGGATGCCTGTAAACAGCTAAAACCTATATTTAGGCTCTTAAATAAGTGGTCTGCTGGTTAGAGGTGTTCAGCTGTCATAGTTTCCACTAATTTCATTAACACCCTTAAACTTCTGTTTCAAAGAGTAAGTGTGTGGGGAGGCCTAAGTCTTAAGGAAACCAATGAGAGTGTTTGCAATTTTTGTGCAGGTCAGTGTTCCCACTGAATGAGTGGGCTCCATAAAAGGGATCTGAACTCATAGGTCTGCTACTGAGTCTTTGCCTCATTCTCACTTGGTGTGAGTCTGGAAATAAGTGTAAGGAAAAGATGGCTTTGATGCTACAAATCTTTTCCCAAACCATTTTATCATGCATGGGAGTTCTTTTTATTTGTCCTCAGCATCCTATGGGTGCCACTCACAAAGGGTGGCAAAGCCTTATTTATTTGATATTGTTGACTTTGACAACCCTTTCCCTCTACTGCAAGGGCCAGAGAGACTATTACAGGAGAGAGCAATATTGTCTTCATGTTTTCAGGACACTTACATTCTGTGGGGACTCTCTGCAAGTCCTATCCTCTTTTCAGAACGGAGATGTGTGAAGGGGCCAGCATGGGCCTGATACTCCACCTGTGCTCAAATTCCTGGTGGTTATAAAGCATTACTACATATTCTCATATCCAGAAAATTCAGTCATTTCTTTTTGCTCATTAGATCTTGCAAGTTCAAGAGTTCTGCTCTATATATCTTGATTATCTGCAGAGAAATACCCTGCATTTATGACACCAATTGCAGAGAAGTCTGATAGTAATTTGGAAATGATCTTATTCATTATGAGACCTTGAAATAAAACACTACCTACCAGCATGTCTTGCACACTCATCCTCCTTTAAAAGTATTTTCTTTTAAATTTTTTGCTAGATCACATGTTGTTTTGTCTCAAATACCGGAAGTATCACAGAATCCAGGTGTGATTTCACAAAATCTTATGCTTTTTTTTCCTCTCAATTAATGAGCTCTAGAAAACTCACAGAAAAGCTATAGGAATCCACTCAAACAGGTTTGGGTCATATAAATGAGTAATATCTCATTTTTCTGATGAAAATGAGAAATCAAAAATGATGAAAATGTGAAATTATGAAATCAAAATTAGAAAATGGCTCAAATCCAGATTTTACTTGATCCAATTCAGCAAGGAATTCACAAAATGTAAATACTGGAAAAAAGATTTTGGTTTTTTTACAAAAGTTTTTCTTTTCACAATAAACAATTTATTCAGAATATTCTAACAAAATGCTGGAAGCATTAAAATCAAAGCTTTATTTTATCTTGTTTATCATGTTTGCAGTGCTGGTGTTGGAAGAACAGGTGTTTATATTGCACTTGACCATTTAACCCAACATATAAACGACCATGATTTTGTGGATATCTATGGACTTGTAGCTGAGCTAAGAAGTGAAAGAATGTGTATGGTACAGAATCTGGTAAGATTTATCTATTCTGTTTTCCTGTTGTTGAAAAATTAGTCATCTAATCTTCTGATCTACTAAAAAAGACTAGAAAGCTCATAGCAATCAGCTGTATAATACATTTTCTACCAAATCCTGCTTTCATTTATTTCAAGCATTGCAGAAATACATTGTATGTATCCACTTAAGTATACTTAGCAGGATAGTCTTGACAAGTGCTGAAAAGAGTGCTATTTATTTTTAGAACCTAAATAATAATTTCTCAGTCTCTAAGAAATTTTATTTCAAGTTTTGAGTGAAGAACAATTGCTAAATTAGAAATGGATTTGCTCACTCACTACTTCATTTGACTTTACTACTTAAGTGTAATTTTTTTGTGTGTGTGTATGTGGCATAGTCCACCAAACTTTAAAATATTCATTTACCTTTGAACTCATTATTGATTCCTTGATTCTTTTTCAATTGCTTGAAATAAAATAGCACATATGGATAGATTTAAGTACAGATTTCAAACTGTTCAAAACAATGGTGGGTTTTGGATCTAAAAAAGTACATTTCTGGCAGACTTATTTTGTATGGACATAAGTCAGTGATGACCTGCTGGTGAGGAAGACTTCCTTCTGCTGTATCAGGAATTCTGAGTATATGTAAAGGAATAAGAGAAGAATTTAAAGCTGATCCTAAATTCCCAGTGGAATGGAAATCAGCTTTATTTGGATAAGGCTTCTGTCATAAGTCTCCTGCAGGCCAAATCTAATGCAGGGCTCCCTGAAGCCTTTGAGTCTACAGCATGATTTACCAGCTTCCCAGTATGGAGGAGCAGTTTCAGGATGAACTTCGACGTGACTGATGGATTTAAATTGATTTTAATGTAAGGAGACTTGCTCCATTAGGAATGCAATTCTGCTATTCCGTATCACATCAGAATATGTAAAAAGTGTATCAGAATACACAAAGCAGTTAACCCTTCTTCAGAAGATTTTATGAGACCTTCTGGTGATACTCTGACATGATGTATCTTGTAAGGTGCAGTCTGATTACCATTTGCTCTAAATTTTTCCTTTTGAAGTCTTGATGCAGCTAAACAATTGCCAGCACTTTCTTGTGATGATGAATTCTGGGAATATTTTTTGGTTCTTCTTTTACACTTTGACTAGAAGTAGAATCATCTAAAAATAAATCAAAGGCTGGCATACAATTTAATAGGAGCACTCCCAAAATAAGATCTTAAAACAGTGAGACATTCAATAAGATCAATATATGTTTTTAAAATATACATCATTTTTGTGTACCTCTTCATTTGAATATTTTGGCAGGGACTAGGAAAAGGTGTGCCAAAATGCAATGCAATATGATGGTGTCAGAGTTCAGATTTCCTAACAAATCAAATATCCATCTGTATGCTAGCTGCAAAATTCTGAGATAGGCTGTTCTCTGTCCAGGTCATTTCTAGCTCATGTTTGCAAGACTACAAAATTCAGATCAGCAAAAAAACTTGCCCAAAGAGAGTCAATCTTGTAAAGTTTTATAGTGGATTCAATAGTCAAGCTGTTCTGAGAGTTCTGTTATAAAACACAGTTAATTGCCTATTAATCGGATTTTATGTGATCAGCACAGAAGATACAAAAGAGAGGAGCAATTCCTTCCCAGAACTCAGTATAGAAATCCCTCAGTCAAACTGTCTGTAAGATCTATGAGTAAAATAAATAAAAGCTGATTGCTCTCGGACCTGTATTTTGCGTGTTTATAGTTTCAAAATAATGTTTCTTTTTCTAACAGAGTCACGATCTGTTGCTGTAGCCAATGGATGAGAATAGTTAAGATTCTCATTGATTCTAACTGGGAAAATAACTAGTTACACATAAAATGCCCAGGCAGCCTGCTTCACTCTCCCTTGGCAAACTCAGAAAGGTTTTCATTGCTGCATCATCAGAAGTAGCTGTATGAGTGCAAGAGATTACAGAGCTTTCAGAGTCTGCATTCTGAACTAGAATAACCAATCTAAACTCCACTGAAGCTTGAGACCTTCATTCTAAAAGCCTACGTTTGTCCAGCAGACATGTTAAAGTTTATCTTCTTGCCAAGTACAAGGGCTAGTTTGAAGTAATGCCATGCTATTTTTTCAGTAAGAAAGTTATTGAAAAGTGTAATGGTACTGCGTGCTTCAGGGGCCTGTGAAAAGCTGTTTTAATTACTCACAGCTCTGGAGCTGTGACCATAAAACTCATCCATGTAAGCAAATTTCTCTCATACATCTGAGACACTTGAATTGCAAATTGACGGCAGTTCTGAAACAAAATAGCAATTACTGAGCAGAAAAATTACATAAATATTTTTGTCTGTGCAAAAGTCAAGGGTAATAGTATGATTTTGGTACAGATATTCCAAATCCATCTCGACAAGGTCCTGGGCAACATATTTTAGCTGGCCCAGCTTGAGCAGTGGGTAGTTGCACCAGGTGGTCTCAAGAGGTCTCTTCCAGTCTGAACACATCTGTCTTATTTTCTGCATCTACATATAAAATACTTCTCCTATGTGAATATATGTTTAATTCATTTATTATATTTCTATCAGTTTTCATTCCTTTATTTCGTTCTTACATTGCCTTATTTTGTTTTCCTCTTTCAGACTTTATGTCCTGGAAGTATCAAATTAACTTTAGTTGCCCACTCTTTGTGCTAACATCTGTTAAAAATGAGGCTACAGCTCGAGAAATATCACTCAAAATACCAGGCTGATTTGCTCCTAGCACTGGTGCATGCTCCTAGAATGTATATGTTTATTTACTTGAACTTCTGCATTTGAGTGCACTCTGCTGGTTTTCTCTATGGTAGAAAGAGGAAAATTTTCTTATCTAGATAGTACATTCATATAGTTCAGTTTCTTCAGTCTGCATCTAGTGTCAAAATGTCTTTTCACAGAATAAACAGTCACAGAAAATTGTGGAGTAGCCCATTAGTCTCAGTTACGGTTAGTCTAATTTCATATATATTACTGGTCAAAAGGATTAGCATGTTTTGACAAATTTAAAGCATTATGCTTGGTAATAATTGAAATCAGATCAGGCATATACGATATAGTCACCAAAGTACTGAGATTGCTGAGTTAAACTGCAGTTACTTTGAGATTTTTCTAGCTGTTATAAAAAAAACAAAAAGGTTTTTTGGTATTACAAGTACATTTTTTTCTAATCAAGCATCTTTAAATTCACATCTTACAGGCACAATATATATTTTTGCATCAATGTGTGTTGGATCTGTTGACAACCAAGGGAAGTAGTCAGCCCTTATGTTTTGTAAATTATTCAGCACTGCAAAAGATGGACTCTCTGGATGCCATGGAAGGTAAGGAGATACAGACTGTGTCAAAATTATTTTTTCATAGCAGGTGCAATGATTTGTCCAGATTAAGAAGCAGAAAAAAGGTCCTTTGACACACTTTTTTTTGCTTCAAAAGTATAAATATCTAGGCTTTTGCTGCTCTTTATTCCCCCTCATAGTAATAGTCATTGCTCAAGCTTTTCCCACCTTTTTCCATGCAAGATCTTTTAAATTCAGTGAAAAACAGTTATCTGCCATTAGTTATTATTTGTTTACAAGGTAGGTTAATGTAATGTATCTGTTTCTTCTGCAGGTGATGTGGAGCTTGAATGGGAAGAAACTACCATGTAAATACTAGGAGTAAATATTACAGAAAAGGAGATTTTGAAAATCAAAGTAATATTTTTCTAAGCACAGGGGCCAAAGTGAATTCCCCTATTCTGTTGATTAAAGGAAATACAGATGATTGAAACATCTCTTCTTCTATCAATGTGCCTTCATAAATAAGTTAAAGTATTTTATTCAGAACACCGAGCAATAATGGTTTGGAGTACTTTTGCACAGACTGCACTTCTGGTGTTATATAAATAGTGCATTCAGTATGTATTTAAATATAAAGTGTATTTGAACGCATTCCTCTTTTCCAAACTGTCTTTGTAAAAGAAAAATGAGCCAAATAGGATGTAAAAAGTTCATATTTCCACTGAACCTATTTTGGTGTGAATTTGCTGTATTCTGCGTGTTTTGGTTTTAAGTAAAATCTACAGTTTCTTTACTCATTCTTGCTAGATTGGCTTCAGTGTTGTCAGTTCTTGCAGATTAATTCCAAGACCATGACAATGATCTTTACCTAACTGTATGTTCTTGTGTTTTGAATATTTTTTTTTACAAGTGGTAGCATACCAGCTCATGATCCTGAACAGCTGAAGAGTCACCTTCTGACATGGGAAGGATTATTCAGCTTTTACACAGCACACAGTAGCTCTTCAGGGACACTTGGGGCTATTTAAGCCATTTTATAATCAGCAGGTTGGGTTTTTTTAAATATATAATGATGATTGCATATGTTCAGTAGAGAAAAAAGTATTTTACATTCCTGCTAGTTTTTCAAGCAGATAAAACAAAGTAAAACTATAAATCTGTTATCTATTATAATGAATGCTAGATTGGCTTGTGTAATTGAATGTTTAGAGTTCATTCACCTTTCTTGAATACAACACTATTCAGCATTTTGAAAGGTTGCTCAAAATTTAATATCAATGTATTTTAAAACAAATTTGTCAAGTAAAAAAGTTTTTGCACCTTCCTCAGCTTTGACAAATCACAGTACACACCAAAAATTCTGAGAGCTAATATCTGGAGATTTAATACAAGAAAACATCTTCTACTCCCATTGATGATGATGATGAATATAATGATGATGATGATGATGATTGGAAATAGATCTGAAACAGGAATGAGAGAAGCAGGAAGCTTGTATCTGAGAGGAAAAGCAAAAACTAGTAGAGTAGGAAGACTAGACAGATAATGAAACTGTGTGCCCTGGTTTTACACAGAAGTGACAGTATTCAATTGATATTATTGGGTGGCAGGGTTGATTGCTAATTTTTTCTCAGTGTAAAGAAATGTATCATCATTCTGAATAACAATGAAGCTGTGACCTTAATCTGAGATGCAGATTAATAGCAAAACATAATAGCAAAGAGACTTTGCAAACTGCCATCTTACATTGTGTTTAGACAGAAGAAATCAAAGCTGTCTTGTTGAGGCATCAAGCTCAGGGAAGTCAGACAAACCTCTTTAGAACCTTGAAATATGTGTGTGAGAGACTGTTCTCTTGTGTGCACACTCTGAACAGAGTAGCCAATGAACAGAACTTTCCATTTCTTCATTGTAGCTACCAGACAGAACATGCTATGCAGAAGGTAACGTGGTACTTTTTCAGAACTAAATGACAGTGTTTTTAGAAGCTGGCAAGGATGGTACTTTGAAGACCCTTTTTAATTTGGCAGAAAGTGCCAAATATCTAACATGAAAATCAAAAGACAGCGTTTAAGGAGGTAGAAGTGGTCTACAGAGATATTTGGGCAATCTGTCTTTTAGGAAGATCAACGGTGTTGTAAACATCACCTGTCAGGCTAAAAAAGAAAACAATGCCTTTTAAAGCTTGATAGGGGGAGAGAGAGGTGATGTCCACAGCTGTTCAAGTCTCTGGCAAAGCATTTGGTACAGCTCTAGTTTCATTTGGTTCCTATGAAACATGTGTTCTTCATTTATTATACATGTACTTTAAAGTATTCTGACAAATTGCTTATAGGGACTTACAGATGTTTTTCATGATTTGTGGTTGTACTTGGTAGCAGTACAGGGAGCATTGTGATAAATTGACATTATAGAGTCATAATCTTTGATAATCTTATATCCACAATGGTGGAATATCTGGAGGAGAAATCTAAGCCTTATGCAACTTAGAGATGAACTCCAGAAGTTCTAAATGTACTTAGATGCTTTCTGGCTTTTATAAAATACTTAATGGTGAAGATTCCTATATACTCCTTTAGGGGACGTGCCTATGGTTACACTGCAGGTTACATTGCATTCAGTAACCTGCTTCTCCGACAGCTAAGTAAGAGACTAGAAAATGTGACTCTCTTTTCTGTATGAAAAATAATTCAAGTCCTTTACTGTACAATTTGACATAAGCAATCTGATACATGCTACCTTGACACATTTTGTGTTGTCTGCAGGGTAAAAGACAATATTCAGCATAAACTGGCCACAACTCAGAAGCTACATGGTCAGGGAAAGAAGTATGTCCAAGAAATTCTCTCCAAGTACTGTCTTTCAGTACAAACACAGCGGTAGTTTGAACCTTCCTGTATGTCTGCCAATGCTTTACAGGGATAGGGGAGAATCTATGCATCAAGAAATTCCTCCAGACCTCAGCTCAGTTATGAAGGAAGAATTTCCACATAGTCTCTTGTCTTCCGTTCCTCCTTCTCTTATGAAATGACACCTATGGTGGTGCTACTGACAGCATTGCAGAGCTAGAGTCAAACAGAATTTGTCCAATTGCTATTTTAAGAATATATTTATATATATGAAGCAGCACATCAATTCATTTTTAATGTCACAACTCAATTTTCTACAAATTCGTAGCACTACTACTATAGCAAGAGTGTACTCTGCCAAAATTAGAAATGGAACAAATAAAAATTGGAGAAAAATTCAGAAATTCTGCAGAATTATTAAAATCATATTGAAACTATAAATTTATTAATAATTTATTAAATTATTAATTATTAATTATCTGGGGAATTTCTAGAGACTGATATATCTCCATACAGAGGAGAAGCAGTATTTTTCTATATCTTTATAGCCAGTTCTGCTGGACATATTTGCAAGAGGCTACTGTCAGTGCCCTTAAAAGACTGACTTGTTCTGTTCACAAGGGTAACAGAAAGACAGCAGAACACTGAGTTCGTGTTGAATTTAAAGCACTTCTTAAATTTTCAAAAGAGTTGATAGAAATAATTGTGAGTTCAATTGCAATTTTACTGCATATATGGAGCTATTCAGTAATTTGATTTCATAACATTGTGTGAAAGATTAATTATGTGAATTAATCTGTGTAATACCATCTATATATTTCTGCAATACAGAGTATGCTCATAAGAAGTTACTAAGAAAAAGCAGCAAAGAGCAATCAGTCAAGCATATTTCATAATAGGGTAGCACGATAGAGAGATTTATTGGTTGCATACAGAAATTAAAAAGCATCCTTGATGTGGATATGAATTTGCAGAGATTCAGGACACAAAGCCCTGTGAATTCTGTGAACAGATTTTCTGAAAATGTTTTGACAGCAGGTTAAAATAAAATTTGAGAACCACTTGTTTCAGAGGGTAACATATGTGTTAAGCATAACAAAAGATCATTGTCTATGCGTGGAAATATACAGTAAAAATAGATCCAAAATAATTTTTCTGGCAAGACCTATGAAAAATATTCAATTAGCCCCTGGTTTAGGAGATATACATACGCTAATAATGAATTCAGGGTCGTTTTACAATTAAGTTATGTGCCCATTTAGTGCCGCAAAATCTGCAATGCATTGAATACAGTAGACTATAGCTGGAAATCATTGACACATAGCACTGAACTTGTCCTTTGTTGGTTGTGATTTTAAGGAAATGAGTCAGAGAAAATGTGCTGAAAGGTGATGCTCTGTTTCAACCATTTCCCTGTGACTCTTGTGTCACCACTCTACATATGGTGTCAAAAAAAACTAAGTCCTCCCAACATTGTTCTCCGTGTTTTATTCTCTTTTCTAATCTTATGTTTCTTGTCTGTATGTGACTATATTAGAAGGAATTGTAAATGTATTATGGGTCATCTGAATTCCAAAACTGCAAGCATGATCTGCAGGTAGTGGTCTTACAGGTGTGTAGAGGTCATACTTCAAGCCTCCTCTCCATCTCTTTCCTATGAGTTGATTTCCAGATGACATCACAGAGTATCAGCTTCATATTTGCTCTGACTCCTGTTCAATACATTTTCTGCCCTGTCCTCTCTGTGGCTATGATTATGAGGCAAGTGCAAATCTACTTCTGTGGTTCCAGAGCTGAGCTATGTTACCAGTGGCACATCTTTGAAGCGTCAGCTCTGTATGCAATTGTGAGGGTAAGCTGGTTTCCTGTCCAGAAGTTCCGCTTACTGCTCTAATAAATTCTGGTATAAATTTTAGCACTGGTGATTGTTCAGACTGAGCTGAAGAAAGCAGGATGGATTCAGTGTTTGATGTTTTGCATGGTGATTCTCTTCTCCCAGTAACTTTTCCCAAACAATGCTGAACTAATTACTTATTTTAATTGTTTCTTTTCACAGCTCCCTTATCATGTAGGCCCTTTCTCAGATTATACTATGTAAACAAAACTGAAAATCGGTGGCTTTTCACCACTGAGTAACAATGTATGACACATTTCATAGATCCCACATCATCAGGCAGCTTGCAATGAAGTTTCGAGTCTGTATTTCAGTTGAAAGACAACATTTAGAAGGTTTCAGATATATTTGGATCATCTTACTCTGCTTGTTGATTGGTGTTACCCGGGTGATCTTTTTGTAGGATGACAGCTGCACCCAGCTATCCACTGTAATCATGAATAAACTGTTCCAGTACTCTTTACAGTCAATACTGTGAGAGCTGGGGGAAGTTTTACAAGGATGTTCCCAAAATATTTTGGAGGCGATGGAGTTCTGAATGATATAAAAAGAATACTTGGATACTGGAAACCTAATATGCAGCTAAAGCTGTACCATTCACAGTTGCATTCCACGAAGCCTGCTGAGCAGGGGGTGTGTCCTAGAACACACAGAGCATATTTGGGACAATATAACACAGCTCTTGAGCTGAGTAATGCACGGTGCAGGGAACTCTTGCCATCCGTGCAGGAATGCATTTAAATAAGCTTTACCATAAAATGTCTCTAGCTTCCTTGAAAAACACAAATGCAGGCAACACCTATTATGACAGCTGGTAACATCCTTTGTGATTCAACTTAGTGCTAGGAGCCAAAGGACTCTATATAGACAAATACTTTGACACCACGAGTGTAGAACATGGACAGACAGCATGGACAAGGAAGGTTTTCTTCCACTCATGGAGACACAAGCATAAAACTAATTAAACCTGTGTGTCCCTCTCTTTCCCTCAGTCTGCTATCTGCATGTGCTCACCAGGTGGGAATAACATTCATCTACAAAATAACATTCATTCACTTTTAATTTGATTCCTATATTGGTAATCCCTTTCTCAGAATCCAGCATAAATTAGTTACAGAACTGTGCCTTTTCATTTATCAGCCTTCTGTTTGGGTTCACAATAGCTCCATCTAACTATATCTCTTACAGAATTCTACTAATTCTCTGTCAGTATTACGGAGACAATAACCAGATCGTGAATCTGGCCTTGCATATTGCCCACAGAATTCTTCACTGACTAACACAATACTGCGCTCCAGGCCCGGGCAAGGAATTGACCTGAGGAGAGTGGCTGCCTAGCATGTAATCCTACTCCATTTGAGAACAGGATAGTTATCTGACAATGCACTGTCCCATTCAGGGTGTCCAGAAAATGTTCTCGAAGCTGTCTGACATTTATATGTAGGAGTTTAATCTGAACCTTTCTCTGCTAAGGATAAACAAGAAAATTCAGGACTGTCTTTGTCGTCATTGTCAGCAACCCATCTTTGCTGCTTAGGACACCAAGAAGAACTTCTTGTTTAACTGGTATTAATAGTGCTTTTAACTTACAAAGACTTACTGTCTTCTTCACTGCTTAAAGTGCACTTAAATTTTGACGCATTTCTGTCCTTTATATCTTTTTTTTTTTTTTTCTTTTTAAGTGGGAATTTGGAGATATGACTTTTAAATAGCTACAGGTCGTCTTAGGAAAATACTGAGCTGTCCTGATAAAACAGCCATTAGGAGGATTCTTTGACAAAAAGTGTTCTATAATAATGGACAGATTATTGTAATAGCTAAAAAATACTCCTACACCCTGTGTGGTGGCCATTATTTAAGGACATATCGAGTAAATATCCTGCACACCAAGAGTGTGACTGAATGCTCATGAAGGCAGATACATTAGCTACTTCTTGATTTTCCCATTCTTTTTGCCCTTCCAATTCCTCTTATCTTATCCTGGCATTCCTAAGCAGGTTTTGGGGACTTATCAGGTTGCTGGTTAATGGTGATTAATGCATCAGCTATATTAACTCTGTCAAAATTTAATGAGTCAAACATTCCTCTCCTGCATACTGGTGTGCTCTCTCTGAAACCAGAAGGGATCCCTGGCATCACTACCAGTGCCAGCTGGCAGTCAGAGGAAGATGGTCCTCTGCTAATGTGGGAGAAAATCTGTTCTTAGTTCCATGTTTTCACAGACTGTGCATGTCTGAAACAGATCACTTAATTTCTGCATAAAATATACCTGTCAAACCTTTTTTCCTGACATTTATGTGTCCTATGTACCAATTTCTCCCCAAATGTCTTTGTTCACCTTCTATCACAACTAAGAATACCGTCAAAGTAATAAATTCTTTCTCCATCCCAAACCACACAAATGGCCAGAAGATTGTCGAGAGTCACTATGGATGGCAGCACTGCAACACAGTGCTCATGCTTTGCTTAGCCTTCATCATCCCTTCAGTTCTCTTGCCTTGACAAGGAAGAACTAGTGGTAGGCAGTGGCTCTCAAGATGAAGGGCAGTAGCTGAGAGAGATTTTGCATAGAACTAACTTCATCTTTCTGGAAAGATTCCAGACAAGCATTTCAGAAGGACAGCAGGTAGTTGACACACAAGGCATCTTCCTTCTTTTTCTTTGGGAAAAAATCTCCCAGCTCTTTATCTGGAATACCAGAAAAATTACAAGAATTAACTGAAGATGCAAGCACATTTTCTACTACGTGGTCATTGTTACGATACATCACATCCACACATCTTTTATTAGGTATGCATGCACAAACAGATACTCAAGCTCTTGAAACTAAAAGCACATCCAAATCAGTCAGGTCAGGTGTGACTAGCTTGCTTGGTGACCATTAAATCTTGAATCTACAGAAGTATGTGATTCTGATTTTTAAAACAAACTTTTAGCTGTCATATCATCTGGCTCTCCAAAACCAGAAAAAATATTCAGCAGTGTCTTTAAGGAGACTTTGTGAAACAAAATTTCTCCAACAGCTGAAAGGAGGAGAATGCTTCCATTGAGATAACACTAGCAAAAAAGTTTCAAAATGGACAGCTGGTGTCAGTTCCAGAAGGATTTGAAACTTAGACATGAGCTTGAAAAAAACATGCTAATTGAGCCAATATCTGTATGAAAAGAACATTGTACTTAGCAAAAGTACATTGAATGATGTGTTTGAAATACAATGTGTATTAAAATGCTTAGTAGAAAAGAATACTGTATTAATTAAATACAGAAATACTCTATTCCATTGATATCCAATGTCATATGATGTGCTTTGCTTTTTCTTAAGAGAAATTCTAAAAAAAAGTCAGAGTTCAGTGTTTTGATGAACTTGACTAAAAAGTTCATCTTTCAAAGATGTAAATCTGTGATAAAGACTTAATGGTTTTATTTCTAAGAGAATACAAATCAAATTAAAAGAGATTTTCTATTACTATTTCTATTATAAAATAAGTCTTTGTCATCTATATAGGATATTTTCAATCACATTTAGGAAATCAATACAGTATATACTGTAGAAGAGCTACGTATAATTCTTTCTGGAGAGGGACTGCAAGAATAATTTTAGGCTTTGTATTTCAGCAGAGGCTAGCCTTGTGCTGCACACAGGTCATACACAATTCAAATAAAGTTTCCATGCCAAAGACATAGCACATGACTGGCAGTGAGGATCTGCTGGCATTGCTGGGTAATCCAAACCCTGCCTTTGGGAGGAAGTGAGTCAGGGGAAGCTGTTGAGGCCAACAGCATCAGAATAGCCCAGGCACTCAGCCCAGTCATGTTCCACAACGAAGCAGTGAGATCACAGGACAACCGAGGCAATCTCCTGCATACCAGCCTTTCCAAATGAGTGCTCTGCTCCTGCTTCCCTGTGTACCAGAAACACTGGTGGCTCCTGGGCACAGGAAGTCTTCAGTATAAAGACCAGGTAGATTACAATCTGCTTCATATTCCATGGACTATTTCATTTTTTGGTTTGGTTTTTTCTTTTTTTTTTTGGCTGAAGGTCAAAGAGAAAGGTATTGAGAAAGGAGCAATGACATAAAACAGGAGTTGGGTTGTGTTAGAGAATTTCAAGGACATTTAAATATTACAGTGCCTAACTCTTGGGC
Source organism: Edolisoma coerulescens (assembly GCA_013397115.1). NCBI lineage: Eukaryota > Metazoa > Chordata > Aves > Passeriformes > Campephagidae > Edolisoma > Edolisoma coerulescens. Next base: position 5,283,174 of record VWZW01002957.1, on the reverse strand, counting down.
AGAATCCTTAGCTGAGAGGCAAGTGCTCAAACTCAAAGCACATAGAAAAATAGCAACTTAAAAAGGCATTCTCAGAAACTATGAATGAGACAGGAAAAAACAAGCACTGGTGATGTAGATAAAAACTGTTGTCTTATTCAACAGGAATTGCCAGTTCTGATGTCCCTCTCTAAAAAAAAATCCAGAAGTAAACCACTAGGCTTGTATTTTAAGCACTCAAATACTACACTGATTTACTTTCATCCTCTTCTTGATTCAGAGCAGGGAACAGTTTATCCTTGTTTATCACATCTCAGGGAACCATCACACCGAGGAATCATATATGCACTATCTGTCTTGTCCCAGTAGTGCCATTTTCAAGAATATTCAGATATTCCTTCAGAAAGGGATGTAGCCTGAGGGGGGCAGGCTCTTACATGAAATGTGAAAGGCAACTGTTCAAATCCCAAAGTACAGTAATAAAAAAAATTACAGGAGCCTGGCTGGATCTTCTCCCTCCCTTCAAGAGCACTGATACCTTGACTGCTTGTCTTCTTCTACTTTAATGCTCCTCAGTTATCCCACACAAAGTAGAATTCTTCGTATTAAGGAGCAACGATAATATATGTCATGGCAAAATAGGGTAAAAAAAGGAATCCCATAGTCTGCATATTTTGCTTGAAGGCAACATCCCTGCTAGCAGAAGTTGATATTGCTGCTTCTCTGCAGCCAAGCTATCTGGGTTTTTCCTTCTATCAGGAGACTGACATAAATCTGCCTTGTTATAACTAATTGCATGTATTTGTTTCTATCCATATAAATAGCAGCATCAATTTACTCTGTTCCTCTTCGCAGCACTGTGTACTGCTTGCTTGATCACTGCCAGCACTTTCCCTTGACTTTTCTATTCCCTTTATCACCACATTCATTCAACATTTACACCATGTTTCCAAGCACCTCATCATTCTTGTTAGCATTTTGTCTTCCCATTCTCTGCTTTCTACAGTTGTACCAGCTGTATCAGTTTTGAGATGCAGTGCAGCCCCTGAAAATGGACATGGAATTGCAGCTAAGTTTTCTCAGTCTGGAGCAAGAGGGAAAGACTACCTCATGTGCCTCTGATCTGTTTGTATGTCCTAGTGGGATGTGTGAGGTTCTTTTCTGAACAGCATGATGTATGTTCATCTTACGACTCTCTGTAACTATTAGTTTCCTTATTCTGTAGAATTACCACCTAGCTAGGTACTCAGTTTGTATTTCTGCAGTGATCTGGCTCCCTGAAGTGCTCATTTGTGCACTTGTCCTCATTGAATTGAGGTCATGAACAATTTGAAATCTGCACAAGTCCTCAAAAAAGTGGTAATTCAAGGTGTCTCTGTGATATCTGCAAACCTGATGAGCGTATTTTCAATTCCACCAGATGAGTTACTAATTAAAATCAAAGTTCCTACAGTAGAACTCCGGGAAGTGCCTCATTTGAGGGCTCTGCTTTGATGAGCTTGCAAAGAGTTGAATACCCATAGGAGTTTCATTTTCATAGTGTTCATATGAGGATGTCATGTGAAAATGTAGAAAAAACTTCATTTAAATCAAGTTTTTTCTGCTTATTCTCCTTATATTCTGCTATATTTCTGCTTATTCCATGACCACCTGTTATGGCAGGGCAAAAAATCGATTTGGCACAGCTTAGTCTTAAATATTTTTTAACAGGAACAAAACTACGCCATGTTGGCATTATTCACCCCTTTGTATTCTTCCAGGTGTACACAAATATTGTGTCATTTCCCAGTATTTTCACAGAAACTTGGGCTGAACTTCTCATCTACAAGTCCTTCTGTTTCTACATTACATTTGCCCATCTATACTCCTCTGCAAGCTCACTCATCCCCCAGTAGTTCTTGAAGACATCAGGAAATGGCACTGAGATCATTTCGGGCAATTCTCTAATTACACTGAGGCCAAACCAGTTTTAACATGTAAGTTAATCCAATAATTTTACCTCTTGGTTTTTCTGTCCTGTCCTGACTCCTTCTACTTTTTTTATTAGTGCTAATAATTTTGTTAACCACCGAATTGCACTTTATTTTTTAATTGCATTTTGAATTGACAGAGGCATTAAGCACAGCATCATCTGTTAATGGCTTTCTCTCTGTTTAGGTTCCCTTTGTTCTCTTGATATTGCAAACCTTAATAGAAGTTTCTTCTTAATTTTTATGACTTTTGATATTGATTTCTTGATTTGTCCCTTGCCTTTCTGATTCTGTCCTAATGTGTCTATGCTATCCTTTCTTTCCCAACCCTTTTTTCCTGTGTTGTTTATGACTGGTCTTCCTCAGGTTTAGAATAGAGTATTAGAATAATTTAGGCTGGAAAGGACCCGTAGAGGTCATCCAACCCAGGTCCAACTTCAAAGTTTGATTAGGTTACTCAGGGTCTTGGTATGTTAAGATGGCCATTTATCTTGTGGTTTCACTAAGAGGTAGTTACAGTCTCATCAAGAAGGACAAGTAAGTCCTGAACTGCCACATAAAATGCCCCTGTCTAAGTTGTGTTTGAGGTTCAATCTAGAGAGTGTGTTCTGAGTCCATCTGTTCTAGGTCCTGTCAATATGTCAGCACATGAAAAATAATGCACCTAACTGCTCTGCCGAGCCAATGGTGAGTGATTTCTGCATGCATCCGGAGGATCATATTTAGATACCTCTGGAAATTCACTGGTGAAAAATGTGGCACGTACACATTTCCAGACATCTCTAAGGTCTTGCAGCAAGGCCTGAAAGTACACGTGAATTTAGGCACTCAAATTTGGGCACAGGCACACAAATCCCATGTGGAATCAGGGCCTTGATGGCATTAGTGCTAATTGGCATATGCTAACATATGCAATTCCTGATGTCTCTTGGCAGCTCTGAGACCCTTCTCATGGTTAGTCCAAGAAGGATTATCTGTCTAGATTTCCCTTCGCTGGCTTGTCCTTTGGGACTTGATCCTGCAAGCCCTATCAGATGTAAGTAATTGCAAAAAATACTTTGGGAGGTGAGACACTTCTGGGATGTTCAGAAAGGGATTAGATAAATTCATGGGCAACATGTCTGTAAACAGATACTAACAGAAGTAGGCAGAGATGTACTCTGTAACACAGACAATTGGAAGAGTCACACTTATCCATTAATTATTTCTGTAAGCTCACTGTGTCCAAGAGCAAGTATGGGAATGATGGACATAGACTATACATGACTGGTCTGATGACTTATATTTGTAAAAGGAAGCCATTTGATTCAGGTCAATAGTTGCTATCACATATTAATTCTTATGGCAAAAAGAAATGTAAGGATGGCTGAGATTAATCCAATCTGTTCTTCCTAGTACTGCATTTCCTCAGGCACAAAGGGTTAAGATCATGAAGATCAGACCTAGGATGCCACCCTGCTGAACCGATGCTAATAAACTGGTCAAAAAGTGCTATGCAGGACAGTGAGAATTTGGCAAGTCTTATCATGCAATCTCTTTCAGAAATACCTGTTATGCATCTCTTGTCTTCACCATAGCTCAGCATGACTGTTGGGATCAGCAGTGTGCACTGACAGCTCAAATGAAAAAGCTGTTGGTATAACTTGGACTCTTCAGGTGAAAATAAATTCTGTTATCAGATACTATAAAGTTGCAAATAAATCACAAAGAATCACATTTCTGCCTCAGGTATATTTTATTAAAATAATCTCAAAGTATTTCAAACCAAAAGCTATCACAATCAGAAATCTAATTCCTTTCAAGAACCCGGTACAGTTGATAAGACCATTCTAGATCATGGCTTACTTAGCATTTTGGAGCGATGGAAAAGTCAAATCAAGTAGTTTGACTAACTTTAGTCTCATTTACAACTCTCTATATACACCAGTTTGAGTCACAGGCATGACTGTTGTTCTGTGCATGCATACAGTTCTTGAATGTGTTATAACTAAGGTGACTGAGTGGCATTTTTCACAAATAAAAACACAGCTATGATTTCTTTTTTATTAGATAGCTCGTGTTGGTCAGAAAAATAATTATTTGATCACATCAGGCAGTTTCTCTACTGATTGTTAAATTCTTGCCCGACTTTCAGTTCAGGGACATTGTGAGCTCATACTTATCTTCTGTCAGAGAATACCATACGTCTCAAGAAAGCAACATTGCTTTTTTCCAGTCTCTTATTTTCTCCTCTTATTTCAGATACATGACTTCACAAGCAGTCTAGAAGTTCCAAAAAATGCTAAGTAAGTTCACTGTTAACTGAATCAGGGCATAAATACTGAGTACGGAACAGCTGGAATTCTGGAAAATAGTTTATGTGAAGTGTCACAAAATTCCTGGGACCATGGAAATGTCAAATTTGAGATGCTTGACCGAGAAAGCTCCACAATGAGAGGTGATAATCCGAGCCTCTGCAGATTCTTTATTTTTTATAAACTGTTGCTGCTGCCTGTGTAAAATCAACTTCAGCAAAGACACATCCTCTGCCTGGAAAGACAGCTAAATATCAGCACCCATGAGGCACTGATGCTGCTTGAGTGTGCTCACACACTACTTTTCAGCCAGTATAATGAATAATACAGTTTGTAAAGATGGTGCCAATTTGTGATCATTTAATAACTCCTTATTCCATGAAATACTCAGGCCTAGCATCAGCTGGATTAAGACTATATATATATATGTGTGTGTGTGTGTGTGTGTATCTATATAAAGTCTTTCTCTAAACCGACATGACTTTTGGATCCAAATGGAGCAATCCTAGTGATCCAGAACTTCAGAGGGCTCTCTTCTCCGAAAGAAATTTCAATTAATTAACTATTTATTAATTCATTGGCAATCTTTCTTGGTAATTCTTCACCAATGACATTGAAACCTTGGATGCTGATTTCTAATTCTCTTGTAATAATGAAAAGTAATTTCCTTGGGAAAAAAAAGTAGAAAAAGTGTCTCTAAGGCTTCTCATTATGTCAGTTTCTTTACCATAATATTCTTGAGGGTTAGTATATTGTGCAGCATGGATTTCACAGTTTGAAAGAAGATAAAAGATTAAATCTTCAGGGCAAATCCCCATCCAAGACAACATATTTTTTTACCCATGTTCCTGCTAATGATCATTCTTGTAAATGTTTCAGAGCCTTTATATTCTTCACTGGGTATCTTCCAAATATGGCAAAGTTTGTTTATCCTGTTGTTAAATACTTCTTTGATTCTTGCAGATGAGAGCCATTGTTAGGTGATTCTGTTTCATACTGTTGAGTGGGCTCAACTGACCTTGTAGGAGCAGCACTTAGAATCTTTACATTGATTTAAAAAAAACACTGATGCTGTTCACCTCAGCCAAAGCAGAAATATGGATAATTTTGTATTGTCCAGTGAATGCTAATTAGGTTTAATTTTCAGTGTTTGCACCAACAACTTTATCAATGATAGTCATATTCTTGATTGTGATGACCAGTTCAGTTTGATTACTTCTTTTCTTTAGTAGTTTGCAGATGGTAATTCAATCTTGTGTATCTTTTATTTAATTCAATTTATCCTGATTCCTCAAAGCAAGACATGGTTTACTGATGACAGCAATGTGAATGCAAGAGAAAACAATCTGTGATTAGCCGTGCCCTGCAGACTGCCTCTCTCTGTAAGCACAACTGCTGTCATTACCTCTTACTCACCATTTAATTTGCAGCTTGCTAATTAATATGGCTGCAAGTACCAATTCTGAAAGAAACGGAAAATAAGGTGCAGTTATATGGACTGGTAAATGCCATGGTCTGAACTCATCTGGTTCTAACTCTTCCCTTTTCATATACCATCCAGTTTCAGAAACCACCTGCAGACACTACTGGAAAGGTAGTGCTGTTTCACTATGGCTGTCCCAAGCTGAAGGCAGTAGTTCCAATACAAAGTTTTTACAATTCATTTCGTTATCCTAAAATTACATCTATAATCTGTACTTTCTCATCTCATTTAAACGCTAGACTTCTTAGAAGTCCAAAGCACTCAGCAGCTCCCACTGAACAGAGCATGACTAGGCTACTATGTACAGACCTATCAAAATAAAACTAATTCATTATTAGTCATGTGGAGTTTATTTAGGAACTGCTAGTGCACTATAATTTAAGTACATTCTATTTCTTAGTTATTATAGTAGTCAATAATACTTCAAAGTAATAATTGTAAAGCTTATGCTTCCAGGAAAAAACACTTCTATTAGGCTGCTCTAATACATGAATATTGTTCACAAGTAATGACATGACAGGCTGACAGAATCTGTTATAAGCCAGCTGGTTTACAGTTCACAAAAAATTTTTTTCTCACTATTCTCTCTGAGTCCAAACATAGCTATAAGTTGTCAGTTACCAGTTTCAAAATACAGATCTAAGATTACTTTTTCGGGGGTTGTTTATCTAGTCAGAATAGTTTTTACTTCTAAACTTTTCCTCAGTGTTTAATTTTCAAATAATTTCCCCCCAAAAATAATCAATTCACTTTCTCTAAAAATCCACATGCTTACATCAATTCAGTTGAAGCCTTATTTTGGATGATTTTTTGCTGGCCAAGAAGGCATCTGGCAATCTTTTAGTCTGTGCAGTTTCCCTGAAATGTTTTCCAGAGCAGTCTGATGAAAAATTAAATACAAGTGGATTTTCAGCATGCCTTTTTGAAATCTGATTAGAATGTGAACCGTAAGACCCATTTTGTCATATAGAATCTCTGAGTACAACCCCACTTTATTCCAGTCTTTGTTTATATGTGCCAGATGAATTGCGTGGGGAAGGAAGAGTATCAGCTCAGCCAAGGTTCTTTCCATACCTTGAGAAATGTCATGTTCTCTTTTAGGAGAGACCATAAGACTGCTCTGGATTTTGGAACATCACCAGTATCTTTTCACATGGTACAGAAGTAGTCATCAGAGCCATTTACTTATTTCAAAAATCTCAAAAAATAAATCTGCAGATTTTTTTTTGTGCTACATACCCATGTCACGTTCAAGAAACCGTGTTAAAACCTCTAGATCCCCGTGTACTTTAAATAACATGTTTCTGAGCCTTCAGGAATACCAAAGCAAATGAAATCTTAGTATATAAACATGCAGAAGTTATAAAGTGAAATTATGAGACATGAACAGAACACAGAGGCGAAGGAGTACTGACTTGTATGCCTTGGAGTGGCAGATCACAGGTAACCAACCTTGTATATGAGAACGTACCTTAAATGTCACACAGATGAATAACTGAGCGACCCTCACAGCCTAAAACAGTTTTGCAGCTGTGCAACAAGTTTCCATAACAACAGGATACAATATTCAAGGTCCTTACTGCTATCTAATACAGTGCAAATTTCTTTCCAGATTACTTTACCTCAATAGCTTCTATTTTCCAAAACCAGCAGCTATTTTCCTTTTGAAAGAAAAGAAATATCATTTGGCATAATCATTTCATGGTTTTGTGGTGTGCTGTTTTAAACAATCCCTATGTTATTACTAAGGAGAGAGCTGTCTGCATTCATTACCCTCAGTGCATCTCCAGAGCTTCCACTTCCTAGCCACTATCACTTCAGTTTTCCATGAAGGTCCATGGCTCTGCAAAAATCCCATGTGAGGCCCAGAAGAGTAAGCTGTCATTTTTCCACAGTCTGAGCATTAAACTCTTTTTTTGTATGTAGACAGCAGGGATGTGATCAGCCTGTGCTGGATGCAGAAACTAGCTCTTCACTTACCCTTTCCTTCCTTTCACCTGCAGAATTATGGTTTGACTATTGTCCTTTTGACTGAGATTAGGTTTAGATGTCACAGTCGTCATGTTCGGAAACAACATGGTGTGAAAATGCATTTTATGCTTCCAACAGTTTGTAGTGTAAACAGACAAATCAGCATACCCTGTAAAAATAGCCTTTCATGTAACTACAAAAAAACCTGGTAACAACAAGTGCTTGTACAACAGACAATGTGCCTTGTACCCATGTCACATTTCATGTTCCCTGTGATTTGCCTAATCACAAGTGGATGACATCTGTCATTATTACTCCTTTTCTTCCTGAGAGGAATCCCTGCTTGTGGATAGAACCATGGAAAATGCTTGTCCCAGCCAGCAACAGTGCAATGGGCCTCCAGCTTCTGATAGGCACTCCCTCCTCCCCAGGAAAATGTCTTGTAGTAAAATAAATGTGTTTGTGCAGTGGTGACTATTTGTCACTGTAGACCCTGACACAGGCATTAAAGCATCTGCCATTTAGAACTGTGTCTCATAACTGCCCAACATGAGAGCTGCAATGAAACCCTATCTTACCATATTGAACTGGAGAAGTCTGTTTAGTTAGCAAGGTTGCACCTCTCAGATACTAACAGGACTGTAACTGATATGAACACTAAAGTCCATATCCAATCAAAGGCAAACAGCAATAATTTGGAACAGCTATAACAGTCAAGACCTCTGTGAATAAGAATTTTTACATCTTCCCTTACAAAGACTCTAAATTTACACAAAGTTGTCTTTTCCAGGTCTCTACCTTTCTGGCTCCCCAGCTCCAGAGCATGTATTGCACTGTCCACTACCCTATTTGTAAAACTTGCATTTGAGGGATGGTTGCTCCCATGTGCTTTTAAATTCTTTAAGTGTCACATACTTACAAACAAGCACTGGCATGTACAGTACACACACACTTCCTCTAGTCAGTTCCTAAATCTCCAGTGAGAATGCATGTGACATTGTGGATATGCAAATAATATCATGCATATCATCAAATAATAACCTTTAATATCATCAAATAGTAACCTTGGATGAGCAGAATTCAAATAGGGTCAAGTAAACAACAAATTCTAGGTAAACAAAAGTCAGATAAGTCTAACGAAAGATATAAATTAAAATCAAGAATTAAAGCTGGTCTGTGTTGTCCCTACAGACCTATGTGACATTCAGTTTAAGGCAAGAAGAGCTAGTGAAATTCAGCCAAGAAGTGCTGCTACATACCACAAGCCATGAAGCTCCGTATGCTTTGTTCCAGTACCAGGAATTATGCTTCCATGAATGTCAGAAAGGTTCTTTTGCTTAAATTTCCCATAGGTTATTGTTGGCATAAAAAATTCTGGTCCCTCACAGGGCCTCCACTGCCCAGACTTTGAAGAAAACTCAGGGAAAATCTCTAATCTCTATTTACCAAACATTTCTGTGATATGTTGTAGATTCAGGAATAGATACATGCTTCTTAACAGACTACCAAGCTTTGGTGCACCAACTCTCCCCTTACACATCTGTCAGCCATTTCAAACATCCTACAAAGCAGATGCTTAAAATATCCTTCTGAAGGGAAAGGAGGGATGAAGTTTCTAATTGTCCGTTTGCAATCCTTAGCATAATATTCTATTGCAGCAGCAAATCACACTTCTCTCGTTGTTCCCTAAGAACTGTGCCTACGAATGTTAGCAGATAATACAGGTGAGCCAGGTACAGATCTGTCAAACCTGTCAGTGCTGAAGACCCAGCATCCCCTTAACACTTCAGAGTGCCTTCCAACTTAGTTTCTCATGAACAGAGCCCAGATGGCACACCCTTGAGAGCACCCTGTCAGGAGTACAGAAAGTGCAGTAAGTTGGAGCTAGTCAGAGATTTGCTCCACAAAGGCTTTCCTGACAAAGTGAAATGAGAATGTAAACACATCCTGGGTGAGTATCTGAGTGCACCTACTGACACATCATGAGGAATGACAGACAATTAACCCTCTAACAGCTTAGACTGGTGTCCTAAAGATGTTACCACACAGGCTGTGTGACAACAAAACCTAGGCAGTTGTCACTGTTGTACCAGGAATGGCGAGAAACTACAGATTCCAGTCTAAGGAGAAAAGGAATAATTTATTAATTTACAAGCTGGTTTTTATATTTTAGTTCACTTGAATGGCACAAGGCCATTGGTCTCTTACCATCCACCTCCTTAGAACGATTGGTTAGATCTTACAACACCCATTTCAAAATATTTCTCTGGTCAGTATTACAACAATACTGCAGCAATCTTGCACCTGCAAGATAAAGGGATTAGTTTACAGAAACTTCTGACTGTTTTCAGCCAGTGTCTGTGAGAAAGCAAAGACTTTCTCACAGACAGAGGCAGAAAGCTGGAAAATCTTTCTGCAAGGTTTCAGCATCCACAGGCAGTAACACATATTTCTGGACATGCCACCCACCCTTACCTGAACCACCTACTAAATTTGAGAAGGTCTGTGCGAACTGGAATCGACAGAGAACACAAGAGCAAGAGCCTAGAGGTTTTAAGTAGCAAGAGGTTTTCAGTACTCTAAGTGGTTGCCTGGAGACAGTAATGAAGAAAGCACTTTTTTTTTTTTTCTGTTGAGAAATTACATGAAAAATGCTACAATTTAAAAAGATGCTATTTTTCCTGTGGGGAAAAGAAAAAGGATGTTAGAAATAGCAATCAGTAGAAGATATAAAGAAGATAGAAAGTCAAATGTTAGAGGGATTTCAGAAACACGTTTAGAAGAATATAAACCTTTTGAAAAGACAAAGGCAGAACAACATCCTGTATTAATAATAAAATATACTAAATGTTTCGGCTAAGAAAGATGCTGTTGAACATGAGTGTAAAAGGAAGAAGAAGAGTGTGAGAATGTGAGCAGAAAGATTTCCATTTCTAAAGTGCAGAAAAACTCTGAGAGCCCCAGTACGCCCAAAGCTGGACCTACACTGGTAACCTGCACTTCATAAATCTACAAGAAGCAATTTAAGAATCTTTACCCTCGTAGCCAAAGTATCTACCCACCTCTCAAATGAGGTATTGCATGAGTAGAATAGGGCTATAACAAGGGCTGAAAATTTCACCTTCACCCAGGTGTGCTTTCACAGTGACACATAGGAATGGATATGATGGATCTTCACTGATTACCAATGCCACTGCAAAGAAGTGTCAGAGATCAAAGATTTAAAATGCACCATGCCTGTGGTTGGAAGAATCTTGAGAAAAGTGAAGGAGAAAAAGGAGATATTTGGAATGGTATAAAGCATTAAGTCAGTCCTAGCTGACAAAATACTTCTCTATAGTTCTGGACTAAATTTCTGCTTAAGCATTAAGGTGTCAAGAGTGACCCAGGCAGTTCCAGGCTTATTATTAAACCACAGTTATCCAGAAAAATTGTATGTGGGAAAGTGAATTTGAAGGGATCTAACTCCTGGAGACCAGCTGTGACTTAAAATGCAGTGCATCTTTCTCGGATTTGGTCATCCTGACCACTTACTGAATTTACAACTCAATGACTTTCTGAAATACTTCTTTGGTAAGGATAATAGACCTTGTAGACCAAATACAGCACATCACAGTTTTACTTACATAAATATGCTGAAAGTATATTTTCAGTAGAGCTACCACGAGTGGAAGCATGAACAATTGAATAAAGAACTGGCTTCAGAGTAAGTTTTTCTGTGAGGTTCTACCAAGCCGACTGAAATTACAAGCAGACTTCAGCAGTGATCTTCCTTCCAATTCTATGTCCAGTTGTTCTTATTCATATGCTTTTACTTCCTCTTATGTCTTCATGTTTATATCTAACATGATCAGGAATACAAGGCATGAAGAGAAAAAAGTACCAACTTTTGAATTCTCCACTTGATTCAGTTTTGTAATGGAGAACATCTCTGAGGATATTTTGTTCATATGTGCTAGGGCTGTTTTCTAGATGTGTTATATAAACCAAGGAGCTATTGGGAGATGCAGCAAAATTCAAGTTTCTTATATGATGGGGAAACGTCTTCATTCAAATTAAAATTTATTTGCAGTTGTTAGGAGTTTTGCTCCTATCAATTAGTCTTACAAAGGACTAATTATGCTGTGCCCACATCACTGTGAGGAACTGAATCTGTTTACTCTGTCACTAACTGCTGGAAAGAAAGAACTGATTTTGTTTCCTGTTTAAAAAAAAAATCTGTTGAAAGCAGCAGGAACATCTGGCTCCTAAACTTACAGTTCCACAACTTGCTGAGTTCACTTAAAGCTCTTGAAAGGCCAACAACAATTTGGTAATTATATTTCTCCCTTAAACTAAATTTTCATTTGTGTACCTTACCAGTAGTCTGATCTCATCTGTCTTGTTCCAAACATTCCAGGGTAGTATTGAAGAAGCAAAATATTAAAAGAAAAAAAATTAGGGTAGTAAATGTGGAAAAAAAAAAAAGTAAACAACCAGCACACTTTTGGTTTGTGGAGTTTGGAGGCTTTTTGTTTGTTGGGGGGTTTGTTTGCATTTGGTTGGTCGGGTTTTGTTGTTGCTGCTTTGGGTTTTTTTATTACTACCATTACTAATGCTATGGGACAAAGACCCCTGTAATACCTGAAAGCATGTAAAGGGGTAGCTTCTCCATGGATAGTCAGCAAATTAAATCAGAGACACAAGGGATGGGTAAAGGTCAACGTTATATCCCTCTTTAAAGGTAGAAAATTAAATCACAGGAAAAGTAAGTGACTGGTCAAAGGTCAAACAGAAAGCAAGTTGCAAAACATGGAAACTGAGAAACTGTTTCTTATGTTCAGCGCCTTAACTGCCAGACTGCCCTTTCTTTAATCTGAAGAGGGGAAAAAAAACCTCAGAGGTGGAATAGTATCAAAATTAGTTTCGCTGAGAACAGTCTGAATTTCTCTGTCTCATCCAAAACTGGATATTGTTCTGCATCATTAAAGCAGAAAGGAGATCCACTCCAACAACACTGATGTGGTGAAAACAAAACCACAACTACCCTTAGTGTTAAAGATTTTTGCACTCCAAAAAATTAGTTTGCAGTTTTGGAGAAACAGTCAAGTCAATGATTAGTTTCATTGTAGCTTTAGAGAAATGAACAATACCACCACACTTGCCTTCAGAAAGATGAAGTTTGGAGCTACATTTGCGAGCTATGAGACCATTGCAGGTGCTTCATCTTCATGTATTATTGTTTCTATACAAAGCTTACATGTGTGTCTACACATAAACACACAGGAATATACTTACTTATCTGTCACTGTTGTATCAGGAATGGCGAGAAACTACACAGATCCCAGTCTAAGGAGAAAAGGAATAATTTATTAATTTACAAGCTGGTTTTTATGTTTTGGTTCACTTGAATGGCACGAGGCCATTGGTCTCTTACTATCCACCTCCTTAGAACGATTGGTTAGATCTTACAACACCCCTTTCAAAATATTTCTCTGGTCAGTATTACAACAATACTGCAGCAATCTTGCACCTGCAAGATAAAGGGATTAGTTTACAGAAACTTCTGACTGTTTTAGGCCAGTGTCTGTGAGAAAGCAAAGACTTTCTCACAGACAGAGGCAGAAAGCTGGAAAATCTTTCTGCAACCCAGCTTTCGGTGTCCACACTTATCCACATAAATATACATACATATGGATGTGTGTGTGTGCCTATAGATATGGACACGTATGCATATGCACATATATATATTTACATGAGCATAAAGACATTACATGGTATTTAAAGAACATAAGGCAGTGCAGGAAAAGAGGCAAAGAGGCCATTTTCCCCATCCTCTTTCTTTATGTAAGACAGTTCCAGACATGATGTGACATTACAGTATAAGCTAACAGAGAGTGATCACAAGCTCCATTTCTGTCTCAGTGTCTAGGAAGCTCTGTATACCCTGACAGGCCCAAGGGATTAAACTTCAGTTACACCATATGCCTGGGCTTTGCTTGCCCTAAACAGCGTCAAGGACAAGGGCTGTCCAGAGAGCCCCATCACACTGTAACCCAGTCACCTGGAATCACTCCTGTCACCTCATGGGCAACGTGGGAAAGTTCAGACTGAAAGGCTAAGCCGAGGTGCGCTATCTGTGGGTGCCTCATCCTCGCAGCACAGCTCTGCCTTGGCAACCTTCCCCATGTGTGTGGAGGAACAGCGAGCTTGGCTCCTAACCTTGGGCTGGCGCGGGTGGCTTGGATCACAGGAATGGCATTCTTCAAGGGGAAGGGAGCTGGGAGGGGGGAAAATAGCAGGGGCTTCTTCTGAATATATTAACCCGTCTATTTGGAAAGTGATGGCTGCCTTTGAAATAACTCCCTATAGATCTATACTTAGCCCCGGGCAGGGAGCGTGCGCCGGGGATGTGAGGATGGGCTGGGGGAGGGCTCCCTGCGCGGCCCCGCGCCTTTGTCCTCCAGCTGTGCCCCCGAGGGCTCGGCAGCGGGGCCGCGGCCGCCCGCCGCTCCGCGCCGCTGCTCCCGAGCCCCCACCTCGCGTCCCTTCGCTGCACCCCGAACTCACGGGATTTCGGGGGAGGGTGGAAGACTGGATTGTATTTTTTTTTCCGCTTGATTTTGTTTTTTTTTAAATTTTTTTTTCCAATTTGTCTCCCACATCTCGTGTCCCCCCTCCCCCTTCTAAATAGGAGATGTTCTCAGGACAGCGCCCGGGAGACTGGCTGGAATCAGTTTTGGAGGGTGATACACAGCGACAGCTAAAAGTTGGATAGGGTTTCAGCAGCTCCTATATAAAGCAGGGGGTACTTATGTCACTGCACTAATTAAATTCCATCTGGGTTGTTCCTCGGGGTGTTTTTCAGACTGCCACCCAACTCAAGCAGGCAGAGAGGCCGAGGGACAGCATGATGGACCTTTTTGAAACTGGCTCCTATTTCTTCTACTTGGACGGGGAGAATGGAGCCCTGCAGCAGCTGGAGATGGCTGAGGGATCCCCGCTGTACCCAGGCAGCGATGGCACCTTGTCTCCATGTCAGGACCAAATGCAGCCAGAGGCCAGCAGTGACAGCAGCGGAGAGGAGCATGTGCTGGCACCCCCGGGACTACAACCCCCTCACTTCCCCGGCCAGTGTTTGATCTGGGCTTGTAAAACTTGCAAGAGAAAGTCGGCCCCCACGGACAGACGGAAAGCAGCCACCCTGCGGGAGAGGAGAAGGCTGAAGAAGATCAACGAAGCCTTCGAGGCTCTGAAAAGGCGGACTGTGGCGAACCCCAACCAGAGGCTGCCCAAGGTGGAGATACTGAGGAGCGCCATCAGCTACATCGAGAGGCTGCAGGACCTCTTGCACAGGCTGGATCAGCAGGAGAAAATGCAGGAGATCGGGGGGGACCCCTTCAGCTTCAGCCCCAAGCAGGGAAATGTAAGCACTGCCGCTTGGCCCCTCCGCCGCCACGGCAGCGCCTCCGCACCGTCCTCTCCCTCCTCCTCCTCCTCTTCGGCCAGGCCGCTGCGGGGGCCGGGAGGGCTGGCAGGCGCGGAGGGCGCTCCTCGGGGAGCCTGCCAGTCCTCGGGCCTCCAGGGGTCTGCCGGCCCGGCCCGGCCCGGGGAGCCGCGGCCGCCCCTCTAACACCCGTCCTCTCCCCGTGTCTCCCCGCTCCCGCCCCCGCCTGTGTGCCGCAGATCCCCAGTTCGGACTTCCTGAGCTCCTGCAGCTCCGACTGGCAAAGCGTTTCTGACCATTCCCGAGCCCTAGGAGTCAGCCCCAAAGAAGGTAACTCGACCCGCGGGCCCCGCTCGCAGCCCTGCCGGCCCTGCTCGCCCGCCGCCCCCGGGCCCGAGCCCCCTTCCCCCGCCCCGACGGCCGCGGCCTCGGCGCTCCGGCCCTCACGCTCCCTCCTCGGCCCGGGCTCTCCGGCAGCCGGGAGCCCCGCGCCACAGGCCCGGCGAGGAGGAGCGGTCTGCTCTTTAATGCCTTTTCTCTTGTTGA